>CM077163.1:15365860-15727368 GCA_039583875.1 Platanthera guangdongensis
AAGGATTCAATCAATGCAGACCAACGACTATCTTTGACAGAGAATGATATTCTATTCTGGAACAGAGAATAAAAGACAGGATGTTTTTTGAATCTAAAAAAACCAGAAGAAAGAAGACACACAATACAGAATACAGAAAGATACTCAAAAGTTTTCTGTCAAAAAGAATTCGGAAGAACACTCATCAAAGAGATCAAGCTTTCAAAAATCTTCAGATCTCTTCAGCTCTCAAAGTGTTCAAGGCCAACATCATTTCAAGACTCCAGACACTCAACATTTCAGCTTGCTGAAATCATCTATTGCTGGAGTTCTATCTTTGAAGGCCTATCACCCTCAGCAAAGCTCTTCTTCCTGAAGATCTCAAGGACTCAGGGGGAGCTTTGACATCAATCCACATAGTCTTCTCAGTTGGTTGAGAAAGAGAAGACTGCCATCACTCTCTCATCCCCACTCTGTAAAGGGTTTTTCAAACTCCCTTCAAAAGTTTGAATCTGGTTTTTGAGCACCTTGTCAAAAGCTCATTGGTGGCAAGACACCTGATCAAAAAATCTGCTTTGGTTTTTGAGCACCTTATCAAAAGCTCATTGGTGCCCAGGACACCTGATCAACTCATCCTGCAGTGGATTCCTACCTAGGGTGGTAGAAGAGTGGATGTACCCAAGTTTGGGGAACCACTATATTCCCTTGTGTCTTCTGGTTTTGGCTTGTTTTCTTTTTGTTTCTGGCCTTGATTTTTCTGTGCTTAGTATTTGTATAGTTTAGTACTGTGATTAGATTTATTTCTGCTTCCCTGCTCACACATATTACAATAATTGTTGTAAAAGTTTGCAAAAGCTTTTAAAGCACCATATACTCTATTCACCCCCTCTAGAGTATATCAGATCTAGTTGCTCTTTCACAGAGAATGCTTCCCTGAGGTTCCATCGACCAACATCTTCCAAGCCTCCCGCGGCGGCGGCTTCTCACCCTCTACCTCGACGACGTAGTCGACCAAGAAATCAGCCACTACTTGTGCCTTAATGGAGAGTTGTCGCACAAAACTGATATCAAATTCGCTTAGCTCGATGGCCCAATTGACCAATCGCCCCGAGTGCTCCACCCCTTCGAAAATCTGGTGTAGGGGATGACCCATCACCAACTTTATTGAATGAGCCTGAAAGTATGACCTGAGCTGCCCCTGATGCCCCTGACCTCTGGGCTCCTCTCTCCTCCTCTCGTCTCTCTGCCTCCCTGCTTCTTCACATCCTCCTCCGCCAACTTCTTCGCGAACGCCAGATTGACATCCTCGATCTCTATCTCCTTTGCCGCCCTCTCCATCAGCTTCTCGAAGGAGCGGGGGGGGGGGGGGGTACTCTCTTCAGCTCCATGCTAAAGAAACTCGACCTCAACCCGAGGGTGAAGGAGAGCATCACGATGTACCCCGACACCTGGACCTGCAGAATCTCCTCCTGAAACCTATCAACATAGCGTCCCAGCGTCTCTTCCGGCTTCTGCTTGATGACAAACAAGCACTCTGTCGACTGCTTCCTCTTCTTCGATGTGGAGAACCTCAACAGGAACCCACGACTCAGGTCCTCAAAGCAACAAATAGAGCTTGCAGGGAGTTGATGGAACCGGTCCCTCGCCTTCTCCTTCAGAGTGATGGCAAATAGCTGACACTTGAAGGCATCTGACATCTGCCTTATGGAAATGACATCCTCAAACCATTGCACATGCTGCACAGGGTCGTCTCTGCCTGTGTAGTAGGGCATGTCGAGCTCTCGAAACCAGTCTAGAACAGGAGTCGAGATGATTAGCTCGCTAAAAGGGCTTCCTCCCACCACCTGCTGAGAGGGCACATCTCGGGATCTCGGCTCGCTGAGCCCCTCATCACTTGCCTTCCCGGGAAGAGCTCCCGCCCGGATACATCCCTCCTGCCAACCTCTGCCGGAACCTCCTTTCCGGGATGCTTCCCGGGAGCATTCTTGCCCAACGACGGAGCGACAACCACTGGATCCTGAGGCGTCGCCCACTCGCTCCTTGTCGAGAACGCCAAGTGGATGGTCTACAAGACTTCGCGCCTGAAGTCTTCCAGCATCCCCAACGTCACCCCACTCTCCTGGGGTGGAGAACCTCCTGAGCCTGCTCCTTCCTCCTCACCTCTAGCCATGAGACTAAGCCTGAGATTTTCTTGAATTAGTTACGGTCCACGCTCACCACACCAGAAATGTTGGAACTAAAAACTGGCTCCAACGAGAGGTCAGACCCTGGGGGTGTAGCTAACACCTACTTCTCCCAAACCTAGACCCTTGACCAGCTGCTGAGAGCTAAAGAACTGACCCTGGGCGACAACACGGAGGTCGCTCCACTAAACCAGAAGATCTCGGAGCGCTTCCCCTCCTTAACCAAGTGCTGATCTAAGGATACCTCAATAAGCGCTACAAGACTTCAAAAAAATGAGAAAGCTTGCCTTCTGAGATATCCTATGAGTCTATTTATAGATTTTCAAAAAGGCTATATGCAGCCCAAAATGGTCTGCTAACAACCAGACTCCGCTGTTCTGAGAAGCTAAATGCAGACCTCCAAGGGCATCCAAGTAAATTTACCCCTGAACTCTACTATGACGTTGAGTGAAGAAGCATCACTCAATGCCAGGGACTGCGACATTGAGTGGAGAAGAATCACTCAACGCCAAGAACTACGACGTTGAGTGGAGAAGCGCCACTCAATGCCAACCCCGAAGTCTTCCCGCTGACCCAGGCACAAACCTTCCTGCAAGCCCTGAGCAAAATCCTTCCGCTTCCAGGGACTAGGGCGTTCAGTGGAGAAGCATCACTTAACGTCAACTCTGAGAGCTAAGACGTTGAGTGAAGAAACATCACTCAACGCCAAGGGCTAAGACATTGAGTGGATAAGCATCACTCAACGCCAACTCTGAGGGCTAAGGTGTTGAGTGGATAAGCATCGCTCAACGCCAGGGCTAAGGCGTTGAGTGGAGAAGCATCACTCAACGCCAACTTTGAGGGCTACGACGTTGAGTGTAGAAACATCACTCAACGCCAAAGACTAAGTGTTGGAGTTACCATTGTGATCTGAAAGTGATCAAACATGTAATCTCACTGCCAACGCGATATGAGCCTGCAGGGTCGTACATAAGAGATGTGGAGAAGTTGGTTGATTGACTGTGTTGGTAAAAGTTACCAATCACCGCCCTGAATGGGGTTGTGGGCAAAGTGTTGCCTTAAAGGATCGTCGGGTTGGGCAAATGTTGCCTTGGAGGGCTGGTAAGATTGTCGTCCGAGGGTCGATAACGTTCGTCGAGAATCGTCTTTCTGATTCCCGCCGATCGACGAGAATCATCTCTTTGATTCTCGCCGATCGACGAGAATCGTCGAGAATCAATATGCTGATTCTCGACGATCGACGAGTTCGACTTGTGTCGTCGACCGCAGCTCGACGATCGACGAGATTCGTCGTGTATCATCAAGTTAGGCTCGACGATCGGCGAGAATCGTCGAGTATTGTACTCTGATTCTCGCCGATCCATGATGATGTTCGCTGATCGATTCTCGCCGATTCTCGCCGACTCTCGCCGATTGATACTCGCCGATTCTGAACCTTATTCTTGGGTGGTCTGCGGATAGCGATAAGCCTAGGTTTATTTATACCTTTGGTATAAATACAACACTTAGGGTTTTCGGAAAAAATGCGCGATTTTCTCCTGTAGCTGATCGAAACCCGCGACGGAAGAGTTCCGCTCCGCGATCGTTCCACCGATCCCGATCCCGCCGCCGGAAGAGTTCCGCCGCCGTGTTTGCTCCGTTGACCACCTTCATTTCCGGCGATCGTCGCTGGTGTTGCTTTTCCTGGCGCGGACCTAGCAGTCCGTGGAAAGCAAGGTGCGGTCTCTTCCTCCTTCCCGATTTTTCGTGTGACGGAAAGCTCGGTGTTCTCCCGCTCGTGTGGACTTCTGCAGAAACGTGGACACTATTCCACGTAGAACTTGCCACTAGCAAGAAGACAAAGTTTGGAGCATCTCCGTTGAGTTGTGACTCAACGCCACCGAGGTAATTTTTGCCTAGTTTTGCTAACTTCTTGATTCAACGTTCATGACCCGATCCACATCTCTTTGGGTTTCCGCTGCGCGCACAAGTGTTGTGCCATACAAAGAGAGAAACCCAACAGTGGTATCAGAGACAGGTTCTAGCCATGATCGTTGTATTGGAAGTTTGCTATTCCAGTGCGTGTAAACCTAGGGATTTAGAAGTGTTCTAAATGCCTAGATTTAATCTTGGTTCCTCGCCAAGAACTTCTGGAATTGTGCGGCAATTTCTAATTGTTAGAAATTGTGATCTCCTTAGCAGTAACCATCCCTCGATTTTGTTTTGGATTTTGAATCCAACAAAGAGAGATGAGCTTGTCTACTGCTTTAAGTTGAGTTGTCTTTGCCTTTGCCCAATGCATGTAAATCTGAGGATTTGGAAGTTTCCGGATGTTCGGATTTAGCCCTTCCTTCTATCAATTGTTGATGGTGTTAGGATGTGCACATAAGGGATGCATGTGGTTTAGAATTGTTTTTCTTTGGATGTGCACATTGATCAAATGTTGATCATGGTTAAATGTTAACATATAATCAAAATCCCTTCATCAAATATTAAGTGTTCGGATGCCTTCCGATGGATGACACTCTTCCTGCCTCGATCGATGAAGTGTGGGCTTGCCAAAGCAAGGTGCATTAATCTATCTTGGTAAGGGTGCGAGCGGATAATTGTGATATCCCACTGTCGACATCGGGTCCAGCTTAACTAGGTGACCTCAAAAGTTGAGTGCCTAGAGGCATAGGGTTGACATGCACCATATGATGGATGCGAATAAGGAGTTATTCACCAACCATACAAGAATTGCATGAGGATGCAATTGACAAGCGTTGCCTACCTAAATAATCGCATCGTGAGAGGAACGCCAAAGCGGACTCATAGTGTTGGTGAAATACGGATCTTGTCCACTAAGAGAGTAGCTCGCATGAACTCTCCGAATTGTTAGTGAGGGCTATCATTTCGAACAAAATAGTGAGAGTATTTTAATTGAAGTCCAAATTAAAATAAATTGTATTTGAAATTTTGGTACTGATTTTATTCTGCATAAATTCTTGTAGAATTCCATGACAAGTGTTTCACACTCCACGTTGTCTCTGAGAGCCATCCTTGAGAAGGATAAGCTCAGTGGGACAAATTACATGGACTGGTACAGGAACCTGAGAATTGTTCTCAGGCAAGAGCGAAAGCTCTATGTCTTGGAAGAAGAAGCCCCCGAGGTGCCGACCGGGAACTCTTCCCGTGCTGAGAAAGATACTTATAAGAAGTATACTGACGATGCTTTAGATGTCGAATGCCTTATGCTTGCCACTATGAACTCTGAGCTTCAGAAGCAACATGAGAACATGTGGTGCAAGGAGATTGACGAGCATCTCAAGAAAATGTTTCAAGGGCAGGCTCGTCAAGAGAGGTTCGACATCACAAAAGCGTTGTTTCAGTGCAAGATGAGAGTTCGAGACTCAGTAGGGACTCACGTACTCAAGATGATTGGGTATATAGAGAACCTTGAAAGGCTGGGTTTTCCTCTTGGTCAAGAGTTGGCCACTGATCTGATCCTGCAATCGTTGCCGGACAGTTATGAGCAGTTTGTCTTGAACTACAACATGAATGAGATAGACAAGACACTGCCCGAACTCCTAGGCATGTTGAGAACTGCCGAAATCAACATGAAGAAGGCCAAGCCTGCCAGCCCCATACTGATGGTGCATAAGGGCAAGGGCAAGCCAAGGGCTCTAAGAAGACGAAGGTGAGACCTAAGTCATACCTTGAGCCCAAGTCTTCAGCACTGATGAAAAAGAAAAGCACGGTGAAGGAAGGGAAATGCCACCACTGTGGCAAGGCTGGTCATTGGAGGAGGAACTGTCCTTCGTACATTGAGGGTCTGCAGAAATTGAGGTGAGGTATGACTTCCGCTTCAAATGTTTACGTTATAGAGATAAACCTTTCTGCTCCTTCATCTTGGGTATTGGATACCGGATGTGGTTCTCACATTTGTACAAATGTGCAGGAACTAGGAAGGAGAAGATTGCTGAGTAAAGGGAGGTGGACCTCCGCGTCGGCAATGGAGCAAGAGTTGCTGCTGTAGCCGTAGGGGTTTATCGTCTTTCTTTGCCCAGTGGGCTTGTAATAGAACTTGATAATTGTTATTTCGTTACGGCCATAACTAGAAACATTATATCTATTTCATGTTTGGACATGATTGGATTTTCTTTTATAATTAAGAACAATTGTTGTTCTATATTTAAGAATGATGTTTGTTATGCTGTAGCCCAATTGTTTAATGGTCTGTATGTTTTGAACTTGGACCATCTGATCTGTAATGTAGATAATAATAAAAGACTAAGAACAAATGACTCGAACCCTACTTTTCTCTAGCATTGTCGTTTGGGCCATATCAACGAGAAGCGCATATCCAAGCTCCATAGAGATGGACTTTTGGACTCATTTGATTATGAATCATTTGAGCGATGCGAATCTTGTTTGTTAGGCAAGATGACTAAAGCTCCTTTCACTGGTTATACTGAGAGGGCTGAGGATCTTTTGGGTGTTGTACATAGTGATGTATGCGGACCCATGAGTTCCATGGCTAGAGGTGGATATTTCTACTTTGTTACATTTACTGATGATTTCAGTAGATACGAATATGTGTATCTTATGAAGTGCAAATCCGAGACCTTTGAAAAGTTCAAAGAGTTCAAGAATGAAGTAGAAAACCAGTTGGGTAAAATGGTTAAAGCACTCCGATCTGATCGAGGTGGCGAATACCTGAGTCATGAGTTCCGTGATCATCTGAAAGAGTGTGGTATTGTATCACAGCTCACTCCACCTAGAACACCACAACATAATGATGTGTCTGAGAGGAGAAATCGTACTCTGTTAGACATGGTACGTTCGATGATGAGTCATGCAGACTTGCCTGTTTCCTTTTGGGGTTTTGCTTTAGAGACTGCTGCAATGACATTGAATCGCGCTCCAACGAAAACGGTTTTGAAGACACCATATGAGATATGGACTGGGAAGCGTCCTAGTATGTCGTTCATTAAAATTTGGGGCTGTGAGGCATACGTGAGACGTCAAATGCCTGACAAGCTGGAACCCAAATCAGATAAATATTATCTGGTGGGATATCCTAAGGAAACGAAAGGGTATTACTTTTACCTACCGTCTGAGGGCAAAGTGTTTGTCGCAAGGACTGGTGTCTTCTTGGAGAAAGAGTTCTTATCAAGAAAGACTGAAAAGGTAGAGCTTGAAGAAGTTCAAGAACCACATGTAGTGAATGAACCAGAATTGGATTCTGAGACAGGACTACAAGATGTTGTAGCTAGAGAACCTGCTCAGGGAACACAAGTCCTACGTAGATCTGGTAGACCGAGGTTTGAGCCTGAGAGATATGAATTTCTCGTGTCTCAAATAGGTAATGTGTTGCTTATGGATCATGATGATGAACCAGCAACCTACCAAGAGGCTATGAATGGACCGGACTCCGACAAATGGCTTGAGGCTATGAAATCCGAAATGGACTCCATGTATGCAAACCAAGTTTGGAACTTGGTGGAACCACCTGAAGGGGTACGACCCATAGGGTGCAAGTGGGTCTTCAAGAAGAAGACCGACATGGATGGGAATGTACAGACATTCAAAGGGCGACTGGTGGGTAAGGGTTTCAAGCAAATTCATGGTATTGACTATGATGAGACCTTTTCCCCTGTTGCTATGGTGAAGTCCATTAGGATATTGCTTGCTATTGCTGCGTATTATGACTACGAGATCTGGCAGATGGATGTCAAAACGGCTTTCCTTAATGGAAACCTCCTTGAGGAAGTGTATATGACACAACCCGAGGGTTTTGTATCCGCAGATGAAGCCACTAAAATATGCAAGCTCAATAAGTCCATTTATGGACTGAAACAGGCCTCTCGAAGTTGGAATCTTCGTTTTGATGAGAAAATCAAAAAGTTTGGTTTCATCAAGAATGAAGATGAGCCTTGTGTTTACAAGCGAATCAGTGGGAGCATTGTTGTCTTCCTGATATTGTATGTAGATGACATACTGTTGATTGAGAATGACATTCCTACCCTGAAAGTTGTTAAGAACAACCTAGGGAACTGCTTTTCAATGAAGGTTTGGGTGAAGCGACTTATATACTCGGTATTAAGATCTATAGAGATAGATCGAAGAAGTTGCTGGGTTTGACCCAGAGTACGTACATCGAAAAGGTGTTGAAGCGGTTCAACATGCTTGAGTCCAAGAAAGGATTTTTGCCCATGTCTCATGGTGTGAATCTCTCTAAGGACCAGTGTCCAAAATCTTGTGAAGATAAGGACCGCATGAAGTTGATTCCATATGCTTCGGCAATTGGATCAATCATGTACGCGATGTTATGTACTCGACCCGATGTCTCCTTTGCTTTGAGCATGACTAGCAGGTATCAGTCAGACCCCGATGAGTGTCACTGGATTGCAGTCAAGAATATCCTGAAGTACTTGAGAAGAACTAAGGATGTGTTCTTGGTGTATGGTGGAGAGGAAGAGCTCGTTGTAAGTGGTTACACAGATGCTAGCTTCCAAACTGATAGAGACGACTCCAAGTCTCAGTCAGGTTTTGTGTTTTGCCTGAATGGAGGAGCTGTGAGCTGGAAGAGTTCCAAGCAAGAGACAGTTGCTGATTCTACAACAGAGGCCGAGTATATCGCAGCAGCTAATGCGGCGAAGGAGGCTGTATGGATTAGGAAATTCATCGGCGAGCTTGATGTAGTTCCTAGCATTGTTGGTCCCGTAGTTCTCTACTGTGATAACAATGGTGCAATTGCACAATCTAAGGAACCTATATCTCATCAGCGCTCCAAGCACATACTTCGGCGGTTTCATCTTATTCGTGAGATTGTCGAACGAGGAGATGTAAACATTTGCAGAGTGCCGACTGAGGAAAATATTGCAGATCCGCTGACAAAGCCTCTCGCGCAGAGAAAGCATGATGGTCATACTAGATCGATGGGTATACGATATCTAAATGATCAACTCTAGCGAGAATCTTGTGGGTTGCATGTAATCTTGTATTTTGTTGGCTGTTTGTTCATATGATGAATTGTGTACCTAATTTTTCTCTTATAATTAATGGCAAGTTGTTTTATTATGTCTTTTTCTATATGATAGTTAAATGTTAACATAATAGGGCTTGTCGAGCTCTCGAAACCAGTCTAGAACAGGAGTCGAGATGATTAGCTCGCTAAAAGGGCTTCCTCCCACCACCTGCTGAGAGGGCACATCTCGGGATCTCGGCTCGCTGAGCCCCTCATCACTTGCCTGCCCGGGAAGAGCTCCCGCCCGGATACATCCCTCCTGCCAACCTCTGCCGGAACCTCCTTTCCGGGATGCTTCCCGGGAGCATTCTTGCCCAACGACGGAGCGACAACCACTGGATCCTGAGGCGTCGCCCACTCGCTCCTTGTCGAGAACGCCAAGTGGATGGTCTATAAGACTTCGCGCCTGAAGTCTTCCAGCATCCCCAACGTCACCCCACTCTCCTGGGGTGGAGAACCTCCTGAGCCTGCTCCTTCCTCCTCACCTCTAGCCATGAGACTAAGCCTGAGATTTTCTTGAATTAGTTACGGTCCACGCTCACCACACCAGAAATGTTGGAACTAAAAACTGGCTCCAACGAGAGGTCAGACCCTGAGGGTGTAGCTAACACCTACTTCTCCCAAACCTAGACCCTTGACCAGCTGCTGAGAGCTAAAGAACTGACCCTGGGCGACAACACGGAGGTCGCTCCACTAAACCAGAAGATCTCGGAGCGCTTCCCCTCCTTAACCAAATGCTGATCTAAGGATACCTCAAAAAGCGCTACAAGACTTCAAAAAATTGAGAAAGCTTGCCTTCTGAGATACCCTATGAGTCTATTTATAGATTTTCAAAAAGGCTATATGCAGCCCAAAATGGTCTGCTAACAACCAGACTCCGCTGTTCTGAGAAGCTAAATGCAGACCTCCAAGGGCATCCAGGTAAATTTACCCCTGAACTCTACTATGACGTTGAGTGAAGAAGCATCACTCAATGCCAGGGACTGCGACGTTGAGTGGAGAAGAATCACTCAACGCCAAGAACTACGACGTTGAGTGGAGAAGCGCCACTCAATGCCAACCCCGAAGTCTTCCCGCTGACCCGGGCACAAACCTTCCTGCAAGCCCTGAGCGAAATCCTTCCGCTTCCAGGGACTAGGGCGTTCAGTGGAGAAGCATCACTTAACGTCAACTCTGAGAGCTAAGACGTTGAGTGAAGAAACATCACTCAACGCCAAGGGCTAAGACATTGAGTGGATAAGCATCACTCAACGCCAACTCTGAGGGCTAAGGTGTTGAGTGGATAAGCATCGCTCAACGCCAGGGCTAAGGCGTTGAGTGGAGAAGCATCACTCAACGCCAACTTTGAGGGCTACGACGTTGAGTGTAGAAACATCACTCAACGCCAAAGACTAAGGCGTTAAGTGGAGAAGCATCACTCAACGCCAATTCTGCGGTCTAAGGCGTTGAGTGGAGAAGCTTCACTCAACTCCAAAGGGGTAAGGCGTTGAGTGGAGAAGCGTCACTCAGCGCCAACCCTAAGGGCCAAGACGTTGAGTGGAGAAGCATCACTCAACACCAAGGGCTAAGTCGTTTAGTGGACAAGCATCACTCAACGCCAACCTTGGGGGCCTCCCGCCGGCCCGAGCGTAAACCTTCCCGCAAGCCCTGGGCGGGACCCCTTCCACGAGCACTACTCGCCTGGTCCGATTAGCTTAAAGCTTACTCAAACCCGGGTTCCTAGGCCTTTGGGTCTCGCTCAGCGAATATGAGATTGTACACGGATCACACGCATTTCAGATGCCGAGTTCGATGCTTTCGTGACACTACACCTTCCCCCGGGCTTTGACGCAAGGCCGACGGATGACGAAGAGAGGAACAATACACAACGAGTTGGCAAGCATGCCTTTTTATTGGAGCACTTCACATATGAGATTAGGCTCTCGTTGTGGCCTAAGATTCTCATTCCTCTGCCAGTATGGTCTCATTCTAGTGCAACTGCACCCTAACACCGTTGTTGGAACTGAAATCCGGCTCCGAGAGGAGTTCGGACCCGAGGGGGTAATCTGCACCTAATTCTCCCAAGTAAGAGCACTTGACTGGTAGCTCAGAACTACGGAATAGACCCTTAGCTGCATCGAGCAGATCCCGTCACACACTCGAAAGATCGAAGAGAGATTCCCCTCTCTAGCCAATGCTGAGCTGTGCACCTTGGAGAACACTCGAGGCCAACCAAAACTAATCAGAGGAGGAAGAAGTCAAAGAAAAAGAATCTCCTCCAAAGGTGCCCTTGGGGTCTATAAGTCTATTTATAGTTTTTCAAGACTGGTCTGCAGATTGCGGAATCCTTCCTTTTGGTTTTACAATACGCATCCCAAATTGGTCTGCCAACAATGAAACTCGTCTGTTTGGAGGGGCTATTAGCAGGCCAAAATGGATCCTCTTAGAGAACTACTTCCGGGCAAGTCGACCACTTGCCTGGGGAGGTGATGTTGGGTGAAGCCTGCACTCGCCGCTCGCCCAGTACCGGGGGTGAGTGCGGGCCTCATCACCCCACTCGCCCACTACCTGCTTTGGGCCCTGGGCGAGTGCGGACCGAGTCGCCCCACTCGCCTCTGCTCACTCTCGACATTCGCCCCGCACACTCTTGACACTCGCCCTGCCCGAGCTGGGGAGGTATTCCTCCACTCACTTACTCAGCTTGTCTTGGCCTAAACGACCCTTTCTGGTCTTGATCTCTTCTGAGGGTTCCACTTGACAAGTATGGAGTTGTACACAATCACCGCTCTTTGTGAGGTTGTCTCAAATTCAGAACGAAAAGTGCAACCTCAAGTATTCGGCGAGTGGCAGCTGTCCCTGAGATAATTGTTGAAGCCGGGAAAGTCCCAACCCCAAAATTCAGATCAAGATTGTTTGAGGTTACCAGTTCAGCGGTCGGGCTCGACGGCTAACGGGCTAGGACGAAGAAAAAGACAGGTGACAAAAAGGACCCCAGGCGTTGCGGCAGGGAGGTCACAACACATACCTGCATACTTAGAAAAAGCTTCCCATCTACAACCAAAAATGGCCGAGCAGGATACGAGATAAAATCTAGCTGGCGACTAGGTCGCGGCTGTTGATGCACGAAAACGAGATAGACGGGCACCACCAGCTAACGGTTCGAACACGAGGGAAAGGAAGGGAAAAGAGGCGACTGCAAGTGGCTCTCTACTAAGTGGATGAGAAAGAAAGCAGAGCCGTGAGCCACGACAACACCCGACTTCGCCCGTCACAGCCTAAATGCCTTTCTTGCGACGAGCTTTCCTTTGATTGCAAATGAGTTGATTACAAAGTGGAAAGGAAAAGCGCAGGAGCAGAGCAAGCTGGAGACCGCAAAGCCTGAGATTCGAGTCTGCAGCCTTCAACAGGTAGGCTCCAAGGCTCGAGTCAGCGTGCTTTGAGGGTACCACTCCTCCCTATTTATAGGTTCGGGGGCCTGCCCAAACGGGCAGGGCTAAAATAACCGGCTACTCGGGGTACATGAGAATCGAACAACGGTGACGGGAGGCAAAAAGAAAAGACACGTCAGTCCGCGCAATAGCGGCAGACTGGGCTCGCGGGTTGGAACTTCCGTCTTGCTGCAAGGCGCGATCCTGGCTGGAGGGCCGCGACCTGGGCAGACTGAGGACTGAGTCCGCCTGAAGAGGTAGCAATGCGATCCTGGGGGCCAATCTCCTGAGACAGGACGACCTGGGCGGACTGAGAGCTGAGTCCGCCGCTGGAGCTGGATCTTTGAACATGCCGAGGTTTGACGATCTGAGCGGACTGGAGAATCGAGTCCGCCGCCTATGCAGTATGTGACCTTGGAACCTTGCTGAACGTGTTGCGGACTTTTGGGGTTAACACAATCCCCACACATTTTTAAGTTTCTGGAAACTTCAAAAATGTTAACTTAACCGCCGAGTCCGCAAGCCTTATTGATGCTGTCAGTGCTATAAATATCGCTGGAAGCTCTGTATTTGTCAAAAGCTGTTCATTATCACGGGGCGCTTCTCACCACTTGCGGTCTATGCTCTGCAGTCCGCCATGACTAGACTAGGAGCGTTCTTTGGCAGCCTCACTTCCCAGGCAGAGAAGCCCAGGCCGACAATGAAGACTAAGAAGGTCGTGAAAAGAATTGGGGCAGTGATCCACTCTGTTGGAGAAACCTCATGCAGTGAAAAGCCATTAGTTGAAGCAGTCCGCCAGGTTGACGAGCCTACTCACGCGAAGTCTGCAGATGCCACTGCTCATTCTGAAAATTCACCACAAAGCGCTGAATCCGCCAAAGGCTATTGATCAGAACCCCGCGAACTCTGCGAACATGGACGTGTACCCTTCTGAATCGGGTACCCTCATGTTTCATATAAACACAGAAACTGAAGTATCTTCACTAGATGCCCAACAACCAATCGATCTGGATCAAGATAGGCGACCTGCTGGGGAAGGTGCTGAGGAAGAGGCTCCCTCACAAGCATTAGTTGTTGCGAATCCAGAGGCAGTCCGCAAGATTCTGCCGGACTTGGAGCAGGTCGCTGCGGACCCAACTGAGAAAGAAAGCTCCTCCAAGAAGAAGAGGAAGAGGGACAAGCCCACTGTTTCCGAGCGGGTTGAGAAGAAACTGCGGGCCAGGAAGGAGAAAAACATCTCCGTGCGGACTGGGGCTGCGAGCTTGCAGCACAGGCCGCAAGAAAAGGAGGTTTCTGAGCCCGTCTTCGTTACTCCAGAGGCTCCAATCCCAGTGTTGAAGCCAGGAAAATTCCCAACTGGTGGGCCAAAACCCGAACAGGCAAGCGTACCTGTCGAATTTTAGTACCAAGGTCATATTTAAACACGGGGCTGTCAATTACTTCTACTCACGCTCTAACTATTATCCTATCGGAAAACTAATGAGATTTGAGAATTTTTTTTTAAAAGTAAAATGAACGATAAATTGCGAGACGAAAACTTATATAAAAAAAAAAGCTAGCATTCGATCATTGATTCACCATGAAATGAAACGAGAAAATAAAAGGGCATATCTTTAAATTTGCAAATCCAACTCGGCCATGACGGATCCGAAAATGAGACAAAATCTCGCTAGAGCATTAGGTCTCCTAACTTATAGACTATTTGATCGAAATCTCTTTACAAACCAAAGAAGCCTAAAGTTGCATTATCGAGATGATCCGCACTATTGGATTTGACTCCAATCCGGAGGATTTACGTCGTCCTATCTCTAGGGTTGCGTACTCCTTCCTTCTTTGAGTGATCTTTCACATCCACGAGCCTCTCGGCTACTCGAATATGAGATCATAAGCCTACAACCGTATACCGGAAATACGGAGTCGACACAAAAATTATTCAAAGAAGGACCGAGTAGAATTACGCAAAAATAAAGCTATGAAATAAAAATAATTCTCATTTCAAATCATGGATCCTCATGATCAAATGCTAAGAGGGAATTAACTATGCATATTGCAAAAGGAAACAACAAAATAAAGAGAAGAGAATTTCGTTGATACTAAAAAGAGGTACACAAATATTAAAAGGATGACAAAATTTTACTAAGAAGAAAATTACACAAAAATTAGAACAACAATGAAGAAAAACTTATACTAGAACTCTCTTGCTCACTTGCTCTGTTGCTCCAATCCAACCTCTCAATCTAACTCCAAAAGAAAAACTCCTCTCAAGTATGGATCTTGGGTTCCTTTTATAGGAGAGGAGGGAAGCATCTAGAAGAAGGGGGAGATCAAGGGTGGCCGGCCATGTGAGGAGAGAAATGCATGCATGGCAATGAATGAGGTGGAGAGAATTCATGCATGATATTAAATGAAGGAAGAGGGAGAAGGTACATTCATGCATATAAATTTAAAGGAAATAAAAAAAAGAAATAAGGGGGAATGCATGAAATTAAATGAGCATGAGAGAGAGATGAAGAAAGGGTGTGAATGTAGGGGTAAAGAGGGGGGAAAGAGAGGGGCCGGCCAAGCATGAAAAAAATGAATGCATGCATGCAATAAATGGAAGGGAGAGAGAGAGAGAACATGCATGTATGACATGAAAGGTGGCCGGCCATGTAGAGGGATTCATGCATTTGGAAATTAATGAGGAGGGGAGAGAGAGGGCATGAGGTGGATTAAATAAAGGAAAGAAAAAGAAATAAAAGAGGGAGAGAAAGAGGGGTGGCCGGCCATGTAGAGGGAGAAAGTGGGCTGCTAGTGTGGGCTTCATGGGCTCGGGTAGAGCTAGGATTGCATGTAGGGGCTGCTCTTGAGGGAGGGGCTGCATGGGGCTGCATGTATCTTTGAAGTGGGCTGCATTTTTGAAGTAGATGGGTGGCCGGGCTGCACCAAGGAGAGGGCCGGGCTGCATGCTTGAAGTGGGCTGCATGCATGGGCTCGGGTTCACCATGAGGCTGCACCAAATTGAAAGCTCGGGCTGCTCCAAATGTGAAGTGGGCTGCACCATATGCTTTAGCTGCATCATGTAGGGGCTCGGGTAGCTTCAAGGGCCGCTCCTACATTAAAACAAAATAAACATTAGTTAATGATTATATAATACACAAAATAAAATACATAATATAAATAAAACATACAACATATAAATAACATAACACATAATATTTATATTCAAAATAAAACACACGTTAAACATATAATATAAAATTAAACATAAAACATTAAATTAAACATAACATACAAGCTATAATAATATTTATAGATAAAGCTAAACATAAAATATAAAATAGCCACAAAACATAACATAAACATTATATTAAAAAGAAGATCATAACAAGTATTCAAAGAACACATAATTGTAACAAAAACTTAGGAAAATAAGCTACTAGAATAACCCAAAAATGATGACTAAAACTAGTCATCAAACTCCCCCATGCTTAGACATTTGCTTTCCCTCAAGCAAATAAAGATGAAAACTAGGGAAGGAAATAGAAAATAAACAAAGCTAATTTAGGTTTCATAATTAAGAAAAACAAAACATGAAAAATTAAACTATCCTAATTCCTATGTTAACAACTAGTGGGGTGAGAAGTGCACAGTAGAAAACTTGAAAGTGGAGACCTAAAAATATCATTAGAACATAAGAAAAGTCTACACATTTCTAAATCTTAAAAACAAGTCATCCAAAATAAATGAAAATAAGGACAACAAAAGTAGAGGTTCTAAATAAACGACGCATTAACAAACTACTAGGTTGCTAGATAAACATTAACCCTAAGACACTCCAAGATAACCTCCAAAGAAATCCATCAATGATGGTGGCCATAGGCTTGTACGTTCACACTTTCTCCACTACGCGAAATTAAGTTCTAAGATCATTAGGACTTCTACTAGGCATTAAAACTTGGCTTAGGTAAATGATTAGGAAGTGGAATCAAAGATAAACATGAAAGTTTTAGGCACTAAACCAAAGTGAGCTCAAAAATAAATAAGGCATAATAAAAAATGAGAAATAACAAGTATGTCATTTCTCCAATATGAAACTACAAAAACAAGGCCATGAAAATTTTTCTTTATAAACTTGGCCAAACATAAACTTTTTGCATTCATTTTTTTGATTTTGTAATGATATATTTTTTTTTCTCTCAATTTTTTCCTTTTGAATAACATTTGATAAGAAAGCTCCAAAAATAAGCTTGAGAATTTCCTATTCATTTCAAAAATAATATCCTTCCCACAAAAATAATTTTTAAGCTCAAGTTTATAGTGCAAAAATAGGAAAGATATTTGGCTTTGGTGAACATAATGAAATGAAAGGTGGAGCTAAAAACAAAGAAAAAAGGAAAAGGCCCAAAATTGTTTTGCAAGTGTTTTGTTTTTGGTGGGCAAGAAAATCTCAAACTATTCAAATGGTGACCTAAATCATTTATAAAGAACGTAAAAACGGCGCAAATGCTTCGAGAGTAGCTTGGTACAAGTTCTAGACACCAAGAAAGACTACCCCGCAAATGAAAAAGAGATAACATTACCTAGCAACCATTCGTAAGCAACTAACCGAATAAAAAGACATAACTACAAATTGCTAACTTAAAACGTAAAAATCGGATGCCTATATTTAAGAAAAAGAAACTAGTAGAACTAAACTATGCTAAAATGATAAGTTTAGAAAACATTTTCAAAGGATTCTACATAGAACTACAAAAACCGCACGGGCCTACACTTCACTAGAAGAAACATAAAAATAAAGATAGAAATAATTTTAGGTTTTGTTTTTCAAATAGATTTTTTTTATTTTTGTTTTTCTAATTTTTTTGTATAATTTTTTTGGATTTTAGATTTTGATGACATAAAATACTATACTAATTTAAGACATAAATTTTTTTTCTTTTGAAAGAAGAAGAACAGAAAAGAAAAGACCAAAAGAAACTAGACCCCCCCATGCTTAAATCCTTCATTGCCCTCAATGAAGAAAACATAAAGAAAAAGAGAAGGGGACTGAGAAGAAGAGAAAAAGAAAAATGCAGGAAAAATAAATAAATAAGAACAGGACTTCCCGGGTTCGTGAGATGAAGGCGGATGTCGCTCCCCCATGCTTGCTTTTTAGAGTACTTGATCGTCAGCAGGTATGACTTGATCCATCTGATATCAGCAACGGCGGAGCGGCGACCACGAACATGGACTTGATTGGCCTCCGGTAGGAAGAGCAAAATAAAAGCAAAAAAAAAATAGAGTCCATGGGCAGATGCCCGATAATGGTTTTTATTACAATCATTTAAAGTCCGAATAAAAGAGTTTCAGAATAATAATAATAAGTTCAAAAATAAAATAAAAAAAATGTCCCACACAAGATAAATGTTTAAGAGTCCAACACAAGATTCTCCTTTGCAGGAGGCACATAATCATTAGAAAAATAAAGTTTAAGTCTATGGCCATTAACTTTAAAGTCCCCCTTATCGGGGTGTGAAAGTAACACAGTTCCATCATAAAAAACATCCTTGACCGCAAACGGTCCAGACCAACGAGATTTAGATTTTCCAAAGAAAATACGTAAACGTGAATTTAAAAGAAGAACCTGATCGCCCGGTTTAAAATTTTTATGCTGGCGGAAGTTCTTAACATGATAATTTTTTTCTGCAGGGTCAGGTGGTTTTTCAAAATAATTTGGCAAATTTTTATCATTTTCAAAAATAAGATTTTGTTGTCCAAAATCAGAGTCATTTTCGAATGGTGCTTGTACGGACATAACAGTGTTTTCAAAAATAGTTGATGAGGGTCCAAAAAAGGAAGAAGAAAGATCATTTGGAGGGAAATAGGAGTTTTCTTTTAAATCATCAATGAAAAAACAAGAGTCATCATTTTGTAAAGAGTTTTTCATCGATTTATTAATATCAAATATTACTTCCTCATCTCCTACATGCAGAAAAAGTTTTCCCTCACTCACATTTATAATTGCGCGAGCGGTGGCTAGGAAAGGTCGACCAAGGATAAGAGGGACCTCGATGTCCTCTTCAATATCGAGAATGACAAAATCCACCGGGAAGATGAATTTGTCGACCTTCACTAACACATCCTCAACGACTCCTAACGGATACTTAATCGAACGATCGGCTAACTGAATACTCATGCGCGTAGGGTTGAGAGTGCCCAAACCTAGCTTTTTGAATAAAGAAAAGGGCATCAAATTTATGCTCGCTCCTAGATCCGCTAACGCATGTTTAACAAACAGATCACCAAAAACGCACGGAATGGAAAAACTACCCGGATCGTTTATCTTTTTAGGAAGATTAGAGTTTTTAACGACCGCCGAGCATTCTTCATTTAACATTACATGCGATAAATGTTCTAATTTCTTTTTGTTCGTTAATAAATCTTTAAGATATTTGGCGTACTTAGGCATTTGGCTAATCGCTTCATGAAATGGCAAATTAATATGAATTTGTTTAAATATTTCAAGAAAGCGTTGATATTGATTATCTAATTTTTCTTGCCTAAGTCTAGCCGGATAAGGAGGTGGCGGAAATTCCTTTAGAACAATTGTAGCATCATTTTGAAAACCATTTGTCTTTTTTTTCAGAATCAGAAATAATAGAGCTATCCTTTCTTTTTCAAGTGTAGATTTTTCTTTTTCAAGATCTAAGTTGTCATTTTCCATGAGGGTAAAAACAGGAGGGAAAATCACCCTTGGCTCTTCCCTTGTGGTGGGCTCGTTAACAACTTTACCGCTTCGAAGGGAAATCGCATTTTCGTGTTCCCTTGGGTTAGGCTCAGTGTTCGAGGGAAGAGTTCCAGGTGGTCTCTCATAAAAAGCCTTGGCGAGTTGGCCGACCTGATTTTCTAAATTTTTAATTGATCCCGTTATGTTTCTAATAGTAGCATCGTTTGAGCTTATATACTTAGCAAAGATCTCTTTCAAAGGGGAAGGTTTTTGAAAATTTTGTTGTGGTGGTGGTGGTGTAAAATCGTGCGGTGGGCGTACTACGTTAGCATTATTACTCCATGAAAAATTAGGATGGTTACGCCATCCAGGATGATAAGAATTCGTAGCAGCATTAAAACCAGGGGGAGAAGAAAAATTCGAAAAAGTAGAAAAGAATTATTTTGAGCAGGCCTGGGTATGTTCCCCAGATAATCCACCTGCTCGGCAGCAGCAGCATTTTCATATACCTTAGCGGCGGAGGGAGCAGTCATCTCCGAGATCTTCTTGTTCAGCATTTCCACTTGCATCGCCAGTTGCGTCACCGAGTCCACTTCATAGATACCTGCAGGTTTAGATGGGCGAGACCTGCACGAATTCCACTGATAAGTGTTCATCGCCATGTCCTCGATAAGCTCAAGAGCGGCTTCCGGAGTTTTGCGGTCTAAAGAACCAGCGGAAGCGGCATCTATCATTTGCTTTGTCTCTTGGTTTAGCCCATTATAAAATGTCTGAACCTGCAACCAGACAGGCAGAGCATGATGTGGGCATCTTCTCAAAAGTTCTTTGAACCTCTCCCAAGTGTCATAGAGGGTCTCAGAATCAATTTGAGAATATGAAGTTATATCATTTCGAAGCTTAGCAGTTTTGGCGGGGGGAAAATAACGAGAAAGAAATTTTTCAGTTAAAATGTTCCAAGTAGTGATTGATCCTCTTGGAAGAGAACTCAACCACTGTTTGGCTTTAGTCCTTAAGGAGAATGAGAAGAGTCTTAGCCCAATAGCATCGTCTGAAACACCATTAATTTTAAAGGTGTCACAGATTTCAAGAAAATTAGCAATATGTAAGTTCGGATCTTCATCTTGTAATCCGTCGAACTGTACATATTGCTGCACCATTTGTATGATGCTAGGCTTAAGCTCGAAGTTATTGTTCGCAATTGTAGGTCGAACAATACTTGTTTCAGTCCCCTCCAGGTTGGGTCGAGCATAATCAGACATAGTCCTTTGCTGAGCCATTCCTGGGTTGGGATCTCCCATTTCAGAATAATTACAATCCCCGAAGGAACCCTCAACCGCTGTTTGAGAAGTGGAAGCCCCGAATCGTAGTTGTCTCCGAAAGGAGCGTTCGATTTCTGGGTCCAAATCCACAAGTAGCGACGGATTCGCTCGGGTCATGCACTAGTAAAGAAAACGAGGGAAGATGAGAATGAAAGCTTGGAAAAGAAAGAAAAAGAGGGAAAAGAAAGGAAAATTTTTTTTGTTTTGTTTTTTGAAAAAAAGATTTTTTTTTTTAGACGGCTTGACTCTCGAACTTCCCGAGGACTACCCGGTGAAGGGTTCGCCCGGTAGTAGGTAAAATGGTGGCGCTTAAAGCCCCTTACCCTTTTCGAGAGATTTTAGGTGGGGTAGAAATAAGGTGAAGTGGGTTGATTATAAATATTTAAATATATAAATTATAATTTTTTTTTTATTTTTGGAGAAGTAATAGCGCAAGCGTTTTCAAAATATTGACGAAGAAAAGTCCCCGGCAACGGCGCCAAAAACTTGGTGGGCCAAAACCCGAACAGGCAAGCGTACCTGTCGAATTGTAGTACCAAGGTCGTATTTAAACACGGGGCTGTCAATTACTTCTACTCACGCTCTAACTATTATCCTACCGGAAAACTAATGGGATTTGAGAATTTTTTTTTTAAAAGTAAAATGAACGATAAATTGCGAGACGAAAACTTATATAAAAAAAGCTAGCATTCGATCATTGATTCACCATGAAATGAAACGAGAAAATAAAAGCGCATAGCTTTAAATTTGCAAATCCAACTCGGCCGTGACGGATCCGAAAATGAGACAAAATCTCGCTAGAGCATTAGGTCTCCTAACTTATATACTCTTTGATCGAAATCTCTTTACAAACCAAAGAAGCCTAAAGTTGCATTATCGAGATGATCCGCACTATTGGATTTGACTCCAATCCGGAGGATTTACGTCGTCCTATCTCTAGGGTTGCGTTCAACTCCTTCCTTCTTTAAGTGATCTTTCACATCCATGAGCCTCTCAGCTACTCGAATATGAGATCATAAGCCTACAACCGTATACCGGAAATACGGAGTCGACACAAAAATTATTCAAAGAAGGACCGAGTAGAATTACGCAAAAATAAAGCTATGAAATAAAAATAATTCTCATTTCAAATCATGGATCCTCATGATCAAATGCTAAGAGGGAATTAGCTATGCATATTGCAAAAGGAAACAACAAAATAAAGAGAAGAGAATTTCATTGATACTAAAAAGAGGTACACAAAAATATTAAAAGGATGACAAAATTTTACTAAGAAGAAAATTACACAAAAACTAGAACAACAATGAAGAAAAACTTATACTAGAACTCTCTTGCTCACTTGCTCTCTTGCTCCAATCCAACCTCTCAATCCAACTCCAAAAGAAAAACTCCTCTCAAGTATGGGTCTTGGGTTCCTTTTATAGGAGAGGAGGGAAGCATCTAGAAGAAGGGGGAGATCAAGGGTGGCCGGCCATGTGAGAAGAGAAATGCATGCATGACAATGAATGAGGTGGAGAGAATTCATGCATGATATTAAATGAAGGAAGAGGGAGAAGGTACATTCATGCATATAAATTTAAAGGAAATAAAAAAAAGAAATAAGGGGGAATGCATGAAATTAAATGAGCATGAGAGAGAGATGAAGAAAGGGTGTGAATGTAGGGGTAAAGAGGGGGAAAGAGAGGGGCCGGCCAAGCATGAAAAAATGAATGCATGCATGCAATAAATGGAAGGGAGAGAGAGAGAGAACATGCATGTATGACATGAAAGGTGGCCGGCCATGTAGAGGGATTCATGCATTTGGAAATTAATGAGGAGGGGAGAGAGAGGGCATGAGGTGGATTAAATAAAGGAAAGAAAAAGAAATAAAAGAGGGAGAGAAAGAGGGGTGGCCGGCCATGTAGAGGGAGAAAGTGGGCTGCTAGTGTGGGCTTCATGGGCTCGGGTAGAGCTAGGATTGCATGTAGGGGCTGCTCTTGAGGGAGGGGCTGCATGGGGCTGCATGTATCTTTGAAGTGGGCTGCATTTTTGAAGTAGATGGGTGGCCGGGCTGCACCAAGGAGAGGGCCGGGCTGCATGCTTGAAGTGGGCTGCATGCATGGGCTCGGGTTCACCATGAGGGCTGCACCAAATTGAAAGCTCGGGCTGCTCCAAATGTGAAGTGGGCTGCACCATATGCTTTAGCTGCATCATGTAGGGGCTCGGGTAGCTTCAAGGGCTGCTCCTACATTAAAACAAAATAAACATTAGTTAATGATTATATAATACACAAAACAAAATACATAATATAAATAAAACATACAACATATAAATAACATAACACATAATATTTATATTCAAAATAAAACACACGTTAAACATATAATATAAAATTAAACATAAAACATTAAATTAAACATAACATACAAACTATAATAATATTTATAGATAAAGCTAAACATAAAATATAAAATAGCCACAAAACATAACATAAACATTATATTAAAAAGAAGATCATAACAAGCATTCAAAGAACACATAATTGTAACAAAAATTTAGGAAAATAAGCTACTAGAATAACCCAAAAACGATGACTAAAACTAGTCATCACCAACCTCAGAATTCAGACCAATGCCGCATAAGGTTACCGACTCAGAGGTAAAGTCAGACGACTATAATGACTAGGATGAAGAACGAAGGCAAACATTACCCCAGATGTTGCGGCAGGAAGGTCCCACCACGTACCCGGATGCTCAAAAGGAGCAGCCCCTTCTCAACCAAAAATGACTGAACTAGGTACGAGGGAGACTAGCTGATGACTAAGTCGCAAGGTCATGACCTGACCTCTAAGGAAAAGGAATTCAAAGGCTCGACTAGTATCTTAAAAGGAGAGCTCGCGAGTATCCTGCCGTGAATTTTGCGTGTCTCACCTCGTACCCCTGGGGTCCTATTTATAGGGAAATCCAGGGGGGGGGGTCATATTTATATCCCACCCCCTGGCGACTAGGCGATTTCCAGGGGAACTCGCACGGGCGAGGCAAGTATCTCGCCTAGTCGCCTACCTGGCGAATATGCGAGGGGAGCTAGCCATACTCGCCCAGGCCTTCCGCAGTCATGCATGCTGACTTTGACTTCTGCCTTGACTTGTTGACCTTGACTTCTGCTGACATGGCTGTGGTAGGACCCATCTTCGACGAATACGAGTTGTACACAATCCCCGCTCTTTTCGAGCGACGTATGAGCTCGGAAAAAAAATCATCCAACACTTATTCGACGAGCTGCTATCCCGAGTATCAGGGTTGCTTGCACTTGATGACTGTCTGCCGATTTCTATAAATAGGGGGGGCTGGTTTTTAAGGCAGATCTTCAGAGCTCGCACATTATGTCGAACGCCAACGAGAAACTCCTTCAAGAAAGCCTCGTCGCTCTGACCGGCTTTCTCGGCATTGCCAAGTTCAAGAGGCTGCGGGAAGAAGACGTCGTCGCTGACTTACCCCCCCATAAAAAGAAAAAGACCAAGAAGTCCAAGAAGATACCCGCTTCCAACGCGGTCGACCCGCCTCCACCATCTACGCAAGTCGCGGCTTTGACAAGTAATCCCGCGCGCTCTGCTAGCACCTTGAAGCTTCTCAGCGACCTTGGGCTAGATGACATCCCCAACGTGACCCCCCTGACTCGAGCCTCCTCAGCTCGCTGGACATTCCAGAAGTCGCCAATACACCGGTTGTTGAAACCGAAAACTCGGACTCTTGTGGAGTTCACCCTTGGGGAAGGGGTGATCACGCACCTACTTCTCTCCTGCAAGCAAAACAACATGGGAAGCAAAAAAGGACTGACCCAAGGGCTCGGCGGGAGGACCCACCACACACCCCGCTTCCCCTCCTTAGCCAAAGGCCGAGCTAAGGTATCCTTAGAAAGCGCTTGAGAGATGGAGCAAGAGTGCACAAGAAGCATCCTTTCTTAGGTACCCCTTGGGCCATATTTATAGATTTCTAAAAACGGCATGCAAATATCCAACTTTCGCTGTCCTGGACGGCTATGTGCAGTCCAGGTTGGCCTGCCAATAGCGTAACTCCGCTGTTCTGAAAGGCTATGGGCAGGCCAGCAGGGGCAAAACAGTAAAAAATATCTTATAGACCTGGGCGAGCTGAGGAGCTCGGCCACTCCAGAAGATCCTGCTCGCCTGCTGTCTGCCGAGCTCGCTAGGGCGAGTGCGAGCTGGGATACTAAGCTCACCCTTCAATAGACATCCATTAGTCGAGCTCAGCTCGACGAAACCCAGACTTGGCTCAGCGAATGCCGAGCTCAGGGTCGATGAATGCCGAGCTCGTGCTCGGATTTCTATGCCGAGCTCGCCTGGGACCTGGGTGATTTGAACCGACCGGTCTGGTTCCTAGAGACCCCACTCGCCGGATACGGGGTTGTACACAATCCCCGCTCGTTTTGAGCTTGACAAAGCTCGGAAAAAACATCCAACCCCAAGTGTTCGGCGAGTGTGGGGTGAAGTAGAGAATCTTCGGGTGGGGTCCACCTGTGGCTATATATATATATACACCTGCATACCTGCCTGACTCTTGCCATTCCCTATGTTCTAGCCCTGCCGAGATGCTGATCCCAAAGGAGATTCAAGAGCGGCTCGCCCGGGTTTGCCAGACCTCGGCTGCTCGTGTAGCCGCCCTGACTGCGGTTCCACCCGCCGTCCCACAGGGTGGCTCGACCGAACCCAACCCCGTCAAGAGGGTGAAGCCGTTTCCTCCGGCGGTCGAGCCCATTTATGATGACCTGAGGACAACCCTGGAGCATGGGGCTTGCTCGTCCAATCTGCCTCCCCTAACAAGGGCAAAGATATCGTTGACCTCTGCGACGGCCCTGACAGCCAGCTGGATGGCATGGAGGGCACCACGCCGCGAGTCTCCACCCCGCGAGCCAAGACCGCACCTGACGACTCGCGATTCAGAACTCCAGAGAATCATCCCCGGGACCTGTCCCCCCCCCCTTCGGGACCTTGGGTGTGGGCCGGAAATCCGCCAGATCTTGAAGTACTATGGAGCGGTGCCCGCGCAGCTGAACTCGAACGCATCGCCATGATGGTGGCGTTCACGAGCTTTCTTCGCCGGGAGCGGATTGAGTTTAACCTGACCGTGTTCAGGAAACTTTTTTCTTACAAGGCGACATCGGATGACGCCTCCTATTTCATGAGCTCGCTTATCAAGGTTCGCGAGATCGCGAACAAGCATCACAATTGGATGACCAAGATCGCCTTCATCAAGGGCGATCTCGACAACATCCCTTTCTCCCCCAACAGAAAGGCGAGGAAATCTACCGCCCGCCGACCGTGTCCGACGATGATGCCTACCTCCACAAATTTTTCCTCCACAAGGACTTCGAGGTCGCCTTCCTGCGAAGGGGCCTCGACTCGCTCCGCCCCGTTCTGCCCGGCGAAGGTATTGTTCTCTCCCCATTGCCGAGCTCGCCATATTGTCATGGAAATCTTCTAAGTTCTCTAAGTTATTTTATGCAGGGGAGCGACTAATCCCCGTGAACCCGCCGTTTGCGGACTCGGGGTTATATGCAGACCCTCTTGCTTGTGATAAGGAAGCGGTGGCGGCCT
Organism: Platanthera guangdongensis; assembly: GCA_039583875.1. Lineage (NCBI taxonomy): Eukaryota > Viridiplantae > Streptophyta > Magnoliopsida > Asparagales > Orchidaceae > Platanthera > Platanthera guangdongensis. The sequence goes on from CM077163.1 coordinate 15,392,018, forward strand.
GCCGAGACGCGGCGGCTTTCTCCAAACCCTCCATCAAGAGGCGACCTGAGGATGCGGGGTCGAGCCCGCCCCATCGCCCACAAGTACCAAAAAAGATGAGGAAAGCCATGGTGGTTTCTCGGGCGAAACAACATCAACAACATCAACAAAGCCCCAAATACATGAGCTCGCCCGAGGTCATCCCCGATGCGTCGCCGGACAGCCCGCTCAAGGAGATCACCATCAAGGGGCAGGGAGGTGGTGAGACCCCTGCTCCTCCCGCGACGACCTCTGCTCCCCCCGCGACGAAGAAGGAGGCTCGCGAGCCCGCCACGCCGAAGGAACACCCCCTCTTCGGCTTTGGGGGGACGTGGAAGGACCCGGCGGGCGAGCCCATGGTCCAGTGGGACGAGCTGGCCCATCGAGTCTCCATATCCACCCTCCACCCCTCCTGGGCTGACCACGAGCTCGCCACCGGTCATGCCTATGCACTCGACTTCGGTCTTTATGGCCGCGAGGACGTCGAGGCCTACATGGGCGTCCCCCTGCGGCAGCTCGGCCATGAAGGCCTGCAGGCCCATATGCGAGCCATGGAGCTCCACCACATGGTGGTCCGCCGCAACTTCAACCTCAACAACCTCCTCCAGAAGGCCGAGCAAGCACACAACATCGCCAAGGACAAGGCCGTCGACCTGGCGAGGCAGCTCGACATTGCTGAGAATCTTCTCACCCAAGCCGTCGGCGGACTGGTAAGTATCGGGCTGTTGCCTATCCTTTTCTCCTTTTTACTTGGGATTTTCTGCTCTGTTGCTAATGTACTTCCTTTCTTATCAGGATGCCATGGCTGCTGGGGAGTTGCGGGCTCGCGCCGCCGGGCAGGAAGAGGAGATCGGCCAGCTGCGTGCCCGCCTTGCCGAGCTGGAGGGGACGAACGCGAAGCTGAAGGAGGAGAACACGAGCCTCAGCCGCGAGATCCGTCGCCAGGCAGAGATCTTCTTCCCGGCTCGCGACGTCGACCCAACCTTCCCCTACAAGAGCACGAGGATTTTCGACGAGGCTGATGTCGCTGAGAGGCTACGGATCAACTCGATCCAAACAGCCGAATGTACCCTCCAGATGATGAAGGATACAGGAGTGCTGGTGGAGGGTTGCGAGGAGATCTCAGTCCGGGACCTGATGCCGAGCCTATTCCCAGTGACGCCGCCCAGTGAGAAGGAGGATAGCCTTGACGCACTCTTCGGGAAGGGCTTCCAGGACCTGTCCTACGGAGGGGGGGGGGGGATCGCCAATCCGGCGAGGGGGGCAAAGGCTGATCATGTATTTTTCTTTTTGTTTTGTAATCTCGCCGAGGCGAGCTCCATCTGTAACTATCACTATTTAGTGGAATACATTCTTGATATAACCTCTGTCCATTATATATTTTTTCTATCTTTTTCTGGACTTTTCTGCTGCGCCCTGCTTGGCTGCGAGCACTTCCCCTGTCGACCTCGCGTAGATAGGTTTTGTGAGCAGAATAGTTGTTAGAGCTCGTTCTTGAGAGTACATTTTGAGAGCTTGCCGAATCTTTGATGATCCGGGGATGGACTATCCGCCGCACTGGGAATACCACTCTCAGCTCACTCGCGAGCTCCACCCTAATCTTATCAATATAAGACCAAATTCACAAAATTTTCATAAGTCAAACAGGGTGGGGGGCGAAGCGTCCTGGCTCAGTCCGCCTCCCTTCAGCGAGGTCCAAGAGCCCGACTAGCCACCCTTCTGCCGAGGCTGAGCTGAGCTGGCGAGTTCTGACTCGCCTATGCCGAGCCTCTCTCCCCCTATGCCAAACTTGTTGGACACCATCTGGAGAGTATAGGGCTTCCCCGAGTGACATCCAGCCCCGCCGGCTAAGTGAGAGCCTGACAACGGGATCTGCTCGGGGTCCGAGGTCGACACCGAGTGACATCTGGCCCTGTCAGCTAGGTGAGAGCCTGACAACGGGATCTACTCGGGGTCTAGAGTTGACACCATCGAGTGACATCCATCCCTGTCAGCTAGGTGAGAGCCTGACAACGGGATCTGCTCGGGGTCTAGAGGTTGACACCGTCGAGTGACATCCAACCCTGTCAGTTAGGTGAGAGGCTGACAGCGGGATCTGCTCAGGGTCCGAGGTTGACACCGAGTGACATCCAGCCCTATCAGCTAGGTGAGAGCCTGACAGCGGGATCTGCTCGGGGTCTAGAGTTTGACACCGTCAAGTGACATCCAGCCCTGTCAGCTAGGTGAGAGCCTGACAGTGGGATCTTCTCGGGGTCCAGAGGTTGACACCGTCAAGTGACATCCAACCCTGTCAGCTAGGTGAGAGCCTGACAGCGGGATCTACTCGGGGTCCGAGGTTGACACCGAGTGACATCCAACCCTGTCAGCTAGGTGAGAGCCTGACAGTGGGATCAGCTCGGGGTCTAGAGGTTGACACCGTCGAGTGACATCCAGCCCTGTCAGCTAGGTGAGAGCCTAACAACGGGATCTGCTCGGGGTCCGAGGTTGACAACATCGAGTGACATCCAGCCTTGTCAGCTAGGTGAGAGCCCGACAGCGGGATCTGCTCGGGGTCTAGAGGTTGACACCGAGTGACATCCAGCCTTGTCAGCTAGGTGAGAGCCTGACATCGGGATCTGCTCGGGGTCCAGAGGTTGACACCGAGTGACATCCAGCCCTGTCAGCTAGGTGAGAGCCAGACAGCGGGATCTGCTCGGGGTCCAGAGGTTGACACCGAGTGACATCCAGCCCTGTCAGCTAGGTGAGAGCCTGACAGCGAGATCTGCTCGTGGTCCGAGGTTGACACCGAGTGACATCCAGCCCTGTCAGCTATGTGAGAGCCTGACAACGGGATCTGCTCGGGGTCTAGAGGTTGACACCGAGTGACATCCATCCCTGTCAGCTAGGTGAGAGCCTGACAACGGGATCTGCTCGGGGTCCGAGGTTGACAATATCGAGTGACATCCAGCCCTGTCAGCTAGGTGAGAGCCTGACAGCGAGATCTGCTTGGGGTTTAGAGGTTGACACAGAGTGACATCCAGCCCTGTCAGCTAGGTGAGAGCCTGACAGCGGGATCTGCTCGGGGTCCAGAGGTTGACACCGAGTGACATCCAACCCTGTCAGCTAGGTGAGAGACTGATAGCGGGATCTTCTCGGGGTCCATGTACACTTCATCTTTTCGTACAAACTATTGCGACAGGATTGACATGTCAAAGAACTTCACTAAGAATCAAAACACCACTTATATGTTTTAAGGAAAAAAATGTTTCAAGTCGTCATCACTGCAGGTGAGACTTAGGGTCTCGCCCTCCACATTTTGGAGTCGATACCCTCCTGATCTCAATGCCTCTTTTATAATAAACGGTCCATCCCAGCTGGGGTTGAGCTTCCCCACGGTTGCCGACCTTCCTGCTGCGTCCACCTTTTTCAGGACCAGGTCCCCCTCCGCAAACTGCTTGACTCTGACGTGCTTGTCAAAGTACTTGACCATGCTCCTCTTCACCTCTTCTTGTCGGATGGCGGAAAGGTCCCGCAGCTCCTCCACCATGTCAAGAGAGAGCCGCAACTCTTCTTCGTTCTCTACTGGCCATTCTTCCCTGCCTTCTTCCGCCGCACCCACCCAGGGCGTTTGGACTTCAAATTCTATGAGGAGCACTGCTTCATATCTGTGGGAAAGTTTGAAGGGAGTCTCCCCTGTTGCTGTGTTGGGGGTGGTCCTCAGGGCCCAGAGAACCGCAGGAAGTTGCTCCACCCAGCTCCCCTTCAGATTTTCTACTTTCTTCTTTAGGTGGTTAACAATAATTTTGTTCGCGGCCTCCACCCGCCCGTTGCTCCTGGGTTGGTGAACCGAGGCGAACCTGAGGTCGATCCCGAGCTGCCGCAAAAGCTGGTGAATTCTGCGCTGGCGAACTGAGGCCCGTTGTCCGTGACAATGGCCTGGGGCAGCCTGTGGCGGCAGATGATCTCCTCCCAAACAAAGTTCCTGATGATCTGGGAAGTCACCTTGGACAATGCCTTCACCTCCATCCACTTGGAGAAATAATCAATCATCACTAGTAGAAACCTCCTCTGCCCACTTGCCTGGGGGAACGACCCGACCAAATCTATTCGCCAAATCGCAAAGGGCCACGGGGCTGTGATACTCTTGAATCGCTGAGCCGGCTGTAGCTGGAGGGGGGCGAACAGCTGGAACTTGTGACATCTTCTCGCGAACTCTGTCACATCGCGGCCCAGGGTGAGCCAAAAATACCCTTGCCTGACGATCCTTCCTTACAGGGTCCGACTCCCGGAGTGACTCCCACACTCCCCGGAGTGGACTTCTTCCAAGATTCTCTGCACTTCACTCTCGACCACACAACGGGCCAGCATCCCCGAGAGCGTCTTCCTATACAGCTGCCCGTCCCGGAGGAGGTAGTACGCTGACTTGTGTCTGAGCTTCTTCTTGTCCACTCCCTCCGGATACTCTCCTGTGGAAAGGAAAGTTGTGACTGAGTCCATCCACGAGTACCGCTGATCTATCTCCATGAGCTCTCCCTCTTCGATGGAAGGGCGGAATAGGTCGGTGATAGTCCCCCCCCCACCCGAGGACCATGCTTTGCTAGTTGATCGACCTGTTCATTTTCCTCCCGGGGCACGTGTCAGATGGAGAAGGTTTCAAATGTGCCAATGACCCCCTTTACTTTGGCTAAGTATAGCCGCAGGGTAGACTCTCTTGCCTCAAACTCCCCGTTGATCTGGGAAGCTACCACCATGGAGTCGGTGTGGACCTCCACGTCCAACACACCCAGCTCCCTGGCCAGGCGCATCCCTGCTATCACGACCTTATAATCGACCTGATTGTTGGTGATGGGGAAGTGCACCACCACCGTTTGCTCGATTCTAGTTCCCTGAGGGCTCTCCAAGATCACCCCCACCCCCATGGAATGCCTCCCCGAGGCACCATCTACCTTCACCTTCCATGGAGTTGGACGAGTGAGCTCTTCCTCCGCCACCTCGATCACATAATCAGCCAAAAAGTCGGCCACCGCTTGAGCTTTGATCGAGAGGCGGGGGACGAAGGAGATGTCGAACTCGCTCAACTCCACCGACCACTTGGCCAGCCTGCCAGAATGCTCCACCCCCTCAAAGATGTTGCAGAGGGGATGGTCAGTCACCACTTGGATGGAGTGTGCCTGGAAATAGGGCCGCAGCCTTCGGGCCGAGATGACCAGGGCGAAGGCCAGCTTCTCCAAAATTGGATATCGGAGCTCGGCCTTTCTCCGGACCCGACTCACGTAGTATATAAGGAGCTGCTTCTTCCCCTCTTCACGCACCAGGACAGAGCTCAAGGCCTCCGCTCCAACCCCGAGATACAAAAATAGGTCCTCCCCGTCCTTTGGCCCTTGGAGCCCGCATCAAATGCATCTTGAGGGCCTGGAATGCCTCCTCACACTCCTTGGTCCACTCGAATTTTTGGCCCCCCTTAGTGTTTTGAAGAAGGGGAGCACTTCTTCCCAGCCCGGGAGAGGAACCTGCTTAACTCTGCCAGCTTCCCTGTCAACCATTGCACGTCCTTAGTATTCCGCGGCGACCCCAGCTCCATGATAGCCTTGACTTTATCATGATTTGGTTCGACCCCCGTGAGGGTGAGGAGGTGCCCCAAGAACTTCCCCCTGCTGGCCCCGAAAACGCACTTCAGGGGGTTCAATCGCATCTTGTACTTGCGCAGGGTGGCAAAGGTCTCTTCTAGGTCTTGGAGGTGAGAGTCCGCATCCTGACTCTTGATCATGAGATCATCTACGTACACCTCCAGGTTCCTCCCATTCTGTTCTTTGAAAACCCTGTCCATCATCTTTTGATAGGTCGCCCCTCTGTTCTTCAACCCAAAGAGCATTATTTTATAGCAGTAGCACCCATCACCCGTGATGAACGAGACGTCCTTGAGGTCCGGGGGGTGCATCCTGATTTGGTGGTAACCTGAAAACGCATCCAAAAAGCTCATTACAGAAAAATCGACGACTGAATCAACCAGCGCGTCGATCCGAGGCAAGGGATAACAATTCTTAGGGTACGATTTATTAAGCAAAGAAAAGTCGATACACATACGCCACCGGCCGTCCCTTTTTTTAACCATGACTACATTAGAGACCCAGCCAGTGTATTGGATCTCGGATATGAAGCCGGCCCTGAGAAGTTTTGCTACCTCCTCCCTGATGGGCTCGGCCAGCTTATCCGCGGTGGTCCTTTTCTTCTGTTGGACGGGGCGTGCCTCCGGGCCCAGGTTGAGGCGGTGGCAATCCACATCCGCGTCAACCCCCAGCATCTCCGCGGCGCTCCATGCGAAGATGTCCATGTTCTTCTGGATGCATGTCAGCATCCTGCCTTGAGCCTCCGGGGTCAGCCCTCCGCTGACGCGGACCTTCTCCACCTTGCCTCCAAGGGTGAGAACCTCCAGTTCCACCACCTCTTCCGCAGCCTCCAGCGTGGACTGCTCCCCCCATTCCCCAACATCCCTCTCCTCTGGGACGAGGACCTCTGCCTCCACCTCTTCCTCCACGGCCATTGCCTCTGCCGACTCCTCCCGATCTCCTCCTGCCGCCTCTACCTCGGCGCAGTTCTCCGCCTCCAGCTCCTCCCTGCTAGCTTCCTGCTCCGCCTACTCCATCCTCCGCTCCATCTCTTCGGCCCCCTCTTGCCAAGAGATGGAGTTCACGGCGGTGTCGTAGCACTCCCTTGCTACCTTGGGGTCACCCCGGACCCGGACCTGGATCCCCTCGGCATTGAACTTTAAGCATTGATTGAATGACGAGGGGACGCAGCGGAAGGCGCTGATGAGGGGCCTCCCGAAGATGGCGCTGTAGCTGCTGGGGGCATCCACGATGACAAACCTGCAATTCCGGGACTGCCCCCTAGGGTGACATGGAGCCATCACCCGAAAATCCAAACAAGGGCCCATCCGAGGCCAACACCCTCTCGCCTCCACCTTCATCGCGTCAAACACCTTCTTAAAGACGACGTTGACAGAGCTTCCGTTGTCGACGAGGATCCGGGAGACGGTGAAATTTTCGATGGCCGTCTGGATGACCAGCGCATCGCAAAATGGATCCTCATGATCCGGCATATCGCTACTCGAGAAGGTAATCCTCTCTTCTGGTGGTGGGGTCTGGGATGTGGAACCAACGCTCCAGCGATACATAGTGTGGAGGCTCGCCCTCCGGGAAGCCTCAACCCCCACCCCCCATGGATTACCCCGATCCCCTCTCGGGTCCCGACGTGCACCCGGTCTTCACAACGATCCTCCTCCGCCCGAGGCAGGACCTCCTCGATCCTCACCTCCTGGCGCCCCTGCTGCTGCTGCTGCTCCCTATTTCACCTCATTTCGAGGAACTCCGGGCACGTGGCTGTGGCGTGCCCTTCCTCTTGATGGAAGTCGCAGTAGAGCAACTCCACCCTAACTTCTCTCGTCCTCCTCCTTGCTACTCTCCTCCTCTGCCCTATGGCTATGGCCATAGCCTGTTCTTGATCGAGGAGTGGAGGCCTCTGTGCCTGCCTCCAGCCCGGGTGGTGGAATTGATCCTGCCCCCCTTGATGGCGGTCCCTTCCTTTGTACCCTCTCCGTGACCCCTGCTCTTGCCACTCGGACCTCCAGCCCAGCCGACGGTCGGGCTCCTGACGCCCCCACCTGGGCTGCTGCTGCCCCTGGAGCTGCCTCTGCTCCCTCTGCCGGGGCTCGACTCTCCTCTCCTCCTGCCCTCTTCTGCCTCTCGGCTCCTCCTCCGTGGCCCACCTGGCCAGCTTCCGGGCGAACTCCGGATTCGACGCCTCCCCGTCAACTTCTCTCTCCGCCCTCTCCATCAGCTCCTCGTAGGAGAGGGGGACACTCTCTTCAACTCCATCCTGAAGAATCCCTGTTGCAGCCCTAGGGTGAAGGCCATCGTCAGGCTATGGCCTGACATCTTCTGGACCTGGGTGACCTCCTCCTAGAACCGGTCGACATAGCTCCCCAACGTCTCATTCACTCCCTGCTTGATGTGGAACAGGGACTCCGACTCCTTTCTCCTCTTCGAGGTGGTGAATCTCAACATGAACCCCCAGCGCAGGTCCTCGAAGCAGTAGACGGAGCTGGCTGGCAACTGCTGAAACCACTCCCTCGCCTTCTCCTTGAGGGTGATGACGAAGAGTCGGCACTTGAACCCATTCGGCATCTGCCGGATCGAGGCTACATACTTAAACCACTAGATCTGTTGGACCGGGTCTCCCTTCCCGGTGTAGTAGGACATCTCGGGTTCCCTGAACCCCTCTGGAACTGGAGCAGAAGAGATCAAGTCGCTGAAGGGGTTGCCTCCCCCTACTGGACGAGCTGGCGCATCTCGCGCACCCAGCTCGCCGATCCGGCCTCCGCCTGCCGAGCCGGGGAAGAGCACACGCCCGAGGAGCTCGCACCCTTGGCCCTCCTCGACCACTTCTTTCCCAGCTCGCCTGCCGCGGGAGTCCTCGCCCAGAGAGGGGGCGACTGCGATCTGGGCAGCTGAAGTCGAGCACTCGGCCCGCGCGCCGAGTGCGAACTTGACGAGGCCCATCACCTCGTTCCTGAAATCTTCTAACATCCCCACCGTGGCCAGAGGCGGGGGGGGGGGGGGGGGGGGCGGCGAGTCCGACCTATCTGATCCTTGTCCTCCCGTCATTGAGCTCACTAAAGATTTTCTGTACTGACCACGTTCCACGCTCATCGCACCAAATGTTGAAACCAAAAACTCGGTCTCTTGTGGAGTTCACCCGTGGGAAGGGGTGATCGCGCACCTACTTCTCTCATGCAAGCAAAACAAGGGAAGAAAAGAAGGACTGACCCAAGGGCTCGGCGGGAGGACCCACCACACACCCAGAAGATCTTAGAGCGCTTCCCCTCCTTAGTCAAAGGCCGAGCTAAGGTATCCTCAGAAAACGCTTGAGAGATGGAGCAAAAGGGCACAAGAAACATCTTTTCTGAGGTAGCCCTTGGGTCCTATTTATAGATTTGTAAAAACGGCCTTCAAATAGCCAACTTCCGCTGTCCTGAACGGCTATGTGCAGTCCAGGTTGGCCCGCCAACAACGTAACTCCGCTGTTCTAAAATGCTATGGGCAGGCCAGCGGGGGCAAAACAGTAAAAAATACCTTATAGACCTGGGCGAGCTGAGGAGCTCGGCCACCCCTGAAGATCCTGCTTGCCTGCTGTCTATCGAGCTCGTTAGGGCGAGTGCGAGCTGGGATACTAAGCTCGCCCTTCGATCGGCCTCCATCAGTCGAGCTCAGCTCGACGAAACCCAGACTTGGCTCGGCGAATGCCGAGCTCGGGGTCGACGAATGCCGAGCTCGTGCTCGGATTTCTCTGCCGAGCTTGCCTGGGGCCTGGGTGATCTGAACCGGCCAGTCTGGTTCTTGGGGACCCCACTCGCCAGATACGAGGTTGTACACCGACGCCACAGCAGATCGAAGTCGTCTCCCTGCCAGGTCGCCATTTTGTCAAACCACTCTTCCAAAGCGGTTGGTTGTCATTCCCTTTTCGCTGACACGTTTTCTTTACTCGCAGACTCTCCTCTGGATGTCGCCGACGCGGCTTTGAATGTCGCCCCTCTGAACTCCGCACCACTACTCGCCCTCGCAGCCGAGAAACCCCTCAGGACCGCACACACGGTCCAGATTAATCGTGGAGCCAAGAACGTCTCTGAAGCCTCGACTCCTACGACAAAGGAGAATCCCCAGGCGAGCAAGGAACTACCAGCGAAGGAACTTCTGGTGAAGAAGGTCGCTCCGGCGAGCAAGGACCTTCCGGCGAGCAAGGTCCTACCCACTCCTGTGCAAGATTCTGCGCCGCCAGCGGCGAGTTCCCTATTACCGCCGCTGCCTCCTCTGAACGTTGCCTCTCTCCAGGCAGCGAGTGCTTTTTTGCCGCCCCCGCCGCCTCTGACCGCTCAACAACAAGCTGACATGCCGCAAACTCCCCCGCCTCCTCCGCTGAAGACCCCGCATCAGCCGGCGAGTTCCTCACAGCCTCCACCGCCTCCGTCGAAGCCTTTGGCCCGGAAGCAGAATAAGCCGCGACCGAGCTTCTTCCCGCCGAGAATCGGGGACCCCGGTCATGGAGGTCGCGGGCAGTGTAAAGCGGCCGAGCATGCTGGTGGCCCATCTTCTGGCCGGCGAGATGCCCCAGGTCGCAGCCATTCTCCTCGTCGATCAAGTTCTCCTCGTCGAGGTAAACGCCGTCACTGGTGCTTCGTTTGGTGACTTAGGCCTTTATTTCTAATCTAGCGACTTCTTATATGTTATGACAGATCGCCCGACGACTCCATGGGCGGCCTTCATCGACGCCATCGAGTTATCGGGCAGCGAGTATCGTCACGCCGCTGCTCACGCCTATATGGAGTTGGAGAGCAAGTTCGGCCAGATGGCGATTTGCGAGCCACATCGCCGGATCTCATCTCTGGAGGTGTGGCTGGCGAAGATAGAAGAGCTCCGGACCACCCTGGAGAGCTACGAAGCCCGCTTCCACATGGTGAAGGAGAATGATCGTCAACTGGCGATAAACAACAATCACCTCCAGATCGTTCTCGACGAGCTGGCCGACATTCGGGTGAGTATGGGATCCGTGGGGCGACTTACGAGGATGGAGGAGCAGCTGTGCCTTAGGGACGACGCGATGGTAGTGGCGACGGAGTATTACCAGCGAGCGCGAGAAATGGGCTGGGCCGGGCGACATCCTCATCCTCCAGAACGACCACCTAGAACTTAGGAGTTTTTCTTTTTCTTTATTTGAACTCGCCGTAGGCGACTATTTATAATAAACGATTATTGTATTGTAATAAGCGAGTTTTCATCTCGCCCTTAATTTTTCTCCTTTGCTGTCTTGTATGCTGTTATTCTGGTTCTGCTAATGTCGCGACATTCTCTGCTGCGCTGTGCGACATATGGCTAATGCTGGGATCTGCTTACTCGTCTAAACCACGTCTTAGGTTGATACTCGCCGGAACGGATATATACCCCCCTTTGCCTTCGTCTATAAATAGAGGGGGTAGGTAGGACATAAGTACGCTGCTGCGATTTTTCAACCCCAACTCGTGAGTATCTTCTCCTGCTCGCGTGTTTCTGTTTTTCTTCTCTTCTCGTCTTAGTTCTTCTCCAACTCGTTAGCTCGCAAAGATGGTGGGAGATGATGCCAGTGCTCGCCGACAGGCACACGCAGCTAACTTTGCCGATGCGGCCTTCAAGAAATCCATGACAACAGAGCGAGACTTGGAGACGTTCAGGGAGAGGCTTCTGCCAGATGGTTACTCGGCTAGGCTCCCTGCTCGCGGCGAACGACTTAACATCCACATTGAGGGTACGATGATCTTATCGCTCCGCCAATTCGACGCTGGCCTGCGACTTCCATTCTGGACGGAATATCGGGGGATCCTGCGATATTTTGGGATCGTTCCCGCGCAAATCAACCCCAATGGTGTGGCGATCATTATGAGGTTCCTTTGCTACCTGCGGGAAGAGAGGATCGCCTTCGACCTCTCAGGTTTTCGTAAGATATTCGCCTTCGCCGCGACCGCCGAGGGGGTCGTCTACTTCAGCAGCCATGTTTGCACCTTGGTGGGGACGGTGAATAAAGTCCACCGGTGGAGCTAGCAGCTGGTCGTCATCCATGGCGACTTCGCGGGCATTCTGGGAAGGCCGCACCAACCTGCCGATGTCGCCTTTCTCCCGCCGATCTTGGAAGATGTCCGCGAGCAGCTGTTCGAGTCCTTCCGAGGTCGCCGGTTCGACGTCATCTACTGGCGGCTCAATGTCATTACGCTCCTAGAAATCCACCCCAATGAGGGTAAGATTTGAGTGAGAATTACTTCTGCTTGCATGCTCGCTTCACTTTCTTAAAGCTCGGTACTAATGTGTTTGCACGATGTTTGCAGTGGCTTGCGAGCTCCCAGAGAAGTCGCTTCCTCCGGCAAAGGAAATCTCCACCTCCTTCCCGGAATCCAACCCTTCGCCCGACGTCGGTGAGAAGAAAATAATCGCCAAAGGGAAGGCGAAGGTCAAGTCGCCGGGCCCTGCGAGTAAGAGGGCCAAACTGTCGTCGCCTCAGGCTGGCGATCAGGAGTCCCCGCCTGATGCTTGAGCCCCCCACTTCCACCCAAATTTCAATCTTGGGCGAGGTGTGGTGGATGCATATGGTCGCCCGCTGGTGGCCTGGTCCGAGGACGAACACTTGGTGACACTAAACACCAACCTCCCCTCCCGGTCGGCGGATTGGGAGGACAAGGGGGAGGCATTTGCTGTCCTCCATGCTCTATATGGGCGGGCTGATGCTGAGTCCATGCTGGAGCTCAGCCCGAAGGAACTCGCTCAGCAGTCCGCATGCTCGCTCGCGCGGGCTGTCGAGCTCGGGCACTACTCGGCAAGGAAGTTGTTGGAGATGACTACGACCCTGAAGGTCGTAACCAAGATGGCTATAGATCTCGGCATGCAGTCGGTTCGCTGGAGAGACTATGAGGTAAGTCGCTTCCTGCACGCGACATTGATGGTTTTGGACTTGGATTTCTTTTGCTGACTCTGTTTTTTATTGCAGGCTGCCGAGATTGAGGCCGCTAATAAGCTCTCCGAGTGCGAGTAGAAACTCGCCAACTCTCAGGTAGAGCTGGAGGCAGCCCAAGTCCGCGTCGCCGAGATGGAGACTCGCCTGACAGCCTTCGAGGGCCGCACGAGCTCTTCTGTTCCCCGCCCCGATGCGTCGCGGCCGGAAGATGACCCGCATTGGGCGGTAAAATGATCCCGCGTCCTTTGGAAAGAGAGGTCGTCGGTCCGTCGCGAGATAGCGCGAGCGGCGGGGAACATCATGCTCGCCCGACTGAGGATCAACGACCAGTCGTCGAGGGGGAGAAGCAGCTCACCGTCGACGAGCTCATTCCCGAACTGCTTGCCGAGGAATTGACCTCGCCCGATCGCCTCCCTTCCTCGACATCTGGCTCCAGCAGCAGCGGTAGCGACAATAACAGCTGCAGCGGTGAAAGCACTGATGGGGAGGAAAGCGAGGAGGGCGGCGAGGAAGAGGAGGACGCCGACATTGGAGACGACGAATATCATCCTGATACTGGCGACGATGAGTCCTAGTTGCTCGCCGATTTTTGTCATGGTCGCATGTAACATATTGTTAACAAAATTTTCTAACTTGTAAATTCTTGACATATACATTTATACAAGTTTAAGTTACCGTACTTTGTTATTCTCTCCTCGTATGTTTGTTGGTTGATGATGTTCGATAGGCTCATAGGCTCGGGGAGGATGAGTGCTTGTGACGCTTTTACTCGCGCGTTGGCATCGGTCATAGTCGCGCAGAGATTACTCATACGACCATAGTCGCTCCAGCAATTCGCATCCCGATACTCGCTTGTGTCCGTGCCTTTACTCGCCAGAGCATACTGGCACGCTTGCCAAGGCATACCCGCATACTCGCCAAGATATACTCGCGTCTGCCTATTTGTTTACCTCGCCGAAGCTGAACCTGACTGACTTGGAAACTAGAGTCGACACCCATCAGGAGTCGAGCTCGACTGGTGGTGGGAGGTAGTCGACACCCAACAAGAGCCAAACTCAACTGGGGGGGGGGGGGGAATCAGTCGACGCCCAGCAGGAGCCAAGCTCAACTAGGGGTGGGAATCGGTCGACTCGGGGAGGCCATTAGTAGGTCTGCAGGAGAGGAGCTCGTACAGAGTTCACGGACTACGACATCATTCCAACGAGGAACTTGGTCTCACTCGAGGAGGTCGTTGACCAATATGCAGGAGAGGAGCTCGTGCAGGGACTTGGACTTATGATGACGCTGCCACTCGAGGACTTTGAGCATTGTTGGGGTCGACAGCTCTCAGGAGCCTTGCTTAACTAGAGTGGTGTAAGTCGACTCGGGGAGACAAGTAGTCGGTCTGCAGGAGAGGAGCTCGTACAGAGTTCACAAATTACAACATCACTCCAACGAGGAACTTGGTCTCACTCGAGGAGGTCGTTGCCAATATGCAGGAGAGGAGCTCGTGTAGGGACTTGGACTTACGATGACACTACCACTCGAGGACTTTGAACATTGTTGGAGTCAACAGCTCTCAGGAGCCTTGCTCAACTAGAGTGGTGTAAGTCGACTCGTGGAGGCAATTAGTCGGTCTGCAGGAGAGGAGCTCGTACAGAGTTCACGGACTACGACATCACTCCAACGAGGAACTTGGTCTCACTCGAGGACGTCGTTGGCCAATATGCAGGAGAGGAGCTCGTGCAGAGACTTGGACTTAAGATAAAACTGCCACTCGAATACTTTGAACATTGTTGGAGTCGACACCTTTAGGAGCCTTGCTCAACTAGAGTGGTGTAAGTCGACTTGGGGAGGCAAGTAGTCGGTCTGCAGGAGAAGAACTCGTACAGAGTTCACGGACTGCGTCATCACTCCAACAAGGAACTTGGTCTCACTCGAGGAGGTCGTTGGACAATATGCAGGAGAGGAGCTCGTGCAGGGACTTGGACTTATGATGACACTGCCACTCGAGGACTTTGAACGTTGTTGTAGTTTTTCCCTGTTGCTCAAGAGATTGCCAATGAATCAAATGCATCAATATCTTTGAGGACGAAGAAATTATAACGAGAACGATGATCCCACCGCCGTCGATTTGGGAGGTTGGCGTCCAGCCCTGTTCCTGATAGTTCCTCCACTCGGAGGAGAGATACAATCGGGGGTTGCTAGGCCGATATGCAAGAGGGGAGCTGATCTCGGCCGTCAATGCAGGGGCTCGGTCTTACAAGGACGCTTACATCCCGAGACATCGTCCCATCGTCCGCCCTGTGCTATCTAGGAGAAACAGATTGAAGGCTCATTTCCCAACCCAACCGTGGAGATCATTTTCAGCTCTGCCACTTGGCTACGAGTGCAAGTGTATGAGCAAGGGGTAATGTTCTCCCGAGGGTCCCTCAGGACGCACTTGCAACTAACATCTTCCCTTGGACCTGCTCCTGCCCTTTGGCCAGTTACCCTGCCTTTGGAAATAATCGAAGGGCTGTTGCCGAAATGAGAGTTTGGCAAGGTCGATCCTTCCTCAAATCTGAGAGATTGGAGTCAAAACCTGTTCCTGATAGTTCCTCCTGTCGGAGGAGAGACACAGTCGAGGGTACCTAGGCCGACATACAAGGGGGGAGCTGATCTCGGCCGTTAGTGCGGAGGCTCGGTCTTACAAGAGCGCTTCCGGAGGCATCGTCCCATCATCCGCACTGGGCTATTTAGGGGGAATGGGTCGACAGCCGGTTTCTCGGATCGAGCACGGAGCTGAACCCTATGAAGCCTCAGAAATCTTGAGATGAAATAGCATAAAGAGAAACCATGTGGTTGCCACTATATATATATATATATATATATATATATATATATATATATATATATATATATATATATATATATATATATATATATATATATATATATGAAAACATGATTTACAAGGAAAATACATCGTTACTACTAGGGATAGAACCTCTTCAGGTCATCCCCGCTCCAAGTACCTCCCAGCTGCTCTCCGACTTGATCCTGAAGATAATAACCTCCAGTAGCCAAGGCTTCTTGGATGATGAAGGAATCTTCCCAATTAGGATGCAGCTTGCCAACCGTTGCTCCCCTTCCTGCGGCGTCCACCTTTTTCATGACCAGATCCCCTGCGAGAAAATGTTTTAGGTGGACGTTTTTGTCGAAGTGCTTTGCCATGCGCCGCTTGATCTGCTCCTGGCGGATAGCGGCTAAGTCACGAAGCTCTTCAACAAAATCCAGCGAGAGCCTTTGAGCGTCTTCATTCTCCAAGCGCCATTCTTCGCTGCCGTCTCTAGCTGCTATGACTCTTGGGCTCCGAACCTCAAACTCCACTGAGATGAGTGCCTCAGACCCATGTGACAACTTGATGGGAGTTTCCCCCGTAGCCGAGTTTGGAGTTGTTCTCAGAGCCCAAAGGACTGAGGGGAGCTGCTCTGCCCAATTATCCTTCAAATTGGTGACTTTCTTCTTCAGGAGGTTGATGACCAACTTGTTGACAACCTCCACTTATCCGTTGCTGCGAGGATGATGCACAAAGGCGAATCGAAGATTCGTCCCTAGCTGCTTGCAGAAGTCCTCTAACTCCAAGCTGGCGAACTGTGGACCATTGTCGGTGATGATGACGAGAGGAATCCCGAACTTGCATGCAATCTCTCCCCAGATGAAATTCTTTACAATCTGAGAAGTGGTGTTGGCCAGTGCTTTCGCCTCGATCCATTTGAAGAAGTAATCGATCATGACGAGGACAAACTTCCTCTGTCCGCTGGCCTGAGGGAAAGAGCCGATCAAGTCCATTCCCCAGATGGCGAAGAGGCATGGAGCAGTGATCGATCGAAGGTGTTGAGTTGGTTGTAGTTGAAGAGGCGTGAAAAGCTGACATTGTAGACATTTCTTGGAGAAGGCTTCTGCATCTTTTCGAATGGTGAGCCAGAAGTATCCATGCCTTAGAATTCTTTGTTCCAGAGTGCGAGTTTCTGAGGTTTGGAATTTTCCTGGCTTCCACCTCCTCGACCTCCTCAGCAGCCCACAGTCCCTTCTCCTTTTCCAGCAGCTCCTTCAACCTCTCCGCATCACCCATCCAGCTGATGGTACTGACGATATTCAGGTAGCACTCCCTGGAGGCCTTGGGATCTCCCCTGATCCTGATCTGGACATTCCCCCGGCAGTACTTCAAGCACTGATGATATGATGACAGAACGGCCTTGAAATAGTTGATGAGGGGCCGCCCGAAGATGGCGTTGTATCCGCTCGGCGCATCGACTATGACAAAGCGACATCAGATCGAAGTCCCGCCGAGAGTAACCAGAAGCTCCACTGCCCCTTCGACCTCTTTTTTCTCGCCCGAAAGCCAAAGAGGGGGTCCATCTGCAGCCTAGACCCGAGATGCTTCCACTTGAAGCCCGACGAAAGTTCTCTTGAATATGACGTTCACCGAGCTACCATTATCCGCGAGGATTCGGTCGACGGTGAAGTCTTTGATGACAGCTTGAATTACTAGGGCGTCGGGAAGGGGTTTTCATTCCCCAACATGTCCTTCTCTGAGAAGGTGATCTCTTCCAATGGCGGCGGGTTCTGCGAAGTCGAGGCGACGTTCTTCTTATAGATCTGATGGAGGCTCCCCTTGCGGGAAGCTCCAAGCCTGGCTACTCCGTTGATTACCCCTACATGCCCACCTCCTGGGCCATGTATCACCTCTCCACGACCTCCCAGGTCGACACGATCTTCATTCCTCCTCCTCACCGGAGCCTGGAATGCCACTTGCCCCACCGGGGCCTCCTGCCTCTGCTACTCCCTCTCCGCTACTCCGGCCTTCAATCTCCTCCTCGCTTCCCAGAACTCCGGGCAAGCCAACGTCTCATGCCCCTCTACTCGATGGATGTCGCAGTAGAGGGGAATCTCCGCCTCCTGACGCATTGCCCGTTGCTCCCTCCGGCGACGCTTGTTGTCTTGACGGACGATGACCATTGCCTCCCTTCTTCCTCCTCCTCGGTCTCCCTCATGCCGGTTGTCGTTCCTCCTCTCCTCTTGGAAATGCTGTCTCACCGGTGGCCTCCACTGGGGGCGATTCTCGGGATATTGGAATCGCATATATCCCCCTCTTCTTGCCCGGGCCTCCGCCGACCTCGTCTCCTCTTGCCTTCGAGGCCTCTCCTGCCTCCTTTCCTCGACCCTCCTGGGTTCTTCTCTCGTCCTCCTTTCCTCTCTTCTCCTCGACTCTTCCTTCCTCCTCTCGACCTGCCTCTCTGGCATCCTCCTAGCCTTCGTCCCCGAAGGTCCTGTTCTCTCCCTTTCCATCGGATCATCTTCATCCAGCCTTGCCAAGAAATCTTTATTCTTCTCCTCTCCTCGAATGAAGGTATTCGCCCTCTATATCATCTCCTCAAAAGACCTCGGGGGATTGGACCTCATCTCCATGCTGAACAGGCCCTACTTCAACCCGAACTTCAGGGCCACCATCAAAGTGAAGCTATCCACCTCCTCGACCTCTAAGATCTGTTCCTGAAAACGATCAATGTAATGGCCTAAGCTCTCATGCTGCCCTTGGGTAATCTTGAAGAGAGTTGTTGCCTCCTTCTTCCTTTTCTTGGATGTCGCGAACCTCGCCATGAGGCCCCGACGCAGATCGGAGAAACAATACACGGAACCTGCTGGCAGCTGGTGAAACCAGTCTCTTGCATTGTCTTTGAGGGTGATGGAGAAGAACCGACACTTGAACGCGTCGGACATGTTGCAGATGGAGATGACGTCTTCAAACCACTGAAGATGCCTGACAGGGTCATCCCTGCCAGAGTAGTAGGTGAGAACGGACTCTCTGAATCCTTCGGGAACGGGGTCGGCGATGATCTTGTCACAGAAGGGGCTCCTCCCTCTCTGGCGGTGGCGAGTTTCATCCTCGCTGGAGACATCATACTCGCTCCATTGGCGAGTATCATAGTATCTCATCGGCGACATCGGATCCCGAAAACGGACCCCTTGGCTGCCCGCCGGATGATGCCGCGACTGCATCGGTCGCTCTTCTCTTGCCCAAGCGGGCTCCTTCCCAGCTCGCCTCGGCGGCGCTTCCTCATCGAGAGGTGTCACGCGGCCAGAGGATGTCGCCGTGACATCGAGACGATGAAAAAATCCGGCAAGGATGGTCTTCTCAATCCTCTTCGCAAACTCCTCGAACGCAGCAACCGTCACGAACTCGCCTCCTCGCACGAGATCACCAACTCCCGCCAGGTTACCGGCCAACTCCCCATGCTCGCCACCATGGGTCATCTTACTAAACCACCAAACTTTCCTCCTTGCCTGCAATCCACGCTCACCACACCAAGTGTTGAAGCCAGGAAAATTCTCAATCTCAGAATTCAGACTAATGCCGCCTAAGGTTACCGGCTCAGAGGTAAAGTCAGACGACTAGGATGACTAGGATGAAGAACAAAGGCAAACACGACCCCAAATGTTGCAGCAGGAAGGTCCCACCACGTACCCGGATGCTCAAAAGGAGCAGCCCCTTCTCACCCAAAAATGGTCGAACTAGGTACGAGGGAGACTAGCTGATGACTAAGTCGCAAGGTCACGACCTGACCTCTAAGGAAAAGCAATCTAAAGGCTCGGCTAGTATCTTAAAAGTAGAGCTCGCGAGTATCCTACTGTGGATTTTGCGTGTCTCACCTCGTACCCCTGGGGTCCTATTTATTGGGAAATCTAAGGAGTCGGGGGGGGGGGGGGGGGTCATATTTATATCCCACCCCCTGGCGACTAGGCGACTTCCAGGGGAACTTGCACGGGCTGGGCGAGTATCTCGCCTAGTCGCCTACCTGGCGAGTATGCGAGGGGAGCTCGCCATACTCGCCCATGCCTTCCGCGGTCATGCGCGCTGACTTTGACTTTTGTCTTGACTTGTTGATCTTGACTTCTGCTGACCTGGCTGTTGTAGGACCCATCCTCGACGAATACGGGTGGTACACCAGGGAATTGATTCCCTCTCTACGGTCAGTCTGTCAACTGATGAAATATTCATCTCTGTAAATATCGCCCAACTTGATATCATTAATCAATCCTTGCTGGAGGTATTGCAGTCCGATGTCAAGATTTTGGGAGTTAAGATTGGCGATCAATCCCCCACATCTGCAGCTGAAGGAGATGAGAATGAGAGGCTGAGGAAGCAGATCGCTGCGCAGAAGGAAAAGATCGCTGCTCGGAGGGCGATGGTGGAGGCGGCCTCGAAGCAGATCGCTGCGGACAAGGAAGCGAAGGATCTGCGAACTGCTGCTGAGCTGCTGCGGACAGGTAAACTCCAACCGGCGCCCAAGCACTTTAAGCGTCAGTGGCTTTACAGGCCGCCACAACGGAAGTCGAGGCCAATAAAGATTATCACCGAAACCGACGACATAGTTGTTTCAACGAGCTCGGCGGCTGAGAAGAGAGCCGAGGTCCACCGCGAATGGAGGAATCAACTAAGCGCCTTTGACTCGGAGCGGATAAGGCGGCCTGTATTTGATAGTCGCCAACTCGCTGTGGCGTTTGCCGATAGTTTGACTTTATCTTTGCTCTTTGAGTCCGCCGCGGGCTGTATTTGAGTATGAACTTTGCTCCCTTTGTTGCAGGACGGAAGTCGCCGCCTGGCTCTGTAGAGACTGGAGAGATCGTGCCTACTCCAGACGCGGCTGCTATAGAGCGACCTGGCGCGACCTTGCTTGATGAGTCCGCTCAAGGCGAGCAGTCCGGCCTGGACAACACATCAGTGTTAGAGATGGAAAAGTTTCAAGAAGAAATTTAGGAAATTCGAGCAGAGTTGAAGAGGAGGGCAGAGCGAGAAAAGGCTTTGGAGGACCAGGTCGCCAACATCTCTATGGCGCTGGAGAGAAGCGATAGAGAAAGGAGGCGACTTGACGATGACGCCCGCCTCTACAGGGGCAAATATTTGGCGTTGATGCGAGAAGGCAAGGGCAATAGGGATGCCGAACTCCCGGTGGAAAGGTTGCGATTGCCAGATCGCGCTGCTCCATCGGAGGCACCGACTCCAGCTGAAGGCAGCCAACCCGCTGCGAACGAAGTATCAAGGCCGGCAACCGAGCCCGTGGTTCCCCTGAGCCGAGTGGACCGGGAGGCCGACCATATGCACAGGACCATCAACTCCATGCATCGCCACATCTACCATCTGTTCGGTGAAGTTCTCCAGATGAGCGATCAAGCGGCGCATCTGTGTAGGGACAAAACGGAGCGACCTCCGCGATCTGACAATATAGACCGATGAGTCCGAAAGTCTGCGAGCTATTTGATCTTTTGATGTATAATTATTTGTGCTTCGGACAATGCTCTGTTTGAAACTGTTGTTATTTGTGTTTGAACTGTGATGTTGCTTGAACTGTGCGGACTGAAGCTGTGTCCGCTTAATTTGATTTGAAATGCTGCTTGAAAATTGCATGTTGAAAATATTGCGAGCTGAGCGGACTTGATTCTGTGTCCGCAACATTTTGTTTTATCTTGTATGGTTTGCTGGATTTATTGCGAGATGAGCGGCCTAACTGATTAAACTGCGCGGTCTGGCTGAAAAGCTGTCATACCCCAACTGTTATAAATACAGCTTCGTTGTCTCTTCTATGCAGGAATGCGATCGAAACAGAAGTCACTGCGGCCTCAGACAATGGTGTCTGCCAGAACTGATGCTGCGGTTGCTTTCCGTGCTGCCGACCATAAAAAGTGCAAACTGACAGAGGCCGATCTCGAGGCCTTCGTTGAAAAACACATGGCGGACTCCCCTGTATTCGCCAGGCTTCCTGCAGACCAAGAGAGGATTAACTTCTCCACTGCGACCCAGATCGCAGTGCCTGTTGATCATTTTGAGAGTGGATTCAAATTTCCGTTGCTGTGGGAGGTCGCCGAAATCTTCGAGCACTACGGCATGGTGCCTGGCCAGCTCGCGCCAAACACTTTGGTCGTACAGCTTCATCTCATACTTGGGGTCTGAGAAGATCGCATTCTCCATGAACATTTTTAGAAAGATATTCTCAGTCCGCTCCATTACACCATCTGGAGGCTGCCCATACACGGGCGTGATTTACTTTTATTGTCGAGGGGTGAAGGTGATGGGTCTGCCGAACAAGATCCACAACTAGACCTCACGATATCTGATCTTTGAGGGAGACCTGGGGTTCGCGCACACCTATCCGCAGGAGCGCGCGGACTCCGTCTTCAAGAGCATCAAGCTTGAGGAAGTTGAGGTCGCCATTGTCAACTTCCGGGCGGGAGCCAGGCTGGATATCGAGCATTATATCCCGCTGTTCTCGAGCTTCGACAACATAGATCGCCAAGACAGTAAGCCTTGTGACCTGACTTTGTATTAGCTGCAACCTGCAATAAAACTAATTAGAATTTCCTCGTTTTGCAGCAGTCTTGGCGGTACCATCGAATCCGCCGCAAACGCCGAGCGGACTGACCCTACACACAGGGAAAGGAAACAAGAGATTGCAAGGAAGAGAAAGGAAGAGGGGGATCCCGTCGCGGGCTAGTCCTCTTCCGAAAGTTTTGACATGAAGGGCTTCAGAAACTGCCAGAAGGATCTGCGGGGAAATGCCATGATCCACTGGCACAACGAGAATAAGCATGTCCGCCTATCCACCGCACTTCCATCTTGGAGAAGTCCAAGAGTATCCCGCCACGCGCATGTGACGATCTCTGCACTTTACGGGAAGCGCAACCTGAGCAAGCTGAAGAATGTTCCCGTTGCCGACCTTCCTCTTCTGGCCGCCTAGGCAAATGCGAACAACGTGGTGACGAGCCACTTCTTGGGCTGCCTGACCAGGGACCTGCTCAAAAAAAATGAGCAGCTTCAGCAGGAGATGAAATCGATTAAGGAAAGAAACAAGCGGTTAGGAAAGAGAGTTGATCTTCAGAAGGAAGAGGCAGCAGTACGATTTGCATTCGCAGCAGTCTCCATCTTTAGTCCGCGACAAACCGACTTGCTTTTGTTTTTCTGCAGACTGCCTACGCCCTCAGAAACCCAAGCTTCAGCGCCGCCATGTTCCCTTTCGTGAGGAGAGCGTCGAGATCGCTATAAAGTGGTTTGTCGAAGGCGGCCTCGCGAAGGATGGCGTGGAAGGTGTGCCCTTTCTCCAACTTTTTCCTGAGCTGGAGGACCAGGTCGCAGCCTTTGAGCGGACTGCAAAAGGAAAGACAGTTGTTGATGAAGTTGAAGAGGAAGGCGAAGGCGCGACTGAGGATGAAGTCGCCGAAGACGCCGGCTCAAGACAGCGAGGCGGAGACCAGCCCGCCGAGTCCGACCCTGCTTCTAGCTTTGACGACGAGAGCTCTCCTAGAGAGTTTGCGGATAGTGAGAGTTCCAGCAGCAGTGGAAGTGGCTCGGAGGGCTACTCTCCAGATGTCAATATTGATGAATCAAGTCCTGATGCTCCTGCAGAGAAGAAACGCAAGAGGTCGACAGACTAAAAAGATGTATTTTTATGTTTTGTGAAGAAACTGGCGGACTCGAGTTTAGAGGCCGCCAACTTTTTGAAAGTTGTATTTGACTGATGAAACATAAAAGGATATTTTGATCATCTCGCGTATTCTGGAATTTTCATTGTTTGCTTGTATTTCAATGCTATCTGAAATGTGATGTTCAATGAATGCCTTCAGTAAATGAAAACTAGTTCGGGCCATGTAGTATGTAGGCTGCCTGCTTAGAGTGCACAAACGGCTTAGATAAATAACAAAGGTAGTTAACAGTTCAGGCCGCACATATTGACTTTTCAGCTCGCCCATATAATAAGAAAATGATATAGCTCGCTGTGATATCTTGAACAGAATAAAGAAATAACTTGCTAGCTCGCCAAAATTGCGACGTTGAGGCGGACTTTGGCGAGTACCGATTCCAGTCCGCAATTTTAATGACCAAGATTTAGATAAGCTTTTGTGAGCAAAGAAAACGCAGATAATAGATGTTGCGAACTGAGAATTGTTGATAAATGGTGCGAGCTGAGAAAGATGGGTTAAACAGGAAACCACATCACCCGTGCCTTTGGCGGCCTGATAGATCAAACTTTGCAGACTGTGGCGGTTACCAGAATTAAGTCTGACTGAATTGAAATGATTCACAGCTTAGGTGACCAAGCGGGCAGGTGCGGCCGGAGTGACATTGCTTTTCTCACAGGGTCACAGAAGTTGTAAGATCAACCCAATGAAAACCGACGGATTGAGCAGATAACAATATATAACCCGCGCCTGAATAGAAATGATTCACAACTTAAGTGACCATGCGGGAAGGTGCGGCCGAAACGACATTGCTTTTCTCACAGGGTCACAGAAGCTGTAAGATCAACCCAATGAAAACCGGAGGGCTGAGCGGATAACAATATACAGTCCGCGCCTGAATAGAAATGATTCACAACTTAAGTGACCAAGCGGGCAGGTGCGGCCGGAGCGACATTGCTTTTCTCACAGGGTCACATAAGTTGTAAGATCAATCCAATGGAAACCGACAGACTGAGCGGATACAATATACAGTCTGCGCCTGAATAAAAATGATTCACAACTTAAGTGACCAAGCGGGCAGGTGCGGCCGGAGCGGCATTGCTTTTCTCACAGGGTCACAGAAGCTGTAAGATCAATCCAATGGAAACCGACGGACTGAGCGGATATAATTTACAGTCTGCGCCAGAATAGAAATGATTCACAACTTAAGTGACCAAGCAGGCAAGTGCGGCCAGAGCGACATTGCTTTTCTCACAGGGTCACAGAAGCTGTAAGATCAATCCAATTGAAACCGGCGGACTGAATGAATACAATATACAGTCCACGACTGAATAGAAATGATTCACAACTTAAGTGACCAAGCGGGCAGGTGCGGCCGGAGCTGCATTGCTTTTCTCACAGGGTCACAGAAGCTGTAAGATCAATCCAGTGGAAACCAGCGGACTGAGCGGATACAATATACAATCCGCGCCTGAATAGAAATGATTCACAACTTAAGTGACCAAGCGGGCCGGTGAGGCCGGAGCGGCATTGCTTTTCTCACATGTCACAGAAGCTGTAAGATCAACCCAAATGATTAGCGGACTGAGCGGATACCAATTAAGCGGTCCACGCCTTGTCAGTTTCCTGTGAAGAATGAGCTACAGACTTGTGTGATTAAGTGTGCAGGTGCGGCCGGAGCGACATTGCTTTTCTCACAGGGTCACAGAAGCTGTACACTCAAGGAAAGGTTTACTGCCCTCTTGCCTGGAGTACAGTCCAAGTTGATCTTTCGGGCAGGTGCAGCTGGAGCGGCATTGCTTTTCTCTGAGATCAACAAGGTTGTGGGTCTACTGCAGGCACTGCTTGAGGGTACCAAAGAGTATTCGAGGATCACAAGCTAAGACGATCTGTGGGCAGGTGAGGCCGGAGCGGCATTGCTTTCCTCACGTGATCATCAAAGTTGTAACGATATCTCTATAAGGCATGGTAGAGATAGCACCTACCCTGTCCCTCCATAATGTAGAGGTGGGGTTAGATACCGGCCGGGATCCGAAGTTCAGTAGCCTACCGCACTAGAACCAGCAAGCTCCCACTACACAGTGCAAAAATCTCCCCGCAACACGTGGTATTTGTAATGTTACGCTAATGACAACGGTTCTAAGGGAGCACCCTGCTGAACTCAGCGATGTCTCCTGGTGTCAGTTATCCTTTGGAGTTGTTCAGGAGACATGAGAGAGCACTTGAAAAAGTGTCAGTAAGGGACCTTTGATCAATAATAGCTTTTGAAAAGTTTATGTAAGAAGGAAAAGAAAGGAGGAGGTTTAAGAATAGAACCATTTGAGATGATCTCTACTCGATGTATGATCCATCTTACTCTTCATAAAGGGGGGCTCCTTGAGTCACCTGGGTAGGTTCCAGGTGAGTTCCTTCTCTATCATCAGCTGCTTCTGATTGGGAAGAAATTACTGATGTTGCAGCTGATAAAACGGGAGGACTGATTTCAGTCACGCTGACTGTGCAAAGATAACACTCTCGAGCTTGCCCGGGGTCGCTGTTAACCCTGCATGGTTTGCCATCAACATTAAACTTTATTGCAAGGTTGTTCGTTGAGACCACCGCTTGATACTGATTGAGCAGAGGCCTTCCGAATATTGCATAGTAGCTGCTTGGAGCATCAACTACTATGAACTGGACCAGTTTAGTTGCTCCTCCAAGCTTCACAGAAAGTGTAACACTTCTCTCAACTTCTTTTCTTTCACCCGAGAAACTATAGAGTGGCCCTTCGGTGGAAAGCAAAGGCTTTCCAGTCTTCAGGGCCTCAAAGGTTAATTTGAACAAGAAGTTGATGGAACTGTCAGTATCAATGAGAATTCTGTCCACGTTGTAATCTTCAATGGCAGCCTTGATCACAACGACATCGTTGAATGGATTAGCAGTTCGGGGAAGGTCGTCCTGACCAAAAAAAATATCTCCCCTTGATGGAGCAGAGGAAGAAGAAGAGGCAACCTCTGCACGAGAAACCCTTGCGATTGAAGATTTTCGAGTTGATTCAGTCCCTGCTCCACATACCACGAATACATAAGTGCCGCCCCAAGACTCCATCATCTGCATCGAAGCATTCAGTCTGAATGTTGATGGGCCCCAGACGGCCAACATCCTCAATTTCTTCACACCCCCAACGAGCTGCAGCCACCTCCTTGCCTTTGGAGGTGGACGGCTTTGATGAAGCGCCTTTCTTGCCTAGGTCCTTCATCTTGCCTTCTGCAAGCAATCTTTCTACCAGTTGATGAAGGGCTTTGCAATCCTCAGTCAAGTGACCATTCTCTTTATGAAACTCACAGAAGAGATTATAGTTCCTTGGATTCCGCTCTCTCGGAGGTAACTGTTTATTTTCATCAGATCTTCTTTGCAGAATCTGGACGACCTCTTCAATATCAAGTCCCAGGTCTGCAAACTCCTCCACAGAGTTGCTATCTTGCTGCCTTGGAGCAGGCAGAGCTTGAAGAATAGGAAGAGCTTGAGCAGGTAAGGCGGGAGTGGTGGCCAACGACAGTCTCTGATTATGAAACTGTTGATGGTCAATGAATGGTTTCTTGTGGTGGAAGTTTCGCCGCCTTGCAGTAGGAGGCTGATAGTCGGGGCGAGGAGGTCTGTTGTGATGGTGATCAGTAGAAGAAGAATTGGAAGCATCCCTTCCTTCAGCCTTAGCTGTCAGGGATGAGATATAAGTAGGATTGACATTCTTGCCTTCAATGAAGCGGTTGACCAGAGCGATCAACTCCTGATAAGTTGCTGGCGCTTTAGTTGTTGCTTTGAACTTTAGAGGGCCTTCCCGGAGGCCGTGGATTAAGGCAACTTTGTAATAGTCGTGGTTCACATTCCTCACCCCCTGGAACTCTCTCTGAAAACGATCACCGAATTGAGCAGCCGACTCGTTATCTCTTTCCTTGATATCAAAGAGAGCAGCTGGTCCATCCTTTCTCTTTTTGGAGGTAGCAAACCTCAGCAGGAGCTCACTACGGAGTTCGGCGAAAGAAGAGATTGTGCCTGAAGGCAGCTCATAGAACCACTCTCTCGCCTGTCCATCAAGAGTGGTAACTAAGATTTTACATTTTATGGCGTCGGAGAGGCATCTCAAAGCAACTGCCCCTTCGAACGCCTGCAGGTGGGCAACAAGATCAGTCTCCCCTGTATAAAGAGGAAGGCGAGGTTCTCTGAAATTGTTAGGTGCTGACTCCCATCAGATTTGATCAACGAAGGGAGAGGGGGCTACATATTCAGGTGGATAGAAAGGGCGGACTGGAGTAGGAGTGTCCGCGGGCTGTGCGGACTGGCGGTCTGTGAAATCGAGCTAGCGGGCAGGAGTGCCCCTGGCCGCCTCCCTGAAGAAATCCATCAGAGAGGCGAACTGATCTTCCTGAGGCCGCAGAGGAGCTGCAGACTGAGCTTGACGGTGAGGCTGAGGAGATGGCGTAACCGCCAGAGATTGCCGAAGAGTAGTTCGGCGGACTGGAGTCTAGCGGACAGGCGTGTTCGCAGGATCTGCTGCGGCCTGGTGGGGGGTGGGGGGTAAGCCGTTGAGTTAGTGTGATCAAAGCCTGACTGATTGTATCCAGACACTGGTCGGTATCCCTACGAAACCGTTCAGCCTCCCAACGAGACTGTTCGATTGCCTCCCACAGCGAGTCCTCTGGCGAACCAGAGCGGTCTGAATGGCGAGCTCGACGGTCTGACATTGCTGTCCGCTGATTTCAAAAAACTACTTGATTTGAATGCCGCGTGTTAACTGTTGATGCGCGAAAATGAGAGAGACGGGCACCACCAGCTAACGGTTCGAACACGGGGGAAAGGAAGGGAAAATAGGCGACTGCAAGCAGCTATCTACTAAGTGGATGAGAAAGAAAGCAGAGCCGTGAGCCACGACAACACCAGACTTCGCCCGTCGCGGCCTAAATGCCTCTCTTGCGACGAGCTTTCCTTTAATTGCAAATGAGTTGATTACAAAGAGGAAAGGAAAAACGCAGGAACAAAGCAAGCTGGAGACCGCAAAGCCTGAAATTCGAGTCTGCAACCTTCAACAGGTAGGCTCCAAGGCTCGAGTCAGCGTGCTTTGGGGGTACCACTCTCCCTATTTATAGGTTCGGGGGCCTGCCCGAACGGGCAGGGCTAAAATAACTGGCTGCCCGGGGTACAGGAGAACCAGACAGCGGTGACGGGAAGCAAAAAGAAAAGACACGCCAGTCCGCGCAACAGGGGCAGACTGGGCTCGCGGGCTATAGCTTCCGTCTTGTTGCAAGGCACGATCCTGGCTGGAGGGCTGCGACTTGGGCGGAGTGAGGACTGAGTCCGCCTGAAGAGGTAGCAGTGCGATACTGGGGGACAATCTCCTGAGATAGGACGACCTGGGCGGACTGATAGCTGAGTCTGCTGCCGGAGCTGGATCTTTGAACATGCCGTGGTTTGACGATCTGGGCGGATTGGAGAACCGAGTCCGCCGCCTATGCAGTTTGTGACCTTGGAACCTTGCTGAACGTGTTGCGAACTTTGGGGTTAACAGCGGCGACTAAGATGGATAGTCGCTAGCTCGCGACCTGTCTCTCTGAATAAATGATCCAAAGGCTCAACTCGAAGTCTAAGAAAAGAAGTTCTTGAGATCTTTGCGAGATTCTCTAGTCCATCTCCTCGTACCCCATGAGGTCCTATTTATAGGTCAATCCAAAGGGAGAGTTATGTGAACCAAGGTGAGAGGTGTAGTTTTGAAATAATGTAAAATGCAATCTTTTTAAAATAAATGTGACGTGCGAGGATTTCACGGGCTATTTTAACGAACTAACGGTCAAGGCGTCGCTCGCGAGCGCAAGACTACTGCACAAACGTTGTAACGTCACAAAACATATTCCCACAGGCGGGGAAATTAAGTAGAAACATTCACGAATTTGAATATCAATGATAACTAGGGGACAAAATCAGTTAGGACATGCTCTTAATAAAGAGCTATTCATTTATATAATTTGAGCACGACATTTAACTTCATGATGGAACTAGGAGAGGGTGAGGTATACCAACAGGGCTCTGGTTCAACACGAATCCACCAAACAGAGGCTGGAGGGAGGAGAAAGGTGATTGGAAGCTCGCTGGTTTGCTGGAGGAAACTGAACCCGCCGGAAGAAGGCAGGGGACGCCTCGTCGGTGGCATGCGAAGCTACAAGCAGCGAAAATGGCAGTCGACGAAGCCTCACAGGAGATTTCCGTCAAGCAGTGGATACTGGAGGTGGCAGCCGAAAGAGGGGAGTGCCAATATGCTTGTTGGAGCCGACCGTGGAAGTTGTGGAAGAGTTCGTCGACTCCATCGTCGAGCTTAGTCGTCAGCGTCAGCTACAGACGAAGCCTGCATGGGTGCACGATCTACGAGGGCCGAAGGTTAGAGGTTGTGGGCTTCGAACGATGGAGGAGGCGCTCGGTCGTCGGGTCTTGACATGGGCGGCGACGCTGGAATGTTATCCAAATGAATCCAATAAGAGGATCATTCAGTTCTTTATTCCAGCCGCCCAACACAGGGAGAGGAGGGTCCTTTTATAACCAAAATTTTAGGATTACAAATGTTATTGGCAGTTTTTTTAGGTAAAACAAGATGGGCCTTCATGGTGGGCTGACAAAACACATGATATTTGGACTTATTTGAAGGAATTTGATGACAACACAAGAGGACATTATTATAGGCATTTCACAACAAACCCGAAGTTAAAATTAAGCGGCTCATAATTTTAGACTTTTAGACAATATATTATAAAATAGTTATTTATTGAGCTTGCCCTAAATAACCTACTCCTAAATTATCAGGCCTATGCATTTAGAGTCTCGTTGGCCGGTCACACCAATAAGTCAAAGAAAAAGGCACGAACAACCCGCGCGATACAAAATATAATAGTCCAACAACGCGTGAAGACATGCACGACAAAAGAAAATACAAGTACTATAAATAAAAGAAAAGATGTACCACGAGTTGCATCAGAGGGGGATGGGGTCTTATTTATAACCCTGCCCCCGCCGACTAGGCGGCTTCTTGGGGGAGCTCGCTCGGCTGGACGAGTAACCGACCTAGTTGCCTACCTGACGAGTATGCGAGGGGAGCTCGCCATACTCACCCAGGTCTTTCGCTGCCTTGCGTGTTGTCTCTGACTTCCGTCTTGACTTGCTGGCTTTGACGCTTGCTGACCTGGCTCTAGAGGGGTCCACCCTCAACGAATATGATTTGTACCCAATCCCCAGTCTTTTCGAGCGACATAGGAACTCAGAAAGAAACATCCAACAATTATTCGGCGAGCTGCTTGAGCGGGTATCTGAGTTACTCGCAATCGATGGATGCCTGCTGAACTCTATAAATGGGGGGTGGCTGGTCTTTGAGACACATCTTTTGAACTCGCACGCGATGTCGAAGTCTCTCGAGAAAGTCTACCAAGCGAGTATTGCTGCCTTGTCTGGATTCCTAGAGCCTACAAGGCCAAAATGGACGCGAGAAGGCGAGGTTGCTGCCGACCTGCCTCCTCCCAAGAAGAAGAAATTGAAGAAGTTGAAGAAATCACTCGCTTCCAAAGCTGTTAACCCACCCCCGCCTACCGAGGATGTCACCTCCCCGACCGACCATCCCGAACTTCCAACACATACCCAGAAGCTCCTTGACGACCTCGGGTTGAGCGACATTCCCGAGCTATCTACTCCTGACTTTTCTCTCCTCTCTCCGTCGTCTTCTCCTCCTGCCCCGGAACTCGCCGGGTCCTCGCTGGGTCTCAGACACATCTGTAGGCAGATCTTTCTCCCTCGCAAGGTCGCTATCTTGACGATGTCGTTAAGTTGCTGATCAATCTTATTTGACCTGGCTGACTTGTTCTTTGCACTCGTAGCTCCTCCGCCGACTACTACAAGCGAGCCTCTGGATGTCGCTCCCTTGCGAGCAGCTCCACTAGTCGCTCTCGAAGCTCGGCCACAACCTTGATCAGGGCACACCATCCGGATCAATGTCGGTCCCAAGAAGGGGCCTGAAACACCAGTCCCTGAGGCGAGGAGAAAGGATCCTCCGGCGACGAAGACCTCGCAACCTGGGGCGAGCAAAGCCCCTCACTCTACGACCAGCTCGTCACTACCGGCGGCGAGCACTCCTCTACCGCTGCCACCTCCTCTAGCCAGCTCGACACAACCGAGGGCGAGCAATCCATTCTCGCCGCCACCTCCTTTGTCGCCGAGCAACGAAGCTCACCATGAAATCTTCCCTGAGACCTCGACCCCTTCGATCCCACCCGAGAGCTCTTCACGAGATTAGGAAAGAAGGCGACATATTTATTTCCCGCCGAGGATTGGAGGTCGTGACCCTGGAAGTCGCGGATAGGGGAAGACCGCCGAGCGCCCGGGATGCTCGTCATCTGGCCAATGAGAATCATCTCGCCATAGCCCGTCCCCTCGCCGATCTCGATCTCCTCGGCAAGGTAGCTCTCCTGAATAATGAATTGCTCTGACTGTCGATACCGACTTCAAACTGATTCAACGACTTCTTCTTGTCTTGACAGGTCGCCCTGAGCTTTAAAGGCATCCAGGATGGCTGTGAGAGTCTGGCCCAACTCTGACTGCTTAAAAGGAACAGTAGCTAGCAAAGGGGGAATCGTAGCCTGCAGTTTAAAATACTTCAATAGTTAAATAAGGTTGGCCTCATCTCATTTATGTGGACAAAAGATGTGATTTTCTCACATGGGCACACTGTAGCTTCCGCTCTTGGCGACTTCCTAGAAGAACTCACTCAAAGGTCCACATAAGATAATAAAGCAGTACAAGATAAAGGGCTTATTCCAGTACATAAACATCATAAAATATCACTCTCTCTCGACTAACAACACAGAAACTAAACCATATGATCATCAAGCTGATGCCGGGTAGTAGTAGTGGGAGTGCGCGACACTGGCTCCTCAGATCCTGGTGTCTTAATCTCTGGCTGCGCCTGGTCGAACTGCGGCGATGTCTCCACGTTCCCTAAAATGATGTGGTCAAACGACCGTCAGGCAAACTAGACTCAGCTGCTTCGTCGCCGCCTCACCCCCGCGACTCCTAGGCACCGCGCGGGAGGAAGAAAGCAGAGGACCAATAGTAGCAGAATGTACAAGCAGGTGACAATGGTATTGTTGAATCCAGGATAATTCCCAACCTCAAAAATAGGATCAAGACAGCCTATGGCTACAGGCTAAGCGACAAGGACTGACAGTTAAGGAAGCTAGGATGAAGAATAACAGCTAAAAACAGGACCCCAAATGGTTCGGCAGGAAGGTACAATCACGTACCCGGATGCTTGGAAGAAACAATCCCTCTGCAACTAAAGATGGCCGAGCAAGGTGCGAGGGAGACTAGCTGGTAACTAAGTCTCAAGGTCGCGACCTGGTCTCTAAGGAAAAAGAATCCAAAGGTTCAGCTGGTGTCCAAGATGAGGAGCTCGCGAGTATCCCTGCCGAGTTTTTTTCGTGTCTCACCTCGTACCCCTGGGGCCTTATTTATAGGGAAATCCAAGTAGGAGGGGGGGGGGGGGTCATATTTATACCCCAACCCCTGGCGACTAAGCGACTTCCTAGAAGAACTCGCATGGCTGGGAGAGTATCTCGCCGAGTCGCTTACCTGGCGAGTATCCTGCCATACTCGTCCAGGCCTTCTGCTGGCTTGCGCGCTGACTCTGACTTCTATCTTGATTTATTGACGTTGACTTCTGCTTACCTGGATGTGGTAGGACCCATCCTAGACGAATACAAGTTGTACACAATCTCCGCTCTTTTCGAACGACGCAGGAACTCAGAAAGAATCATCCAACTTGTATTCAGCGAGATGTTATGCCGAGCTCCTGAATTGCTCGCGTCTGGTTGGTGCCTGCCGATCTCTATAAATAGGGGGGGAGGGGTCTGGTTTTTGAGGTACGCCTTTTGGAGCTCGCATACTATGTCGACCGTCGACGAAAAACTCCTTCAGGAAAGCATCGCCGCGTTGTCTGATTATCTCGAAACCGCCAAGCTCAAAAGGTCGCGGGAAGAAGATGTCACTGCCGATTTGCCCCCCTCAAGAAGAAGAAAATAAAGAGGCTGAAGAAGACACTCGTCTCCAAGGCCAACAACCCGTCTCCATCTCCTGAGAACATCGTCGCCTCGACCGGCAGTCCCACACGTTTCGCTAGTACCCAGAATCTCCTTAGTGATCATGGGTTAGACGACATCCCTAATGTAGCCGCTCCCGACTCCAACCTTCTCAGCCCGCTGAAAACTCCACCTCCAGAAGTCGCCAATTCGCCGGTGCAACCACGGGTTGACGTTGTCCCCATGCCAGGTCGCTATCTTGTCAGCTGTGCAAAAAATCCACTGTCGCCATTTCTTTCTTGCTGACCTGTTCCTTTTACTCGCAGGCTCTCCGTCGGTTACCACTGACGTGACTCTGGACGTCCCCCCTTGCAATCTGCATCGCTGCTCGCTCTTGTAGCTGAGAAGCCGCTCTGAACTGGGCACGCGGTCCGGATCAATCTTGGCTCTAAAAAGGTAACGAAAGCACCCACCTCCTCGACGAAGGAGAATCCTCCGGCGAGCAAGGATCCTCTTGCAAGGAAAGACCTATTCGCGAGCAAGAATCCCCATCACGGGACGAGCAAAGTCCCTTCCCTTCCTGTACTGGACTCTGCCCCGCCAGCGGCAAACAGTCCTTTGCCGCCGCCGCCTCCTCGGAATGTCTCTTCTCTGCAGGTGACGAGTAATCCCTTGCCGCCGCCGCCTCCGACTGCTCAGCAACTGGCGAGTATGCAGCGATCTTCATCACCTCCTCTGTCGAAGACCTCGCGTCATCTGACGAGTTCGTCGTAGCCTCCTCCGCCTCCGCCGAAGAACCCGACTCGAAAGCCGCGACAAAGTTACTTCCCGCCGAGAGTCGGGGATCCCGATTATGTTGGTCGTTGTCAAGGGAAACCCACCGAGCGAGCGAGTTGCCCCTCCTCAGGCCCGCGAGAAACCTCAGGTCGCGACCATTCTCCTCAGCGGTCTCGATCTCCTCGTCATGGTAACGCGAGCCACCGTTGCATTGGTTTGATAGGCCAATCGTTGAATCGTTGATTTCTGACATGGCGACCTTCTTTTCGTTTTGACAGATCGCCCCGCAACTTCAGGGGCGGCTTTCATTGATGCCATCGGGCTGTCGGGAAGCGAGTATCGTCATGCCGCTGCTCGCGCCTGTTTGGAGTTAGAGAGTAAGTTCGACCAGCTTGCGATTTGCGAGGCTCATCGTCGGATCTCATCTCTGGAGGTGCGGATGGCGAGGTTGGAAGAATTTTGGGCCAGCCTAGAGAACTACGAGGTCTGCTTCCACATGATCAGCGAGATCGACCGGCGGATGGCGTTGAACGACCACCGTCTTCAGCTCGCTCTTGACGAGTTGGCTAGGATGCGTGCGAGCATGGGATCTGTCGGTCGGCTGGCGAGGATGGAGGAGCAGCTGCGGCTTGGTGATGACGCGACATTGATAGCTTCCGAGCATTATCGGCAAGCTCGCGAGATGGGATGGGCTGTACGACATCCACATTCACCGGAGCGGGCGCCTAGACCTTAGGATATTTGTGTTGACTAGTGCTCGCCCTTTGGCGATGTTGTACTTTGAACAATTATATATATTTATTTTTTGTTGATAAGCGAGTTTGAATCTCGCAACGTTGAATGTCGACCTTCTGTTTGATCGATGTCTTTTGCGCCCTTGCTTGTCTCCTGCGTTGTCTGGAATTCCTAACTATGCAGGTTTGTCGAGATGGCAAGATCCTGAAGATTCCTGCGCGAGATAGAGTTATGGAGAGTATCCGTCCGATGGTTAGACAACGACTTAGGGAGATACTCGCCAATTGGATATACACCCCCTGCCTTCGCCTATAAATAGTGAGGGTAGGTGGCTCATTAGTACGCTGTTGCGACTTCTTAATCTCCTATTTGCGCAAGTATCTAGTCTAACTCTCTTCATCTTACAGCTCTCTTACCTTACTCGCCCCTCTTTCTCGCCAAGCCCTACTCGCTAAACAATGGTTGGAGACGACGCTAGTGCTCGCCGACAGGCCCATGCCGCGAATTTCGTCGATGCGTCTTTCAAAAAGTCCATCACTATTGAGCGAGATCTGGAAGCATTTAGGGAGTGACTTCTTCCTGAGGGTTATTCGGCTAGGCTCCCTACTCGAAGCGAGCGTCTCAACACCTATATTGAGGGTGCTATGATCTTGTCGCTCCGTCATTTCGACGCCAGCTTGCGGCTTCCGCTGTGGCCGAAATATCGCGAGATCCTGCGATACTTCGGGATCATCGCCACACAGATCAACCCTAATGGTGTGGTGATCATCATGGGGTTCCTTTGCTACCTGCGGGAAGAGAGGGTTGCCTTCGATCTCTCTGTCTTCCGGAAGATATTCTCCTTTGTTGCAACCGCCGAGGGGGTTGTCTACTTCAGCAGCCATGTCTGCACCTTGGTGGGGACGGAGAACAAAGTTCATAGATGGAGCGAATACCTGGTTGTCATCGAAGGCGACTTCGAGGGCATTCTGGGGAGGCCGCACCAGCCTGCCGACGTTGCCTTCATCTCGCCGATATTGGTGGGTGTTCGTGAGTAGTTGTTCGAGTCCTTCCGAGGTCGCCGATTTGACGTCATCCACTGGCGGCTCAACGTCAATGTGCTCCCCGAGATCCACCCCTGTGAGAGTAAGAATTTTGAACGAGAATTAAATCACTCGCCTGCTTGCTCCTACTTGCTGTTTGAACTCGGTACTAATCTGATGTTTGATACTCGCAGTCGCTTGCGAGCTCCTGGAGAAGTTACTTCCTCCTGCCAAGGAAGTCGCCTCATCGCGCCCGGAGTCCTCCAATCCTCCCGTTGATGTTGGAGAGAAGAAAAGGAAACTCGCCAAAGGGAAAGAAAAAATCAGATCGCCTGGCCCTGCGAGCAAGAGGGTCAAGGTTTCTTCCCCTCAATCCGGTGATCAAGAGTCGCTGATCGATGCCAGGGCGCCCCACTTCCACCCAAACTACAACCTTGGGCGAGGAGCGGTGGATGCCTCTGGTCGTCCGCTGGTGTCCTGGTCCGAGGATGAGCACTCGGTGACGCTGAGCACCAACCTCCCCTCCTGGTCGACAGATTGGAAGGATAAGGGGGCCTGGAGGCCTTCTCCGTTCTACACGCCTTGTACGGGCGAGCTGACGTCGAGTCTCTGTTGGAGCTCAGCCTCGAGGAGCTCGCCCAACAAACTTCGTCCTCGATTGCGCGGACTGTCGAGCTAGGACACTACTCGGTCAGGAAGCTGCTAGAGACGCACGAGACATTGAAGACTGTTTCCAAGAAAGCAATAGATTTGGGCATGCAGTCAGTTCGCTGGAGGGAATATGAAGTAAGTCGCCTCCCCGTGCGATATGAATGATCTGGACTTGGATTGTTTTGCTGATTGTTTGATGATTCTCGCAGGCTGCCGAGAATGAGGCAGTGAAGAAGCTCTCAGAATGTGAGCAGAAGCTCGCCAACTCCATGGCCGATCTAGAAGCTGCCCAGATTCGCGCCGCCGAGATGGAAACTCGCGCGGTTGCCGCCGAGGAGCGTGCGAGTGATACGCCGGTAACGTATATATAAAATAACGCAAGTGTACGTGCCGGTTCAAGTAATATAAAGTGAGAAGTGATCATTCCCTTGAGGAAGTGAATGATTTAGTGCTCGCAACTACTAGCTTAACTTTTTCCCTAAATTCAAGTGAGATAATTGGTGTGATTTAGTTAAGCGAAACTAGAGATAATAATAACTACTTAGTTCTTATTTAGAATATTTTTTTTCTTGAATTGGAGAATTAGTCTTGCATGTTATTTCCCTTAGACTATTATGACGTATATTTTAAAGTATTCTCTCATGATTGGATAATTACTATCCTACAATAATTTTTAAGATGAATAACATTATCTCTCGATCTCCGAAATCTGCTTACCCTACTTCCCCTAGTCATCTCTAACTTAGGCGGATTTAGAATAACATGAAGTGCTAAAATCGATGTTGCTAACTTGAGATGAAATCTCTTTCTTTCTCAGAGTTATATCAGGACTTATGTTACACTTACGCTGCTGCTCTCTCGAGTCTCGCTGCGTAGTAGAAAGATGGAATTTTGACTAAGAATCACACGTCTCCTCTCTCGAATCTCGTCGCACACAATGAGGATTCAACCCTAGAATAACATGACTCCTCTCTCGAATCTCGCCACACTATCTAGAAGAAGAACATTTACTCAAAAATTTCACAAATAAAATACATAATCTCAATAAAGATAGATCATCAACCAAGAATGAAAGATAAATTGAAATCAAATCAGCATAATGAGTCTAAGTACTTACAACATACAAGACTTTTGAAATTAGTTCATAATGGAAGGGAAGAACACCACAAAAATAGGAAAGATCTTACAACACATGATGATAAAAATGCAAATAGTGCAAGAAAATGCTCTCCAATTCGCATACAAGCCACCCTTCCCCAAGATCCGGTTTTGCCCTAGTTCTTCTTCTCCAAGCAAACTCCTCTTTTTTCTTCTTTTAAGAATGAATTATTCTCCCTCTTTTCAGCCAAAATTCGTGCTTTAATTTCGTGCTCCCATCTGAAAGGATGCCTCCTTTCACTTTTCAAACCGTTGCAAGTTTTGAAAATTCGAATTTTGAAATTTCGAAAGTTATTATAACAACTAGAAAAGTTGTTATAACAACTTTCCCAGCACAGAAAACTGCTTCAGCATTCCTTCTCCGGATTGAGTTTTTCGGCGATTCTAATAAGAAAACATTGAAAAATGGTCAAATTACTCAAGCATAAGTTAAATATGAATTTTATCATCTTTTTATACTCAATAAAACATCTTTTCACTATTTTTGCCAAATAAAATGGACATAGATAACTTCATTTAAGAAGTTATCACACCCCCACACTTGAGTCTTGCTAGTACCGAGCAAAGACAATTCAATAAATTGATTCAGGTGAATGGATAACTATTGTGATGAGAATTCAATGATCCTTTTCCTTAACCCAACTCAGTCAAAGCATAATCATGACTACACAACTGATAAGCCTGTCAATCATTAAAAGTTCGACCATCACAAATTCATTAGTTTGATAAAAGAAAAAGCGCAATTAAAAATTTTGGTGTTGTGTGTGATTTCTTCAAAATTTATTTACTCCCACGCAATTGTTTTAGCCTCCACATGAATTGAAGAGGATGAGAATATGCTAAGTTTTTGATCTTAACCTCGACAAGAGCTATTAGTTCATATGAAAGTGAGTTTGGCTTTGGCTTGGTTAGCAATTTTTAATGCTTGATAGTGGAGTGGAAAAATCCCTAGTCGATAGTCCTAATCAATTACCATATTATGAGGCTCAATTCATAAGCATTAAATATATAAATATTATGCCCATAGTTGGGATCATTCCAAGTATGTATTCACCTACCTCGGGCACATATCACTATGACAAAATTGATCATTTTTCTGCTTTTTCTCTTCTTTTTTTTATGGTCACAGTTGGGATCATTCCAAGTTTGCTTCTACATACTTAGACCGCATATCACTATGACATTTACCCTTTTTTTATATGCTGAATTGAAACACCCATAAATGGCTAGTGAATTAAGATACGACTAGTCGATAACTAAGGAATTTAATCATTTGGTAATGGGTAGCAAAGGATAAGGGACAAGCTCAAAGAAACTTATGAATGCTCAAAATGGTTTAGCTACATAATCCCTTGTCTTGGTTTACATCATTAACTCGGTTCTTGCTCATCCCTCCCTATTCATTTCTAGGAGTCAATTATCAACAAAAATTTGCAGGGAAGGATAAATAAATTAAAGAAA
Source organism: Platanthera guangdongensis (assembly GCA_039583875.1). Lineage (NCBI taxonomy): Eukaryota > Viridiplantae > Streptophyta > Magnoliopsida > Asparagales > Orchidaceae > Platanthera > Platanthera guangdongensis. Next base: position 15,430,905 of record CM077163.1, read on the forward strand.
GTTGTGTATAAAAACACTTAAGTCAAATATTTTACTAACTTCAAATTCAGAGTCCGAACTGTTAAGATTGTCTAGCCTACTCAAAATTGGGGTAAGAATTCAGATCATTAACCTCGAGCTCGATCAAAATATTAAGCACCCAAATAGTGGAGGATAAACCCCCCCCCCCCCCCACATTTGAACCTTTGCAAGACCCTAGCAAAACTTCTTGTAGTTTATAAATTATAATTGAGATATAATACAGGATAGCAGTGAGGAAGCATATAAGGGCATAAATAACTGAATATAAATGACTCCCCTGAATTCAAAAATTTGGACGGTGGTCCAACTTTCTGCATGCTCTAAGTATCCTCCGGTACTCTTCGTCAATTGCATAATCTGCATGTTGTATATTCTGAATATATACCAAAATTTAGAACATTCATATTCTTTGAGTACTTGTAAGGGCCACTAGATCATTTCAAAATGCTTAAATAAGAGGGGGCATAATCATAATATGTTCAACAAAAGAAAACTCATTAATCTTTCGAACAATAGTAGTGTCTTCATTTTTTTTTAAAACGTTAGCCTCAATTGTATCACAACTTTCAGCATCAACGTAACAATACAGGTAATGATCATTAATAAATATAAATCATTCCAGAGCATAGCGCGAATTAAGCATTCTAAAGGTGAAGGCTAATCAAAAATCATATAGCAAAATTGATCATAGGTAAGCGAATAGTATACGACAAAAAAACATAATGTATCAAACATCCTAATAATGCGAAGTAGAGGAATAAAGGAACAAATAACTGAAGGTTATATTCAGCCACTAGGTAGATCCATCAGCTTCGTCCTCATCATCCGGCTCTTCTTCGTCCCCATCATCGTCTGCATCCTCATTTTCGTCGCCATCCTCATCATCTTCTTTGTCCTCTTCAGCTTCTTCGCCCTCTTCAGCTTCTGCAACCTTCGTTGGATCAACTCTAGTCCGGTCTAAAGTCAGAAGATAGCCAACTTTGTCAAATTGGTGCAACATCCTAAAATTCAGTTCCGACATCGGAATCTTCGCCTTTTCCATGACCTTCCGCATGTTGGCACGAAGATCTTCAAACTGCTCTTGTGGATACAACTGCTGACAGCGCTGATAAGCTTTGATGTACTCAATATTCTCCATCAAAAGGTTGGGGTCAGTGCCATGATCGACCGCTGGAATATTAATACATATAGGTTTCTTTGCTTGTGTTTGCGAAGTCTGAGCAGCTCCTTTCCCTGAACTACCTTTCCATGTGGCGACCTTGATATTTACTTCAATAACCGTTTTGTTGATGTGTCGCTTGACTTGTGTAACCATATCATTCGCCTCCTTGGGCACCCCCGCATCCCTATAGAGCTCGGTGATCAGTGACGGAAACCATAACTGTCGAGGCTTCTTCTCTCGAATCTTCTGCCGCAACTGCGAAGTTATTAATTTTCCAACATCAAAGTGTATCCCTGATATAATCCCGTAGATCAATGCTAACTTATCCAGGGCCACACTATTAGGGTGCTTGGTAGGAATTATGCCTGCGTTGACAAACTAGAGCCATGCTTTGGCTTGCCGAGTCAAGCATTATGTTTTCAAAATTGTTTGGTTCTTACTCATCCATTCGGGTTCTTGCGTGGCACACACCACTTTCAACATGTCATCAAGAGTGACTTTGTTCAAAATCTCTGTGTAATCATCGTACTCTTGATCGTCCAGATTGAACATATTGCTAATCCGTGCCGTAGAAAAATTGACTTCCCTTCCCCGAACCATCACCGTCTCATAATTAATGTTCCTGGCGTTTGCGTAAAATTCATACACCCAAGCCGTCAGAATCTCAGTACGTGGGTAACAAAATGACTCCCACTGGAGCGCCTTAATCTGTTCAACGTACGCAAGACTCCACATTCGCTTTTCTATCATGAATTCCCTCTCCTCTATGAAAGGAATGGACTTGACCTGCTCAAAGCGCAACCGTGCTCCCTCTCCAACAAATATTTCTACAATTTTAGCCACTTCCTTTCCTTTCCTCCTTTTATCTCTTCTCTTAGATGACATAATGCAAACTAAGCAAATATACAACAGTAGACACAAGCACAATGGTGAAATAAAAATTTTTTTACCATGTCTTTTACCATCATGTGCGCAAGAGTAAGGGGGTGGGTTAGGGTTATACCTCAGAAATTTTCCAAAACTTGTAAGTGCAGAAAAGCAAAAGCCGCTGAGGCACTTCGGGTAGGGTAATCGTGTGCGGCGCCGCCAATGCTCTGTGTCGCTAAGCACACCGTCGATGTTGCCTGCACGAACGCCGCGCTCTACCTCCAGATCCAATGTTGCAGATGCTGCGGGTCGCCGCCACCAACACTGCATGCGGGCTCCAGATCCTTCCTGTCGCCGCCGCTAACAATCGCCAGTCGCTGCCGCGAGAGAACGAATCACACCACTCTAGAAATCACGATGCTCTGCTACCCGATCGTCTTCTTCAACCTTGCCGATCGTCGAACGCTACCGCTAGAGAGAAGTCGGCGTCGTTGCTGCCGATCGTCGAATGCTGCCGACTAACACCTGGCCGATCGTCGATCGCCACTCCTCTCTTAGCCGAGCGTCGAATGCTACTCCCTCTCTTAGCGCTAGCCGGCAGATCGGGATATGGGAAAAAAAGGGCAAGTCATTTCCTTTTAATTAAAGAGGACTTAATTATTAAATAAAACCCGGCTTAGGTTAGGGTTAAGCGGGATTAATAGTTTAGTTTAGCACAAACCGCCAGCTTGGAAGAAACCGGTGTGCCGGTTCAGTTAAACCGGCGCTGCACCGCCAGTTCCGCGCGATGCAAAGAATTATGCAGAAAACAATTTTCTGTTACATATGTTGTGGAGTTGTTGTAACAACATCCAGGATTTAAACCCGCAAGCCGGTTCAACTGAACCAGCGCTGGACCGTTAGCTGCGCGTTACAAGAGGAACATGCAGAAAGCCTATTTGTGATACATATGTAGTGGGTTTGTTATAACAAAATGCGGGAATTTAAAATTTTACTTTCTCACCATTTCTCAACCTCTCTTAATCCATTTTATTCTTATCCTAAGCTTCCAAACACTCTTCCTGAGATTCTTAAGCAAGATCGAGTAAGGGCTAGGGGCATTCTCCCTCCAAAATGGAAATTCTGTAATTAAAAACAAAATAAGTTCTTTTAAATAATTATATATATATATATATCTTTATTATATATACCCATATCTTCAAGCACACCATCCATGAATTCGACCGTCCGATCTTCATTTGATATTGGATCTAACAAAACTGGCCTGCTATATCTGGATATATGGAAGGATCCGAATCCCGCACGCGCGTCGCTTCCCTGCTTCACCCCGCCGCCGCCGGCGGAGCCGCCGCGGCCTGCCCGGCGCACCCCGGCGGGTTCGCCGGCCTCCGGCGAACCCGCCGGGGTTGTCCGGCGGCGAGCGGCAGGGCCACCGCCGGCGGTGGCCCTTAGACCCAGATTTGGGTCTCACGGGCAGGGCCACCGCCGCGGTGGCCCTGCCCGCTCGCCGCCGACAACCCCGCGGTTCGCCGGAGGCCGGCGAACCCGCCGGGCGCCGGGCAGGCCCCCGGCGGCTCCGCCGCCGGCGGCCGAGTTTTGGCCTGCGTGATCAGGCCGAAGCGGGGGGGGGGGGGGGGAATTTTCGTTTTTTTAATTTTATTTTTCATTTTTTATTAATTATATAATTAATTAAATAATTAATTATTTGAGATTATTAAATTTATATTAAAATTTCTATTAAATTTTGCTGGGGGGCGGACTAAGCCCGCCGGAGGGGGGCGGGCGAAGCCCGCTTCATTGCTGACGAAGCCCGCCGGAGGGGGGCGGGCGAAGCCCGCTTGATTGCCGAGCCCGCAGCGACGCATCGAGAACGCCCCGTTCGAAAATTTCTATTAAAACTTGTCGGGCGGGCGAAGCTAAGCCCGCTTGATTGCCGAAGCCCGTCGAGAACCGGCCCGTTCGAAGATGCTAGTATATATATATATATATAATTATAGGTCGATGGGTTGCCTCCCACCAGGCGCCTCGTAGATATATATATATATATATAATTATAGGTCTAATCGATTTGCCTTCGTTTAGAACGTCCCGGCCGGACGTTTTGCTTTAGATTATTTTTATTGTAGCGTGATGACCATCGTCTCACGATGATCATTATCATGAAAGTATTCCTTCAACCGTTGTCCGTTAACCTTAAACTTGGATGCGTCAGTCTCATTGCTTGTCGTAATTACTCCAAACGGGTGTACCTCCTCCACCCGAAAAGGTCCAGACCAACGAGACTTCAATTTCCCAGGGAATAATCTTAATCTTGAGTTATACAGAAGGACGAGTTGACCTTCTTTGAACTCCTTTCTTTGCAGTCTCGAATCATGCCATTTTTTCGTCTGTTCTTTATACAGCCTTGCATTTTTCATAAGCGTCAGACCTAATCTCCTCCAGTTCGTTCAAATGAAAAAGTCTATTCTTGCCCGCTGCGTGGAGATCGAAATTCAACCTTTTAATTGCCCTGTATGCTTTATGCTCTAATTCAACGGGCAGATGACATGATTTTCCATATATCATCTTTTACGGGGTTAGGCCTATCGAAGTTTTAAATGCCTTCCTATATGCCCATAGTGCATAGTTTAGTTTCTGCGACCAATCCTTACGTGTTGTGCTTACCGTTTTTTCTAAGATTGATTTTATCTCTCTGTTGGACACTTCAGCTAAGCAATTTGTTTGCGGGTGGTAGGCGAGGGCAATTTTGTGAGTCACTCCATATTTCTTCAACATTGATTTAAATTGCAAATTGCAAAAGTGTGCCCCTCCATCACTAATTATAGTCATAGGTGTGCCAAATCTAATGAAAATGTTAGACTTGAGAAATTTCAGTATAACTTTAGCATCATTTCTTTGTGTGGCTATTGCCTCTACCCATTTCGAGACATAATCTACCGCTAGCAAAATATACAAATTCCCGTTTGAATTTACGAAAGGACCCATGAAATCTATCCCCATACGTCAAATACTTCGACTTCTAGGATATTAGTCATAGGCATACTTGCACCACGATGAATATTTCCCACCCTTTGACATCGGTCACAGTGTTTTACAAAGGTATGGACATCCTTAAATAGGGTCGGCCAATAAAATCCTGCTTCTAAAACCTTCATAGCAGTACGGTCTCCCCGAAAATGGCCTCCGTATGGAGAGGCGTGACATTTTTCCAAAATACTTGAGACTTCAACTTCAGGTACACACCTAAGAATAACTTGGTCAGCGCAGATTTTGAATAAGTATGGTACATCCCATAGGTAGAATTTCACCTGATGAAGAAACCGTTTCCTTTATTGGTAATTAAAATCCGGAGGGAGCACTCTACTAACGATGTAGTTAACAAAATCTGCATACCATAGAGTGCTACCTTATGTAATTGCTAATATATGCTCATCAGGAAAATTTTTGCTGATCTCTACGTGACTATCCCTTTCACAATCTTGCTCTAGTCGTGATAAATGGTCAGCTACCGGGTTTTCAGCTCCCTTCTGGTCCTTGATCTCAAAGTTAAACTCCTGAAGAAGGAGAACCCACCTGATGAGTCTAGGCTTTGCATCCTTTTTGTCCAATAAGTACCGTATCGCGGCGTGGTCCGTGTAAACTACAACCTTAGAATGTATCAAATATGCTCGAAACTTCTCAAATGCATAAACAATCGCGAGAAGTTCCTTCTCTGTGGTAGTGTAATTTGTTTGAGCATTTATAAGAGTCTTACTAGCATAATAAATTACATGAAAGACCTTATCGTGGATTTGTCATAACACGACACCTACCGCATAATTACTTGCGTCACACATGAGAATAAAGGATGATGACCAATCCGGCGCTCTAACATGGTGCAGAAACTAAGCTTTTCTTCAATGTTTCAAAAGCCTCTAAACACTTATCATCGAAAACAAAACGGTGTCTTTTTCAAGAAAATTACATAACGATTTAGTTATTTTTGAAAAGTCTCTTATGAACCGTCGGTAAAAACCTGCATGCCCCAAGAAACTACGAATGCCCTTGACATTTGTCGGTGGAGCAAGTTTTTCTATAACCTCCACCTTCATTCGGTCAACTTTCAACCCCTTACTAGACACTTTGTGTCCTAAAACAATTCTTTCTCGTACCATGAAATGACACTTCTCCCAGTTCATCACTAAATTGGTTTCAACACACCTTCTCAAAACCTTACTTAATACTCTCAAACACGCATTAAATGATCGACCAAACACGGAAAAATCATCTATGAAAATTTCAATCCCCTCTTCCATTAACTCAGCAAGGAGAGCGATAATACAACGTTGGAATGTGGCAGACGCATTACATAACCCGAAAGGCATTCTCCGGAATGCAAAAGTTCCAAATGGGCATGTAAATGTCGTTTTTTCTTGATCTTCGGGTGCAACCATGATCTGATTGTACCCCGAATATCCATCTAGAAAACAAAAATACTCACTACCTGCCAACCTATTTAGGACTTGGTCAAGGAATGGAAGTGGAAAATGGTCTTTCCTAGTCATTTTGTTCAATCGCCTATAGTCCATACATATTCTCCATCATGTGACGGCCCTAGTAGGTATGATTTCGTTATTCTCATTTCGAACGATAGTCATTCCACCCTTCTTCGGTACACACTGCACTGGGCTCACCCACTTGCTATCTGAGATGGGGTAGATGATGCCCGCGTCAAGCCACTTTATTATTTCTTTCATTGGAGGACTAAGCCTACGTTGATGTTCCATGGATTCTCTTCCCTCCTCTTCTATTAGTATTTTATGCATGCAAATGGACGGGCTGATTCCCTTGATATCGGCTAGAGTCCAACCAATGACACCCTTAAACTCTTTCAAGACTTCCAGCAATCTTAGTTCGTTCTCCCTTTCCAAAGATGCATCAATGATAACTGGTAAGGTATTATCTTCCCCAAGGAAAACATATTTCAAATGTACGGGTAGGGTTCTTAACTCTAATGTTGGTGGTTCAAGAATGGATGGTTTCAGTACTGTAGGCTCGCTGGTCCTACTTATAACTTCAAAGTTCCTATCGATTGGTAACTTGTCATATGAGTCTAATGTTTTGACCACCTCTTCCATTCCTAAGTGGTCCTCTCTTTTTTCATTAATCAGAACACTCAACAACTCATCTTCTAGATCATCGCCCTCATGTATAAACCTTGGGGTCGCAACCATTTCTTCCATCGAAAAACACTCCTCTTTATCATCAGGAAATTTCATAGCATTAAGGACATTAAACGTTACTTTCTCGTCATTGACTCTCATTGTTAATTCACCCTTTTGGACATCTATAAGGGTGCTTCCTGTGGCTAAGAAGGGTCGTCCTAAAATAATCGGCACCTCCTTATCTTCGTCCATGTCTAACACAACAAAGTCAGCTGAGAATATAAATTTTTCTACGTTAACCAGTACGTCCTCAACCACTCCCTTAGGAAATGCTAAAGATCTATCAGCCAATTGGAGCATAAGAGATGTTGGTATGATCTCCCCAATACCTAATTTGGTGTAAATAGATAACGACATCAAGTTGATGTTGGCCCCCAAGTCGCACAACGCTCTTCCGGAAAATTTCATTCCTATCGAACATGGAATTGTAAAACTTCCAGGGTCCTTCAATTTTTGAGGTAACTTATTTTGTAGAATCGCGCTGCACTCTTCAGTTAGTGCCACTATCTCCTTATCGACAAATCTTCTCTTCTTAGACAAGATGTCCTTCATGAACTTGACATAGCTAGGCATTTGCTCAAGTGCTTCAACAAATGAGATATTTATAGTTAACTTCTTAAACATGTCCATAAATTTTTGGAATTGCATATCAAGCTTATTCTTAACGAGCCTAGATGGAAAAGGTGATGGAGGGTAGATGATGTCTTTATTTTTATTAATTGGATTATCGGTTTGATTTCCCTCCGTTTCCTTACTTTCACTAGGACTTTCCTTTTCTAATTCTTTTGGCTTATTATCCCTCTCATTCTTCTCCTCTGCTCTTGCTTTTTCCAACAACCCATCCCCGCTTGCTATCTCTACTCAACTCCTTAAAGCTATAGCCTTGCATTGGCCATTGTGGTTATCTCTAATAGGGTTAGGTGTGGTGTCAGAAGGTAGAGATCCCATTGATCTTTGGTTTATTGAGTTTGCCAGTTGACCTAGAGTTGTCTCTAAAGACCTTAAGAAAGATTTGATTCCTACCATTTTAGAGTCTTGTTTTTGAAACATTTCTAAGATGAATTCATCTGTCATTCTCCTAGGACTTACTTGTTGATATGAGACATTATTTGGAGGTGGGTTCGGATTTTGGTTAAATCCCCCCCGGTTGGTTCATCCCTTGATTCGTCTTCCATGAGAAGTTCAGATGATTTCGCCACTCGGGATGGTAATGATTTGCAAATCCTGGTGGAATTTGCCTTTGTGGCCACCCACATAATTTGCTTCTTCCGTGATTTGATTTAATTGTTCAACCGTAAGTGGGGCATTAGATGTAGTGGTTGATAGTGAATCTAATCTTTTGTTAATCAGGTTAAATTGTGCGGCCATTTGGGCGGCCAGAGATGTGAATTGGTCCACTTGATGGATTCCCACTGGGTTGTTATTCCCTTGTCTTTCATATGCTTGGTAGTTATTTGAGGTTAGATCTTCTAATATAGAATATGCATCCTCGAGATATTTTTTCATCAAAGAACCCCCTGCAGCTCCGTAAACTAAAATCATAGTTTCCATCTGTAGCCCATTATAAAAAGTAGATACTTGTTGATGTTGGGCTAACCCATGATGTGGACATTTCCATAATAACTCCTTAAAACGCTCCCAAACATCATAAAGAGTTTTCCCGTTATTTTGTGTAAACGTTTTTATGTCCCTAATCAGTTTTGCAGTCTTAGATGGTGAGAAATATTTATTTAAGAATTTTTCTACTAACTGCTCACATGTCGTGATTGAATCATTAGGCAATGAGTCTAACCAATCATTGGCCTTCCTTCTAAAGAAAATGGAAATAGTCTTAAAATTATTTCATCTTCTGATGCTCCATTAAATTTAAACATATCACAAATTGCTAGGAAATTTCTCAAATGAGAATTTGCGTCTTCATGACTAAAACCTCCAAACTTATTATTCTGCACTTGTTGCATAATTAGAGGATTCATTTTAAAATTATTAGCAGAAATTGCTGGTCGAGCAATGATGAAATGCAAACCTCCTCGTAGAGGTGTGTTATAATCATGACAAGTCATTCGTGGGGCCGCGGGTTGGCCATTTTAATCCACATGACCATCATTATTATTAGCATTATCTTGCGCATGATTATCCATCGCAGGATGAATAATATTAACATTTCTAGCTTCTATTCAGTTCTGTCTACAAGATCGCTCGATTTCGGAGTTTAAAGGCAATAATTCAACTTGCCTATATCTGGACATACACAGAACCAACTTTTAATGATTTAAAAACAAACAAACAACAAATACTTGACCTCTAAATACTCAGATCTTGCTAATATTGCAAGAGATAACACACTAAATTCGTTACACGTCACCGACAATGGCGGCAAAAGTTTGATACGCCGGTGACGTATATATAAAATAACGCAAGTGCACGTGCCGGTTCAAATAATATAAAGTGAGAAGTGATCATTCCCTTGTGGAAGTGAATGATTTAGTGCTCGCAACTACTAGCTTAACCTTTTCCCTAAATTCAAGTGAGATAATTGGTGTGATTTAGTTAAGCGAAACTAGAGATAATAATAACTACTCAGTTCTTATTTAGAATGTTTTTTTTCTTGAATTGGAGAATTAGTCTTGCATGTTGTTTCCCTTAGACTATTATGACGTATATTTTAAAGTAATCTCTCATGATTGGATAATTACTATCCTGCAACGATTTTTAAGATAGATAACATTATCTCTCGATCTCCGAAATCCGCTTACCCTACTTCCCCTAGTCATCTCTAACTTAGGCGGATTTAGAATAACATAAAGTGCTAAAATCGATGTTGCTAACTTGAGATGAAATCTCTTTCTTTCTCAGAGTTATATCAGGACTTATGTTACAGTTACGTTGTTGCTCTCTCGAGTCTCGCTGCGCAGTAGAAAGATGGAATTTTGACTAAGAATCACGCGACTCCTCTCTCGAATCTCATCGCGCACAATGAGGATTCAACCCTAGAATAACATGACTCCTCTCTCGAATCTCGCCACACTATCTAGGAGAAGAACACTTACTCAAATATTCCACAAATAAAATACATAATCCCAATAAAGATAGATCATCAACCAAGAATGAAAGATAAATTGAAATCAAATCATCATAATGAGTTTAAGTACTTACAACACACAAGACTTTTGAAATTAGTTCATAATGGAAGGGAAGAACACCACAAAAATAGAAAAGATCTTACAGCACATGATGATAAGAATGCAAAATAGTGTCGGAAAATGCTCTCCAATTCGCGTACAAGGCACCCTTCTTCAAGATCCGGTTTTGCCCGAGTTCTTCTCCAAGCAATCTCCTCCTTTTTCTCCTTTTAAGAATGAATTATTCTCCCTCTTTTCAGCCAAAATTCGTGCTTTAATTTCGTGCCCCCATCTGAAAGGATGCTTCCTTTCACTTTTCAAACTGCTGCAGGTTTTGAAAATTCGAATTTTGAAATTTCGAAAGTTGTTATAACAACTAGAAAAGTTGTTATAACAACTTTACTAGCACAGAAAACTGCTTCAACATTTCTTCTTCGGATTGAGTTTTTCGGCAATTCTAACAAGAAAACATTGGAAAATGGTCAAATTACTCAAACATAAGTTAAATATGAATTTTATCATCTTTTTATACTCAATAAAACATCTTTTCACTATTTTTACCAAATAAAATGGACATAGATAACTTCATTTAAGAAGTTATCAACGAGCACCTCAACTTCTCGCCCTGATGCGCCGCAGCAGGAGGAATCCCCACATGTGACGGTCAAGAGGCCCCGCCCTCATGGGGATGAGATGCCGGCCATCCATCGCGAGATAGCGCGAGTGCCGGGGAACATCATGCTCGCTCGACTAAGGATCAACGACCACCTTGTCGAGGAGGCCAAACAGCTTACTGTCGACGAACTCATTCCCGAGTTGCTCGCCGAGGAGTCCAACTCGACTGATCGCATCCCATCTTCATCTTCAGACTCTAGTAGCAGCAACAACAGTAGCAATGGAGAGAGTAGTGATGATGGCGGCGTCGCGGATGATTGCGAGAAGGGCGACGACGAGGACGAGGAAGATGTCGACGTCAGAGATGATGATGAATATCTGCCCGATATTGGCGACGATGAGTACTATTTGCTTGCCGATATTCCCCATACTCGCCTACAGAGAACACAAAAAATTTTGAAACTTGTAATCATTTTCACATTGTACAAGTTTTTTTTGTTGTAGTTTCCCTTTCTCTTTATTTCTTGCTCGCATGCTCGCTTGCTGGATGTCGCTCGATAGGCTCGGAGAGATGGAGTGCTCGTGATATGCTAACTCGCACTTGGACCTCGCTCATCGAAGTTCGTCGCCTACTCGCAGGTCACCGCCTCTTGCTCGCGCTTTGATGCTCGCACCTGCATGGCCGCAGTCGCATACTCCCTCATTGCTGCTTGTACCTGCATGGTCACATACCTCATAGGAGCCCAGCTCAACTGCGTCGGAGGTTGTAGTCGACACCCGCAGGAGCCAAACTCAACTGGGGGTGGAGAAGAGTCAACACCCTATCAGGAACAAAGCTCAACTGACGGTGGAGAAAAATCGACACCCTTTCAGGATCCAAGCTCAACTGGCGGTGGAGAAGAGTTGACACCTTTTCAGGAGCCAAACTCAACTGGCGGTGGAGAGTCGACTCGGGGGAGCAAGCGGTCGATCTGTAAGAGAGAAGCTCGTACAGAGATGACGGGCTATGACATCATTTCAACAAGGAACTTTTGGAGTCTACGACTCTCAGGAGCTAAGCTCAACTAGAGTGGTGTGAGTCGAATCGAGGAGACAAGTAGTCAGTCTGTAGGAGAGAAGCTCGTATAGAGGTGACAGGCTACGACATCACTCCAACGAGGAACTTTTGGAGTTGACAGCTCTTAGGAGCCGAGCTCAACTAGAGTGGTGTGAGTCGACTCGGGGAGACAAGTAGTCGGTCTGTAGAAGAGAAGCTCGTACAGAGGTGACATGCTACGACATCACTCCAACAAGGAACTTGGTCTCACCCGAGGAGGTCATTGGCCGATGTACAAGAGAGGAGATCGTCCAGGGACTCAGACTTATGAGAACTCTACCACTCGAGGACTTCAATCAGAGTTGAAGTGATTTCATCCTGTTACTTGAGGGCGACAGATGAGTTAGCTGCACCGACGTTTTGCAAATGAAGGATATTTTTAAAAGAGACGATCTTGAACCCGTCAAATTGGGAAGTTGGCATCCAGAGCTGTTCCTAGTAATTCCTCTAGTCGGAGGACAGATGAAATCGAGGGGACCTAGGCCGACATGCAAGGGGGGAACTGATCTCGGTCGTCAATGCAGAGGCTCGGTCTTACAAGAGCGCTCCCGAGGCATCGTCCCATCATCCACACTGGGCTATTTAGGAGGAATGGGTCGGAGGCTCGTATCCCGATCCAACAGTGGAGGTCGCTTTCAGCCATGTCATCTGGCTACGAGTACTAGTGCACGTGCGAAGGGTAATGTTCCTCCGAGGGTCCTTTAGGACGCACTCGAGGCCAACATCCTCCCTCGGGCTTGTTCATTCCCCTTCTCCGGCAGGTTGTCCTGCTTTGGCGGTAGTTTGAGATGTCTTTACTAATGATTGTCGGGTGAGATCGGCCCTCCGTCGAGTCCAGGAGGTTATCTTCCAGGCCTGTTCCTGATAGTTCCTCCAGTCGGGGGAGAGATGAAATCGGGGGGACCTAGGCCAACATGCAAGGGGGGGGGGGGGGGCTGATCTCGTCCGTCAATGTAGAGGCTCGGTCTCACAAGAGCGCTTCCCGAGGCATCGTCCCATCATCCGTACTGGGATTTTTACGAGGAACAGGTCGACCGCTGGTTTCCGGAGTCGATCGCAGGGCTGGACCTAAAAGCCTTCAAACATCTTGGGATGGATTAACATAGAAAAGAGACAATTTGGCTGTCACTGTGTTTATATATACAACATGATTACAAAGATTTAGTACAGGTTACCGTTAGGGATAGAACTTTTTCAGGTCATCCACGCTCCAAATACTTCTCAGCTTCTCCCCTACTTGATCTTGAAGATAATAACCTCCAGTGGCTAGGGCTTCTTGGCTGATGAAGGGGCCTTCCCAATTAGGGTGTAGCTTGCCAACCGTTGCTCCCCTTCCCGCGACGTCCACCTTTTTCATGAGTAGATCTCCTGCGCAGAAATGTTTGAGGCGGATGTTTTTTGTCGAAGTGCTTTATCATGCGCCGCTTGATTTTCTCCTAGCGGATGGAGGGTAAGTCGCGAAGTTCTTCGACATAATCCAACGAGAGCCTCTGAGCGTCTTTATTCTCCAAGCGCCACTCTTCACTGCCATCTCCTGCTGCAACCACCCTTGGACTTCGTACCTCAAACTCCACTGGGATGAGTGCCTCAGACCCGTGGGACAACTTGAAACGCGTTTCCCTCGTAGCCTAGTTTGGAGTTGTTCTCAGAGCCCATAGGACTGAGGGGAGCTGCTCTGCCCAATTTCCCTTCAAGTTGGTGACCTTCTTCTTTAGTAGGTTGATGATTAGCTTGTTGGTGGCTTCTACCCGTCCGTTGCTGCGAGGATGATGCACAGAGGAAGATCCGTCCCTAACTGCTTTTAGAAGTCCTCTAACTCCAAGCTGACGAACTGCAAACCATTGTCGGTGACGATGTCGAGAGAAGTGCCGAACCTGCATGCAATCTCTCCCCCGATGAAGTTCTTTACGATTTGAGAAGTGGTCTTGGCTAGAGCTTTTGCCTCAATCCATTTGGAGAAGTAATCGATCATCATCAGAACAAACTTCCTTTGTCCGCTAGCCTGAGGAAAATGACCGATCAAGTACATCCCTCAGATGGAGAAGGGCCATGGAGCAGTGATCGAGCGAAGGTGTTGAGCTGGTTGTAATTGAAGAGGCGCACAGAGTTGACATTGAGAACACTTCTTGGAGAAGGCCTCTGCATCTTTTCGAATGGTTGACCAGAAGTAACTGTGCCTTAGAATTCTTTGTTCCAGCGTGCGAGTTTCGGAGTGACTGCCACACTCTCTAGAATGTGGATCTCCTCGAGAACACGAGAGACTTCAATTTCTGACAAACATCTGGATAGGGGGCCTGAAATTGTCTTGCGATAAAGCTCCCCTTCCTGCAACAAGTAATATGCAGTTTTGTATCGGAACTTCCTCTGGTCTTCGCCACTGGCGGGGAGTTGGCCGGTGGTGAAGAATACAATGAACGGGTCCTTCCAGGAAGCTCGCTGCTTGATCTCCATCATATCCCCTTCATCAATGGTTGGTCGAAACAACTCGGTCACTGTCCCCCCAACCCGAGGACCATACTTGTCGAGATAATCGGCCTCTGAATTTTCCTCCCGGGGTACATGCTCGACGAAGAAAGTCTAGAAACCCCCGATTAAACCCTTGACCTTGACTAAATATTTTTGCAGGACGGGGTCGTGCACTTCGAACTCTCCTCTGATTTGCGATGCAACCACCATCGAGTCGGTGAAGGCCCTGATATCCTTGATTGCTAACTCCTTGGCGAGACACAAGCCAGCCACCATGGCTTCGTACTCTGTCTGATTGTTTGTGATGGGGAAAAGAATTTCGACAGCCTGCTCGATCCTGGTTCCCTGTGGGCTTACTAGCACGACTCCGGCTCCCACAGAATGTCTGCCCGAGGCCCCATCCACAAACATCTTTCAAGAGACTGGGCTGGAAGTGCCTTCGTCCCCTCTCGCCTTGGCTGAGAAGTCGGCCAAGAAGTCTGCCACTGCCCGGGCCTTGGTTGCTACCCTCGGAGAATAGATGTCGAACTCGCTAAGCTCCACTGCCCACTTTG
Source organism: Platanthera guangdongensis (assembly GCA_039583875.1). Taxonomy (NCBI): domain Eukaryota; kingdom Viridiplantae; phylum Streptophyta; class Magnoliopsida; order Asparagales; family Orchidaceae; genus Platanthera; species Platanthera guangdongensis. The sequence goes on from CM077163.1 coordinate 15,446,012, forward strand.
CCAATCTACCTGAATGCTTCACTCCATCCAAGATACTACACAGCAGATGATCAGAGACGACCTTGATGGAGTGAGCCTGAAAATAAGGACGGAGCCTCCGAGCCGAAACCACTAGAGCAAACACCAACTTCTCTAGGATAAGATATCTCGTTTCTACCTGCCGCAACACTCTACTCACATAGTAGATGGGAAGCTGCTTCTTGCCCTCTTCCCTGATCAGCACCGAACTAACCGCCTCGGCTCCCACTCCTAGATAGAGTAGGAGATCTTCGCTTCCCTGCGGGCCTTGGAGGAGAGGAGCTTGAGTTAGCTGTTGCTTGAGTTTTTCAAAAGCCTCCTCACACTCCGCCATCCACTCAAACTTCTGCTTTCCCCGAAGAGTTTTGAAGAGCGGAGAACACTTCTCCCCTGCCTTGGAGAGGAAGCGGCTAAGGCTATCTAACCTTCCTGTCAATCTATGAACTTCCTTGTAATCTTTTGGAGATGCCATATCGAAGATGGCTTTGACTTTGTCGGGGTTAGGTTCCACCCCTAGGAGTGAAGAGGTGACCTAGAAACTTCCCTCTTCCTGCCTTGAAGACGCACTTGGCCGGATTGAGTCGCATCTTGTATCTCCTCAGGGTGGCGAAGGTTTCTGCCAGATCTTGTATATGTTCTGCGACGCTCTTACTTTTGACAAAGAGGTGATCTACATACACTTCCAGGTTCCGCCCCTTCTGCTCTTTGAAGACTTGGTCCATCATTCTCTGGTATGTTGCACCTGCCTTCTTGAGCCCGAAGGGCATCATCTTGTAGCTGTAGTAGCCATCGCTGATGATGAAAGAGACATCGCGACAGTCGGGGGGATGCATCCGGATCTGGTGATACCCTGAAAAAGCATCAAGAAAACTCATCACAGGAAACCCGACGACGAAATCAACCAACGCGTCGATTTGAGGCAAGGGGCAGCAATCTTTCGGGCAAGCTTTATTCAACATGGAAAAGTTCATACATAACCTCCAGCCCCCTCCGGGCTTCTTCACCATTATAACGTTGGAGACCCAGCCAAGATACTGGATCTCCGAGACGAACCCTGCCTCCAGCAGCTTCTCTACCTTTTCCCTGATTGGATCGGCCAGCATGGCGGCGCTCTTTCTCTGCTTCTGACGAACGGTTGAGGCGATGACAAACAACATCAGCGTCGATCCCTGGCATCTCGGCGGCGCTCCAAGCAAAGACATCCACGTTCTCTTGCTGACACACGACCATCTCGATCTTTCCCTCCAGCGGCTGAGACCCTCTAACTTTCAGCAGACCAGGCTCTCCTCTCCAGGAGATCACCTATATCTCCTCCACCTCTTCAGCAGCACACAAACCTTCTTCTCTCTAGCAGCTTCTTTAACCTCTCTGCATCCTCCATCCAACTGATGGTACTGACGGCGTTCAGATAGCATTTCCTGGAGGCTTTTGGATCTCCCCTGATCCTGACTTGGACGTCTCCCCGACAATACTTTAGGCATTGATGATAAGACGATGAGACAGCCTTGAAGTAGTTGATGAGGGGACGCCCAAAGATGGCGTTGCATCCGCTCGGCACGTTGACAATGACGAAACAGCATCAGATTGAAGTACCACCTAAAGTGACCAGAAGATCCACCACCCTTCCACCTCCTTTTTCTCTCCCGAGAAGCCAAAGGGCGGCCCATCTGTAGCTTGGAATCGGGACGCTTCCACCTGGAGCCCAACAAATGTTCTATTGAAAATGACGTTCACCGAGCTCCCGTTATCTGCGAGGATTCGGCCGACGGTGAAGTCCTTGATAGCAGCTTGAATGACCAGGGCATCGTGGAAAGAGTTCTCATTCCCCAACATGTCCTCTGAGAAAGTAATCTCATCCCGCGACGACGGGTTTTGCGAGGTTGAGGCGACGCTCTTCTTGTAGATCTGATGGAGACTTCCCTTGCGGGAAGCTCCGAGCCCGGCTCCTCCGTTGATCACACCGACCTGCCCACCTCCTAGGTCGTGGATCACCTCTCCGCGACCTCCCAGATTGACCCGATCTTCATTCCTCCTCGCCGGAGCTTGGAATTCCACTTGCCCTACAGGGGCTTCCTGCCTATGTTGTTCCCTCTCTGCCACTCCAGCCTCCAATCTCCGCCTCATGACGTATCGCCCGTTGTTCCCTCCGGCGACGCTTGTTGCCCTGACGGGCAATGACCATCGCTTCTCTTCTTCCTCCTCCTCAACCTTCCTCTTGTCGGTTTTCGTTCCTCCTCCTCTCTTGCTGAAAACGCGGCCTAACTAGTGGCCTCCACTGAGGGTGATTCTCAGGATACTGGAATCACCTCTCTTCTCCTCTCCTTGCCGGAGCCTCCGCGGGCCTCCTCTCTTCCTCTCTCTGAGGCCTCTCTTGCCTCCTCCGCTCCTCTGGTCTCCTGGGTTCTTCGCTCCTCTGTTTTTCTTTCTTCGACTCTCTTCTCCTTGGCTCCTCCCTTCTCGGTTCCTCCTTTCTCCTCTTGTCCCGTTTTTTTGACAACCTTCCACCTCTTGCCTTCGAAGGTCTTCCTCTTCCTTTCCCAATGGCTCATCCCCGTCCAGCCGCGCCAAAGGGTCCTTGTTCTTCTCTTCTCCCTGGACGAACGTATTCGCCCTCTCCACCATCTCTTCGAAGGACCTCGGGGGTTTGGACCCCATCTCCATGCTAAACAGCCCCTGCTTCAAACCAAACTTGAGGGTCAACATCAAAGTGAAGCCGTCCACCTCCTCCACTTCTAAGATCTCCTCCTGGAAGCAATCGATGTAATGACCCAAACTCTTATGCTATCCCTGGGTAATCTTGAAGAGGGTCGTTGCCTCCTTCCTCTTCTTGGATGTCGCGAACCTCGCGATGAGACCCCGACGCAGATCGACGAAGCAGAAAATGGAACCTGCTGGCAAATGGTGGAACCAACCTCTTGCGTTCCCCTTGAAGGTAATGGAGAGGAATCATCACTTGAAAGCGTCAGACATGTTATGGATAGACACCACGTCTTCGAACCACTGGAGATGTCTGACCGGGTCATCCCTGCCAGAGTAGTAGGTATGAACAGGCTCTCTGAATCCTTCAGGAACGGGGGCGGCAAGGATCTCGTCACAGAAGGGGCTCCTCCCTTCCTGGAGGTTATGAGTTTCATCCTCGTTGGAATCATCATACTCGCTCAACTGACGAGTATCGCAGTATCTCGCCGCTGGATCTGGATCTCAGAATCTGACTCCCTGCCTGCTCGCTTGGTTGTGCTGCGACTGTCCCGGTCGCTCTTCTCTTGCCCAAGCGGGCTCCTTCCCAGCTCGCCTCGACGGCACTTCCTCATCTAGCGGTGTCACGCGACAGGGGGAAGTCGTCGTGACATCGGGGCGATGAGAAAACTCGGCGAGGACGGTCCTCTCGATCCTCCTTGCGAACTCCCCGAACGTATTAACAGTTACAAACTCGCCACTTCGTGCGACATCACCAACTCCCGCCGAGTTGTCGACTAATTCTCCATGCTCGCCACCACTCACCATCGCACCCAACCACAGAACTTTTCTCCTTGGCTGCGATCCACGCTCACCGCACCAAGTGTTGAAGCCAGAAAAATTCCTAACCTTAGAAATAGGATCAAGGCAGCCTAAGGCTACTGGCTAAGCGGCAAGGCCTGACGGTTAAGGAAGCTAGGATGAAGAATAGTAGCTAAAAACAAGACCCCAGGCGCTTAGACATGAAGGTACCATCACGTACCCGGATGCTTGGAAGAAGCAACCCCTCCACAACCAAAGATGACCGAGCAAGGTACGAGGGAGACTAGCTAGTAAGTAAGTCGCAAGGTCGCGACCTGGTCTCTAAGGAAAAGGAATCCAAAGGTTCAGCTGGTGTCCAGGATGAGGAGCTCGCGAGTATCCCTGCCTAGATTTTTTTCGTGTCTCACCTCGTACCCCTGGGGCCCTATTTATAGGGAAATCTAAGGAGGGGGGGAGGGGTCATATTTATACCCCCACCCCTGGCGACTAGGCGACTTCCTAGAAGAACTCGCATGTCTGGGCGAGTATCTTGCCTAGTCACCTACCTGGCGAGTATCCTGCCATACTCGCCCATGCCTTCTGCTGCCTCGCACGCTGTCTTTGACTTCTGTCTTGACTTGTTGACTTTGACTTCTGCTGATCTGGATGTGGTAGGACCCATCCTTGACGAATACAGGTTGTACATGTATGTATATATAATTCTCTAGCAGTTTTATATCAGTATGAGCAATAAAAAGAGCAACGACTAATACAATATAAAAGTACAGTAAGATGAGCTAAGTAAAACAAGTAAAGTAAAACAACTACACTACCATCACAAAAGCGTACTTTAACTTATATGAATGTCCATACAAACATATAAGTTAAGGTTTCCAAAAAAATAACTCATCATATAAAAGAACTCATACTAATTTATATGATGAGTGTCTGCAAGTGCGTATGCTATGCCATGCTATGCAATGCAATGATTATGTTACTCACACATATGACTCTGTGCACATACCTTTCATGCATCCCCACTTTTTTGAGGTGGCCAACCTCTCAGGTACCAACCGTCGTGGCTCACGATGGTTGTGGAGCGGGTGTCTCCACTCCTAGGCGGGTAAGCACACTACCTGGCCAAGACCTCTCGTACGTCTCAACGCTAAGAACACAACAGCGGAGCCCTGCGTACTTTTGCTGGCAACTACCAATCTTCTATGGTCGGGTGTGCTCTTAGGGGACATAGTCTTCCACACCTCGGTATAAACATCCTACTGGTCTCCCCAAAGGTCTACACTCCGCACCAGAGTCATTGTACTTCCGTCGGTATGCCGACTGAAATAGTACTAAGTGACCCACCACATAATCACAAATCAGATACACAATACCCTCCCAAGCTTCCAGGTCGCAGGACCAATCCGTGCTGATATCGACCAGCAACCCGAGCCTCCAGCTCGTAGGACTAGCAAGCCCTATATCACTCCAACCCACACATGGGTGAGATCGCCATAACATTCCTTAATCTTATCAAACTACTCTTGTCTAACTTCCCAATTACTTAGCGATTTATGGTTAATTTTGGACTTCCTGAGGTCTACCCTATGAAAGGCTCGCAGCAGTACTAGTAACTATGATGGGCTGAAGCCCATCGCTCCCTTTCTCAAGGCACTTAGTAATGTCATGCTACCCTTAACCAAATCCACTCTCAGGGTTACAAAGTGTGTGACCTCTCCAAAACATCAACTGCTGAATTAATAATTTTTCAAAATTGTTAAATGCAGACCATATAAACTTGTATGTGTGTATGAATAGGAATCCTCCAAATACTTGACCCAATGACCTAAGATTATTTCCTGAGACCTATTATGATGTTGATGCGGGAAAAGGCACCACCAGATAACGGTTTGATCACAGGGGAAAGAGAAGGGAAAAAACTAGGCTGCAAGCAGTTATCTATTAGCAGAAAGGAGAAGAAAGAAGCAGAGCCGTGAGCCATGACAACACCAGACTTCGCCCGTCGCGGCGAATGCCTCTCTTGCGACGAACTTTCCTTTGATTGCAAAAAATGGTTACGAGGAAAGGGGAAGAAGTGCAGGAAGAAGAGCAAGTTGGAGACCGCAAAGCCTGAGATCTGAGTCCGCTGCCTTTAACAAGTAGGCTCTTGGGCTCGAGTCAGCGTGCTTTGGGTGCACCACTTCCCCCTATTTATAGGTTCGTGGGCCTGCCCAGACGGGCATGGCTAAAATAAACTTCTGCCCGGGGTACAGGAGAACCTGACAGTGGTGACATGATACAAAGAAGAAAAGACACTCCAGTCCGCGCAGAGGGGGCGGACTGAGCTCGCAGACTGGAGCTTCTGTCTGCCGCTGAAGCAGGTGGCGCGATCCTAGCTGGAGGGCCGCGACTTGCCCGGGCTGAGGCTTGAGTCCGCCTAGAGGGGAAGCTGGTCGAACTGGAAGCTGATCTTCAGAGGCTGGCCGACCTGGGCGGACTGGAAAATTGAGTCCGCCGCTGAAGTAGGATGACCTGGGTACCTTGCCGAACGTGTTGCGGATTTTGGGGTTAACATAATCCTCGCACATTTTTAAATTTCTGAAAACTTCGAAGATGTTTGCTTAACCGCCGAGTCCGCAACCATCATTAATGTTGCCAGCGCTATAAATATCCCCAGAAGTTCTTCATTTACCAGAAACTCCCACCGTCACGGGTCACTTCTCACCACTTGCAGTCAACACTTTCTAGTCCGCGATGTCTGGGCTAGGAAAATTCTCCAGCAACCTTTCTTCAAGGGGGGAAAGCCCAGGCTGCAGACCAGAACCAAGAAAGTTGTCAAAAGGGGTGGAATGCCAGTCCACCCTGCTGGGGAAACTTCTCAAAGGGGTGAGTCAGTAGTTGACCCAGTCCGCACCCTCAATGAAACTGACCATGAGAAGTCCGCATAAGCTACCACTTCCCACACTGAAAATCTATCAAAAAGTTCGGACGAAGCACCGAATCCGCTGGCGATAGTTGATCACCAGAATCCTGCGAACTCAACACCTGACATGGATGTGTTCCCGTCTTCTTCAGGAACGCTCATGTTCAATATAAATCTGGAAAATGAGGTTACATCAATTGAGGCTCAGCAGCCCAATGTCGATCTTGATCAAGAGAAGCGGTCTGCTGGGGAAGAGCAGGTTGAGAAAGAAGTGCCCTCCCAAGCTCTGGTCTCCGTCGACCCAGAGGCAGTTACCGAAAATTTGCGGATCTTAGTGCAGGCCGCCACTGACTCGATGGAGAAAAAGTGCCCTTCCTAGAAGAAGAGTAAAAGAGACAAATCTTCCGTTGCTGAGCGAGTAGAGCAGATGTTGCGAGCAATGAAGGAAACGAACGTCTCAGTGTAGACTGGGGCTGCGAGCTTGCAGTTCAGGCTGCGAGAAAAGGAGCTTCCAGAGACCGGCTTCATTACTCCAGAGGCCGCAATCCCGGGAAATGATACTTCCCTGTCCACCGTCAGTTTATCTACTGATGAGATACTCAACAACATAGACAACGACCAACTTAATGACATTAATCAGTCCTTGTTGGAGGCGTTGCAGCCAGAAGTTGAGATACTGGTGGTTAAGATTGGCGATCACACTTCCAAACCTGCGACTGAGGGAGATGAAAAGATAAAGCTTAGAGAAAAGATTGCCGCTGACAAGGCCAAGGCGGAAGCGATCTCGGAAAAGGATGTTGCGGAAAAGCAGGCTGAAGATCTGCGGACTGCTGTCGAGCTCATGCAGTCAGGTAAACTCAAACCGGCGCCTAGGCACTTTAAGCGCCCGTGGCTTTATAAATCTCCCCCGCGGAAGACGAGACCGATAAAGATCATTACCGAGACCGATGATATAGTTGTTTCAACAAGCTTGGCGGCCGAGAAGAGAGCAAAGGTCCATCAAGAATGGAGAAAACACCTTAGTGCTTTTGACCCGGAGCGCATGAGGCGGCCTGTCTTCGTTAGCCGCCATCTCGCCGCAATGATTGCTAAAAGTCTGGACAACGATTTTATCCTTTGCATTTCGAGTCCGCCGCGACCCGAATTTAAATTTTGAACTTGTTTTCTTTGTTTCAGGACGAAAGTCGCCTCCTGGCTCAATCGAACTTGGTGAGTTCGTTCCTTCTCCCTGTGCAACGATTTCACAGCAACCTAGCGCGATTGTCCTTGGTGAGTCCGCCTCCCAAGGCGAGCAGTCCGGCCTGAACAATTTGGCAATGTTAGAAAGAAAGAAGCTTGAAGATAGAATTGAAGATTTTCAAGTCGAGTTGAGGAAGAGGATAGAGAGAGAGAGAAAGCTCTGGAGGACCAGATCGGTAGCATTGGCATGACGCTTGATAACAGTAAGAAAGTGTAGCGGCGGTCTGACGATGACACCCGCTACTACAAGGAAAAATATCTGAATCTTGTGCGAGAAGGAAAGAGCAAACGAGGCGCCAAAGACCTCCCTGAGAGGCCGCGATTGCCAGATCGCGCTGCTCCAGTGGAGGCTCTGGCTTCAACTGAAGGTAGGCAGACCGCGACGAACGAGGTACCGAGGCCGTCCACCGATCCCTTGGTTCCTTTGAGCCGAGTAGATCGGGAAGCCGCTCATTTGCACCGCACCTTCAACTCAATGCATCACCTCATTCAACAACTGTACGGCGAAGTGATGAAGTGATCAGGCCGCTCATCTATGTAGGGATCGGCAGGAGCGACCTGCGCGACCAGACCGTCGAGGCCGCTAAGGCCGCCATGAGCGCGAACAATTTGAACATTCGATATTTGAATGATGTATAATTATTTGGATAATCTTGAATGCTTTGTTTCATTTTTTATCGTGAACTGTGAAATGAAGATCTGCGCGATCTGAATGATATTGCGATCTGCGTGATTTGATAATCTTTCTGCAGGATAACGCCGAGTTTAATGCGAACTGTGCGAATTGATTCTGTGTCCGCGTACTTTGATTTGAAATTTGTTGAAAATTATCTTGATGGCTTACACTGCGGGCTAGGCGGACTGAACGAACAAGCTGCGCGGTCTGGCTTTATTCTTTCTTTATTACAGGAAATGCGACCGAAGCTGAAGTCCCTGCGATCTCAGAAGATGGTGTCCGCGCGAACTGATGCTGCTGGCACTTTCCATGCCGCCGATCATAAGAAGTGCAAACTGACAGATGCCGACCTGCAGGCCTTTCTCGAGAAATATATGGCGGACTCTCCGGTTCATGTCCGCCTTCCGCTAGACCAAGAAGGAATAAACTCCTCAACAGCCACCCAGATCGCTGTCTCGATCGACCACTTTGATTGCGGCTTCAAGTTTCCGTTGCTGTGGGAGATCGTGGAAATCTTCGAGTACTATGGGATGGTGCCGGGGCAGCTCGCGCCGAACACGCTAGCTGCCATTTACAGCTATATTTCTTATTTGCGGTCTGAGAAGATCGCCTTTTCTTTGAATATTTTCAGGAAAATATTCTCCGTCCGCTCAATTACCCCGTCCGGAGGCCGCCCATACAAGGGCGTTATCTACTTTTACTGCAGGGGAATGAAGGTTATGGGTCTGTCGAATAAAATTCATAACTGGACTTCCCGATATCTGATCTTCGAAGGCGACCTCAGCTTCGAACACACTCATCTGCACGAGTGTGCGTACTCCGTCTTCAAGAGCGTCAAGCTCGATGCTGTAGAAGCTGCGATCGTCGAGTTCTTGGCTGGATCAAGGCTTGACATTGAGCACTACATCCCTCTGCTGGCGGGCTTGGACAACCTGGCTCGTCAAGAGAGTAAGTAAAGTTTGCGACCTGAATATGTAGTCGCCGTGATCTGAAGTGAATACTAATTCAATCTCTTTCTTCTTGCAGCGGTCTTGGCGGTACCCGCAAATCCGCCGCAGACTCCCAGCGGCCTGACCCTCACCCAAAGCGAAAGGAAAAAAGAAATCTCCAGGAAGAGGAAAGAAGAGGGTGATCCCGCAGCGGACTACTCGTCTTCTGAAAGCTTTGACCTTCAGGGCTTTGGAAAGAGCCAGAAGGATCTTCGGGGAAACCCGATGATACACTGGCACCGCAAGAGCAAACATGCCCGCCTCTCCACAACACTTCCCTCCTGGAAGAGTTCAAAAGTATCTCGCCACGCCCATGTCGCGACCTTGATGCTCTACGGGAAGCACAACCTGCGCGACCTCCAAGGTGTCCCTCCTGCCGAGCTCCCCCTTCTGGTCGCCCAGGCCCATGCGAATAGCGTGGTGACAAACCATTACATGGGTTGCCTGACGAGGGACCTGCTCAGGGAAAATGAGCGACTTCAGGAGGAGGCAAAGTCGCTGAAAGAAAGAAATAAGTGATTAGGAACTAAGGTCGCTCTTCAGAAGTAAAGGGAAGCGATAAGATTCGTATTCGCAGCGATCTCCATTTTATGTCCTCGATGACCTGACTTGATTTGTTTCTCAGCAGACCACATATGACATCGAGAATCCCAGCTTCCCAGATGCTATGTTTCCTCTTGTAAAGGAAAACGTCGAGATCTCCATTCGGCGATTCATCGAAAAAGGCTTCGCTTAAGATGAGGTGGAAGGCGTGCCCTTTGTCGAGCTCTTCCCAGAGCTGGAAAGCCAGGTCGCGGCGATGGAGCGAGCTGCGAAGTGTAAAGCGGTGGTTGACGAAGATGAAGAGGAGGATGGAGAAGGAGAAGAAGAAGCTGAAGAGGAGGTCGCAGCCGAAGAAGAAGCTACAGAAGATGTTGGATCAACTCTGAGGAAAGAAGATAAGTCCTCCGAGTCCGCCTCCTCTACCTCCAGCTCTGACTACGGGAGCTCGCATTGCGAGTTCTCGGATAGTGAGAGCGCGAATGGTAGCAGAAGCGAATCAGAGGGCTATTCTCCCATTGCTAATATTGATGGATCTACATGCTCCGATGCGTCTCCTGTGGCGAAAAAGCACAAGAGTTCGGCAAAGTGAATACATAATGTATTTTGTTTTATTTTTGTAAAGGATGTGACAGACTCATTTGGAGGCCGCCAATTCTTTAGAGGCTGTAAATTTGACATGATTTAATACAAAGGATATTTTTGCTCAGCTCGCGTCTTCTATCATTTTCATTATTCAGTTCATCTCTTGTTCTTGAATGTTTTCTGTTAAGCTTATCTGAATTTATGCCTTGATCAATGGTCGCAACTATAGTTTAGTGAAAACCAGTCCGCACCATTTAAAATCCAGGCCGCTTGCTTAGAGATTGGCAAAGCATAGATCACTTAAAGATGGCAAAAATAAATAAGAACTCAGACCGCACCAATTGATTTTCTAGCTCGCCAACAGAATGTAACGGCAGGAATATGATTTAATTGCAGCTCGCCAAAAATATGATTTAAAATATGCTGGGAATATGATTTTCCAGCTCGCCAGGAAAATGTGATGCCAAGAATTTTATTAAGTTGATGCTGGCTTTGGCAAATATCAATCCCAGTCCGTTCTTTCATCAACTATGAATCTGATGATAAATTTTGCGAGCTAAGAAAAGATACATACGATAAATTCTTCGAGCTAAGAAAGATGGGCTACAGGCTTAGGTGACCAAGCAGGCAGGTGCGCACAGAGCCAACATTGCTTTCCTCACAGAGTCATGAACTGTAAATCTCATCACGCAATAAGAAAATATCTTGGCGACCTGGTAGATCAAATTTTGCGGACTGAAGCGAATACCAGAATTCTATCCGAACTGAAAGAAATGATTCACAGCTTAGGTGACCAAGCGGGCAGGTAGGGCTGAGCATATTATTCGAAACTCGAAAGTCGCTCGAAAATCGTTCGAAAATTGAGCCGAATCGGAATCGGTTAAAATTGATTCGACTCAATTTGAGTCGATTCAATTTGACTCGAATCTGATTTCGAGTCGATTTCGAGTCAGCCCTGAATCGCTCGAAATATGATTTGAATCAACTCGAATTAATTAAAAAAATTATATATTTATTAATATATTCTTATTTTAAGATTAAAAATAACAAAATTTAAACATAAATAAAAAGAATGACTACTTTAAGTGTTTCATTTGTTAAATTTATATGTTGCCTAATTTAATTTTGAGCAAACAAGGAACAAAACAAAAAAATGTTCAATTTCGAGCCGACTTGATTCGATTTCGAGCTGACCCGATTCGATTTCGAGCCTACTTGATTTGATTTCGAGCCGAATCGGAATCGAGTCATTTCAAGTCGAGCCGACTCGACTCGAAATCAATTTCGATTTCGAGTCGATTTCGAGCCGAGTTCGAGTCGAAAATTTCGATTTCGAACCGAGCCAAAATCCCTCGAACTCGACTCGATATCAGCCCTACGGGCAGATGCGTGCATGGTAGCATTGCTTTTCTCATAGGGTCACAAAAGCTGTGCAATCAACCCACTGCGAAAAACTGCAGACTGAGCGAATACTAAGATTCTGTCCCCACTGTAAGAAATGATTCACAACTTAGGTGACCAAGCGGGCAGGTGCGCACATGACAGCATTGCTTTTCTCACAGGGTCACAAAAGCCGTGCAATCAATCCACTGCAAAAAACTGCGGACTGAGCGGATACTAAGATTCTGTCCGCACTGAAAGATGATTCACAACTTAGGTGATCAAGCGGGCAGGTGCGCACATGTCAGCATTGCTTTTCTCACAGGGTCACAAAAGCTGTGCAATCAACCCACTGCCAAAACTCGCGGACTGAGCAGACACCAGGAAGAAGTCCACACCTTGTCAGAATTTCCTGCCAGATGTGAATGAGCTACAGACTTAAGTGACCAAGAGGGCATGTGCGCGCAGGGCAGCATTGCTTTTCTCACAGGGTCACAAAAGCTGTACGCTCAATCCTCACCCAACGAGAGGAGAAAGGTTTACTGCCCTCTTGCCGGGAGTACAGTCTAGGTTGATCAATTGGGCAATTGCGCTCAAAACCGCATTGCTTTCCTCAGAGATCAACCTGGCTGTGGGCCTCCTGCAGGCACTGCTTGAGGGTTCCATAGTGTATTCGAGGGTCACAAGGTAGGATGATCTGCGGGCAGGTGCGCACGATGACATTGCTTTCCTCACGTGATCATCAAAGTTGTAACGATATCCCTTACAAGGAATGATAGAGCTAACACCCACCCTGTCCGTCCAAAATGCAGAGGTGGGGTTAGATACCAGCCGGGATCCGTAATTCAGTGGCCCACCGTGCTAGAATCTGCAAGCTGCCACTATACGGTGCAAAATCTCCTCGCATCACGTGGTCATCGCGGTGTTACGCTAATGACAACAATTCAGGGGGGGGGGTCCAAGCTGAACCCGGCGATGTTTCCTGATTTCAGTTATCCTTACTCTCAAGTTGTTAAAAGGCAAAGAAAACACTTGGAAAAGTGTAAGTAAGAGGCCTTTCATTAATAACAATTTATGAAAAGTTACAAATGAAGGAAAAAGAGAGGAGTTGGTTCTCAAGAATAAAACTGCTTTAGATCATCTCCGTTCCATGTATGTGATAAATCATCTCGTTCATAAGTTTGCAACCGATAGGCTCCGCGTTTCAGCACCTCCTTGACGATGAACGAACCAACCCAATTTGGGTTCAGCTTTCCTACTGAGCTGGTTCTTGCTGCAAGCATCAATCTTTTAAAGAACAAGGTCTCTCACTTGAAAGTGTTTGATCCTTATGTTCTTATCAAAGTATCCGGCCATCCTTCTTTTCACCTCTTCCTGTCTCATGTCTGCTTCATCTCTAATCTCTTCAATACAATCCAAGCTGAATTTTATTTCTTCGTTGTTAAGCTCAAGTTAGTCTTCCCAGCCTTGCCTGGCAAGTAGATCTCTTGGAGTTGGAACTTCAAACTCAACAGGAATGAGAGCCTTTGAACCATGAGCGAGTTTGAAAGGAGTCTCTTCGGTAGCTGATGAAGGCGTTGTCCTTAAGGTCCAGAGGACCGAAGGAAGCTAATCAGCCCAACTACCCTTGAGGTTCCGCACCTTCTTCTTGAGCAGACTAAGAATCTGCTCGTTTGCTACCTCGACTTAGCTGCTGCTCCTGGGATGATGGACTAATGCAAAACGCAGCTCTGATCCAATCTGCTTGCAAAAATCAATCATCTCACTATTGTTGAATTGCGGCCCATTGTCTGTGACAATGGCCATAGGAATTCCATGCTGACATACTATCTCCCCCCAGATGAAGTTCTTCACTACTTGGGTTGTTGTTTTTGTCAATGCCTTGGTCTCGATCTACTTGCTGAAGTAGTCAATCATCACCAAGATGAAACGCCACTGCCCGCTTGCCATTGGAAAAGGACCAAGGAGATCCATTCCCCATAATGCAAAGGGCCATGGTGTTGCAATTGACTTGAGCCGCTGAGCTGACTGAAGCTGAAGTGGAGAGAACTTCTGGCACTGAACACACTTCTTCGCGTAAACTTCAGAATCCTTCATCATGGTAGGCCAAAAATATCCCTGCCGAAGAATTCTCCTTTCCAGAGTTCTTGCTCCTAAGTGGCTTCAACACTCACCAGAATGAACCTCTTGAAGTATAATAGGAGCCTCTTCTTCAGAAACACATCTTGCCATTGGTGACAGGAAGGTCTTTCTGTACAGAATACCAGATATCAGATAATAAAAGCTGCTTTGATCTTGAACTTTCTCCTATCCTTGACTGATGGATGAAAATCTCCCGAAGATAGGTAAAGTATGAAGGTATCCATCTAAGAGGAGCGTTGATCAATCTGCATCATCTCTTCCTCATCCACTGTCGTGCGGAAGAGCTCAGAAGTAGTTCCTCCTGATGGAAGTCCATGCTTGGCCAGAACATCAGCTTCTTCGTTCTCGGTTCTCGGAATGTGCTCAATAGTAAAACTCCTGAATTTGCCAATTTCAACTTTGACTAGGGCAAGGTACTTCTTCAAGATGGGTTCCCTAGTCTCAAAGTTACCCAGAACTTGTGATGCCATTACCAGAGAATCAATTTTGGCATGAACATGCTCGATCCCAAGTTCTCTTGCAAGCCTCAAACTGGCCAACAATGCTTCATACTCTACCTGATTATTCTTAGTGGGGAAGAGAAGTTTTATTGCTTGTTCCAACTTGATGCCGTTGGGATTGATTAAAACTACTCATGCTCCTGAAGAATTCCTGCCTGAGGCTCCATCGACATAGATGGTCCAAGCCAAAGAGGATCTTTCCGCCTGACCAGAGCTAGACTCGGCTGTATCAATCAGAAAATCTGCTAGAACTTGAGCCTTGATGGCGGTTCTGGGCACATAAGAGATTTCAAACCCACTCAGCTCTATTGCCCACTTAGCCAATCTTCCTGAATGCTCTGTTTTTTCCAACACACTTCACAAAAGCTGATCTGTCACAACTTGAATTGCATGTGCCTAGAAATAAGGACGGAGTCTCTGGGCTGTCATACCAGTGCTAAAGCCAACCTCTCCAGAATTGGATATCTCGTTTCGACGCTTTGGAGGTTGTGACTAACATAGTAAACCGGAAATTGCCTTCTGCCCTCTTCTTGAACAAGAATCAAGCTGACCGCCTCCGGGCCAACTCCCAGGTATAAAAACAACACTTCCCCTGCTCGGGGGCTCTGCAACAAAAGAGTCGAGGTTAATTGCTTCTATAGCTGCTCAAAGGCTTCTGAACACTCTTCCGTCCACTCAAACTTGGACGCCCCTCAAAGAGTCTTAAATAAAGAAGCACTTTTGTCTCCGACTCGAGAGAGAAATCTCCCAAGGCCCGCTATCCTTACTCCTTACTGTTGAACTTCCTTTGGCGACCGAGGAGGTGCCATATCAAAAATTGCTTTTACTTTGTCAGGATTTGGGGCAAGACCTTCGGGAGTAAGGAGATGGCCGAGAAACTTCCCCTTACTTGCCCCAAAGGTACATTTTAAAGGGTTAAGCTTCATCTTATACTTTCGCAGAGTAGCGAACGTCTCTGCGAGGTCATGCAATTGCAAAGAAAAAGATTTGCTTTTGATTAGGAGATCATCAACATCAACTTCCAGATTTCTCCCTTTCTGCTTTTTGAACATGCAATCCATTATGCATTGATATGTTGCACCAGTGTTCTTAAGCCCGAAAGGCATCACGAAATAGCAATAACAACCGTCATTAGTGATGAAAGAGGTGTGAGGAACATCAGGCTTATGCATCCTAATTTGGTGATAGCCAGAGAACACATCTAGAAAACTCATATACGAATATCCAACCGCAGAATCAACTAAAGAATCTATCCGAGACAAGGAATAATAATCTTTGGGACATGCTTTATTCAATCTCGTGAAATCTACACACATTCGCCATTTCCTCCCTGGTTTCTTAACCATTACAACATTAGACACCCACGGGATATTGTATTTCACGGATGAACTATGCTTTGAGGAGCTTTGCAACCTCTTCTCTGATGGGACCAACCAGCTTAGTTACCACATCTCTCTTCTTCTGCTGAACATGCTTGAAGTTTGGGTCAATGTTGAGATAATGGCAGACGACGTTTGGATCCACTCCTGGTATGTCCTCCACTGACCAAGCGAAGACATCCAGGTTCTTGAGCAAGCATGAGATCAACTCGTCCTTCTCATCTTCAGGTAGCTCCGAGTTGATGAAGAGCTTCCTCTCCTCCCCTTCCGCAATGGGGACTCCATGAGTCACCTGGGCAGGTTCCAGTTGAGCTCCTTTTCTGTCTTCAGCTGCCTCCAAACTGGAAGAATCTTCAGGCGCAGCAGCTGGAAAAGCAGGAGGATTGTGCTCAGTCATAGTGACTGTCCGGACATAGCACTCCCGTGCTTGCCTTGGGTCGCTCCTGACCCTGTACTGCTTGCCATCAAGGGCGAACTTTATAGCAAGGTGGTAGGTTGACACTACCGCTCGATACACATTGAGGGGCCTCCCAAAAATGGCGTAGTAGCTGCTTGGAGCATCAACTACTACGAACTGGATCAGCTTGGTAATTCCTCCAAGTGTCACCGAGAGCGTGACACTTCCCTCAACCTCCTTTCTCTCTCCTGAGAAGCCATAGAGCGTCCCTTCGGTGGAAAACAGAGGCTTTCCGGTCTTCAGGGCCTCGAAAGTTGGTTTGAAGTGGAGGTTGACTGAACTACCGGTATCAATTAGGATCTTGTCCACCGTGTAGTTCTCAATGACTGCCTTTATTACTACAACATCATCGAATGGATTGGCAGTCGGGGGAAGGTCGTCTTGGTTGAAAATGACGCTTCCCCTGGATGGAGCAGAAGACGAAGTTGAAGCGATCTCTAGCCGAGAGAACCTTGCTATTGACGATTTGCGGGTAGACTCGGTCCCCGCTCCCCCGTCAATGCAAAAGATCCGCCCCAAGGCTCCTTCATCGTTAGCATTAATGCACTCATTCTCAATGTTGATATGGCCCAGATGGCCAACATATTCAATCTCTTCACACTCCCAATGAGCCTTGGCCACCTCCTTGCCCTTGGAGGTAGACGGCTTGGATGAAGCATCTTTCTTGCCCAAGTCTTTCATCTTGCCTTCGGCAAGCAGTCTCTCTACTAGCAGGCGAAGGGCTCTGCAGTTTTCAGTCAAATGTCCCTTCTCCTTGTGGAACTCGCAGAAAAGATCTGAGTTCCTATGTTTCTAATCTCTCTGTGGTCCTTGCCTCTTATCGTCAGACCTCCTTTGTAGAATCTGGACGACCTCATCAATGCTCAGGCACAGATCTGAAAGCCCCTCCCCGGAGTCACTGTAATGTTGTCTGGGTGCAGGCAGAGCATCCTGGAGAACTGGAAGGACTTGAGCTGGAAAGGCGGGAGCGGTGGCCAACGACAGCTTCTGATTTCGAAACTGTTGATGGCCAAGAAAAGGTTTCTTGTGGCGGAAATGCCTCCCCCTCTGAGCAGGAGGCTGATAATCTAGGCGAGGAGGCTTGGAATGGCGATGGTCTGCGGAGGAACCAGGAGCATCCCTTCCTTCAGCCTTGGCTGTCAGGGATGGGATGTAGGTTGGGTTGGCGTTCTCACCCTCGATGAATCGATTGACCAAAGCAATCAACTCTTGATAGGTGGCAAACGCCTTCGTGGTTGCTTTGAACTTCAAAGGGCCCTCCCGGAGGCCATGAATTAGAGCAACCTTGTAGAAATCTGGGTTCACATCCCCCCCAGAATCTCTTTTTGAAAGCGGTCAACGAATCGAGCAACTGATTCGTTGTCTCTCTGTCTGATCTTGAAGAGGGCTGCCGGGCCATCTTTCCTCTTCTTCGAGGTAGAAAACCTCAACAAGAGCTCGCTACGAAGCTTAGCAAAGGAATAAATTGAGCCAGGATGCAGCTCATGGAACCACTCTCTTACTTGACCGTTGAGGGTGGTTACCAAGAGTTTGCACTTGATGGCGTCGGGGAGGCATCTCAAAGCAACTTCCCCTTCAAAAGCCTGCAAATGCACTACGGGATCAGTCACACCTGTAAAGAGAGGCAGGCGAGGCTCCCTGAAGTTATTTGGAGCAGACTCCCATTAGATTCGATCGATGAAAGGAGAAGGCTCCTCATATTCAGCTCGAAATGCAGGGGCGGACTGGAACAAGGGCATCCGCGGGCTGCGCAGACTGATGACCATCATCGTTGTCGAGCTTGCAAGCTGGAGTACCTTTGGCCGCCTCCCTGAAGATATCCATCAGATAGGCGAACTCTTCTTCCTGAGGCCACAAGGGAGCTACAGTTTGGGCTGGAGGGAGAGCTTGCGGAGAGGGTGTAATCGTCGGAGACTGTCAAAACGAAGTTCGGCGAGCAAAGTTTGGCTGGCTGGAGTGTCCGCAGGCTCTGCTGCGGCCTGGGGCACTATCCGCTGGTTCCGCGCGTTCAACGCCTGACTGATTGCATCTAAGCGCTGATCAGTCTCTCTGCGAGATCGCTCAGCCTCCCAACGAGACTGCTCAAGCGCATCCCACAAAGAATCCTCCGACGAGCGGGAGCGGTCTGATCGACGAGATCTGCGGTCTGACATCTCTGTCCGCGGATTTCAAAAAACTGTTTGGATCTGAAAGTCACATGTTAACTGTTGATGCGGGAAAAGACACCACCAAATAACAGTTCGATCACAGTGGAAAGAGAAGGGAAAAAACTAGGTTTCAAGCAGTTATCTACTAGCGGAAAGGAGAATAAAGAAGCAGAGCCGTGAGCCACGACAACACCAGATTTCGCCCGTCGCGGCGAATGCCTCTCTTGCAACGAGCTTTCCTTTGATTGCAAAAAGATGGTTACAAGTAAAGGTGAATATGTGCAGGAAGAAGAGCAAGCTGGAGACCGCAAAGCCTGAGATTCAAGTCTGCAACCTTTAACAAGTAGGCTCCTGGGCTCGGGTCAGCGTGCTTTGGGTGCACCACTTCTCCTATTTATAGGTTCGGGGGCCTGCCTAGACGGGCAGGGTTAAAATAACCGTCTGCCCGGGGTACAGAAGATCCGGGCAGCAGTGATAGGACACAAAGAAGAAAAGACACGCCAATCCGCGCAAAGGCGGCAGACTGGGCTCTCAGACTGGAGCTTCTGTCTGCCGCTGAAGCAGGCATCGCGATCCTAGCTGGAGGGCCGCGACTTGCGCGGGCTGAGGCTTGAGTCCGCCTAGAGAGGAAGCTGGGCGGACTGGAAGCTGATCTTCAGAGGCTGGCCGACTCGGGTGGACTGGAAAATTGAGTCCGCCGCCGAAGGAGGATGACCTGGGTACCATGCTGAATGTGTTGCGGATTTTGGGGTTAACACATGACATCTTAGATCTAATTCCAGAGATTTATAATTTTCCTAAAATAATCAAAGGGTTAATCTTTTCATGTTGGGCACTTTTCTTGAATCAGCCCCTAAGGGACTCATTTTTCTAATACAAAAAGTGTGTATTAAGGGGGATATTAAAATACTAAAAATAATAGCTTATATTATACTAATATTAATCAGATCAAATCGACAGCCTGTGATCTGTCTTCCACCTCCAACCAAAGGTCCTGATCAACCCGACTTGGAAGTGCTTAAAACCCCATTTCCTGGCGACCTACCCTCCTCCCAGGCCGGCCACCGCCACCACTGTAACGACCCTTGTCCATCACAGAGGAACTGTATATAATTTAAAATTTTTCTTCTTTGAAAGCCAAATAACATCTTATACTTCGATGCCACAATAGTATTGAAACAATAATGCAGAAAGAAACTCTTATTGCATAATTTACATATCATTATATGTCCATAGCAAAAGTTTACGGTAGCTACATTTACTATTAATAATTAAAAATCTTTCTTGGCAAGCAGACAAAATTTAATATTGCAACAACTCTTTTGAGTGTTGGCCACTTCAAAAGTGCCTTCTAGTCGTTTATACCATGCTCGATAGAGTTCCAGTTTACTCTAATTTTCGTTTAGTACATAAAACAATTATTATGATGTAAGATTTAGTCTTTAAATAAAAGACTAAGAGAGAAATTAAATTCTTCAAAATGCTATGTAATGTGCACATGTACATATATATATGAAAAAATAAAGAAAGTTCTTAGCCATTTTCATTCCTTCCCATAGTATGTATAACCTTAAATTAAATAGTTGTTATTAGCATAGTTAAGGGTTACTGCATTTCAGTCAACTTTGTTGGTCAAAGTTAGTGCACACAACTCGCTTAAGACCCATAAGGCCCAACTAAGTTGACTCACATATGTCATCCAGTGCGCATAACTCGCTTTTCCTTCACGAATCCAAACTCGGATCTTGATTCCGCACTCTGTAGCTCCTCCAGCAGCTGGTTTCCTCTTTCCTCCTCTCCTTCCCTTGATCTCTCTCTCTCTCTTGAAGAATGAGAAGAAGGAGAAGGAATGGCTATGAATGAGATTTCCCCTCATTCTCGGCCTTTTATCCACAGGGAAGGGGCCTGAAGCCTTGGATCCAGGATAGGGAAACGAACGACTCTGATTTGCCCAAAAATAGGCTGAACACGTCCTGACACGCCCTGTGACACGCCCGTGTCACAGGCCGTGCCCCTTAAACAACACACAACTGATTCAAATCCAACCACTACACGGCCGTGTGACACGCCCGTGTCACACCCTACACTCCCGTGTCATGCCCGCATGCCCGTATCTAGCAGCCGTGTACTTCACACAGCACAACATCACCTCACCCGAGCGGGACACGGCCATGGCACACGCCCGTGTCCCAGGCCGTGTACCTCAGGACACACCCGTGTCCTCAAGCACACACACTCCTGGCTGAAACCCGCAAAGGACACGCCCTGTGACACGCCCGTGTCACAGGCCGTGTACTCCCTTTGCTTGCCACTCGACGATCGTCGAGCGTAGTTTGTCGACCAGAAGGGGACACCCCCTCTGACACGCTCGTGTCTCAGGGCGTGTTCCCTCCAAAAACTTCGTTGACCGAAATTCGTCGACCACTTGCCCAACTGCTCAACTCGAGCACGACACGCCCTGGGACACGCCCGTGTCCTAGGCCGTGTCACCCAATCCTGAACCAAATTGGGATTTGGGGGTGTTACAACCCTCCCCTCCTTCAGAAAAATTTCATCCCGAAATTTGGCGCCACTACAGACATTCACCTACACGCCCCTCGTTGCACCATAAACAACTGATTACCCGAATAAAGCGAGTCGGGTTAGAGCTCAGAGGCCGCAGCTTGTCTCTCCCTAAGGCATCGCACAAAACAAACATCACATTCATAACATACACACATACATATTTCTCACATGTGCACATCCCTCCCCAATTTCATCTAATGATATAGGTCCAAACATTATATACATATATCATCAAAGAAGATGTGCACCAACATTTCCTCGTTCAACACGACACACAACAGATATGTCCACAACCATCTCATTATTCATTCCTTATATACAACAGTAGTTACAACGCCCAAGTAGTACGAGTCACGAGTCGATGCTTACTTCCGCTCACCCGCATCATTTTACATATATCATTTCATAGCCTCTTGAAGTTTCAAATTAAACACACGAGGCTGAATTTCACCATTTAACTTTGCGGCTCTTGCACTTCCAAAGTGTGCAACCGAGGTTGCGTCCGGGATGCAGATGACTAGGCCACTGTTTTACCCTTCTCTTCATACGACACACCTACCTTTTTCTCACCCCTTGGAGGGCCACTCTAACAATTACAGGCTATATGTCCCGGCTTCCCGCAATTAAAACAGGTACGTGTAACAATACGTCCTTGCCCATCTATTGCCCCCGCAGCCACATTCGACGGAGTTGATTTGGCAGGCATGAACCTTTTCTTATCTCATCTCCTAAACTCCGACTGTTCCGATTGCGAAACTTTGAATTCTGGCTTCTCCACTGCCAGCACATCTTCCTACCACCGTCTCGCATCTCCTTCCAGCAGAAAAGTGGCTAAGGTCACCTTCAGCTCCTCCGCAGTCCGGATGGCTACCAAGATTCTTTTTACTCTTGCAAGACAATCTTCCGCCTGCGGTGTGGAAGTCGCCCCACCAAACGTAGGTGGATGAAACTCCATAAATTGCTTCAACTGCTCATCCACTACTTGCTCAGCCAGCACAACTTCAGCGCGCTCTTGACTGGCACCAGGCCGTACTGCCACCCCTGCAGGCCATGCCTGCCCTGTAGGTTGTGCCTGTAACACTGCAAGCACCATCTCAGTCATCACACGTATGGTCTCCGCCGAGGTAGGTGTAGCTGCTTCAACTGGTGCCACACTCTCATCAGACCGCTGGGGCTCAGACTACCCCGCGCCACTCCTCGTCACCTATCAATGTACAAAACATCAGTTAGCATCCCTTGCCTCAATGAAAATATACATTGACTACATGGTGACGCTCCTCTCGTACATGTATAACGTTCCTAGTGGACATTCTTGAGTTCAATTATATTCTCCCTCCCATAAATCTCAAACTGGCTCTGATGCCACTTTGTAACGCCTCCATCCATCACATGGAATATAACGGTGGGTCCGGCCGGGGCCCCACGCCATATTTCAAAGACAAACGGTGGAATTACGTGTGGAAATCAAAATCTCATTCAACTCGTATCCTAACTCAACACATTCTAGCGCAGCAGTTTAAGTTATATGAACTCATCCCATCGAATGTCCACTAAATATATAAACTCCACCTTTATATATAATAGGAATGTATACAACACACACACCCATGACCTTAAGATCATACAAGTTGCACTTTACAACATATACAATTTCATACATCGGCACGCAGACCGGCCACACATGAAATCCAAACGTTCTTTGCACGGCCTTCAAGGGCCTTAAGCAGCAAGCCTTTATTCCGCTCAATTCATTTCAATTCAACATCACCTGTAATTAGACATCCACCCAAAGAGCGGTAAACAAAACAACGGTTAGCATTAGCTGACCAATTATAAGGACCCTACCTCTTACCCGGGGCAGTGGTTCCTTCCCTGTATGCATTGCCAACTATCCTATCTACCAATCATAAACAAGTGCTCTCAGGCACAACAATCTCACAAACGCTGGTTTTCACCAGACGCTCCATGCACTCAGGGCACCTTACGGTGTACCGATCTCCGTGGCAACACCACCGATTAGAGAATTATTAACTTGTTGGCTGGCCGGTCTGTATAACCCCGTAGCCGGGCGAGTGGGACCCTCCCCAAATATCAGCCTAGGGGCGTGTTATGGGCGACGAGTTGGTGCGACCCCGTTCGAATACGTGCGGGTCCTCGTGCGTGCGTGCGGAGGTTTTGTGTGCATGCACTTAGAATTTATATATGTATATATATATACATATATATATATATATATATATATATATATATATATATATATATATATATATAGATATTATATATGGGATTTATTATATGAGATGATATAGGGGGGATGGGATGCATCAGGTTGGAAAGAAAAGAAAAAAAAGAAGAAATAAAAGGGGGTGTAGCAGCAGAAAAGGGAAAAGGGGGAAAACAAAGGAAAAAAGGGCAAGGGGGGTGGGCGGGACAAAGGGGGCAGCAGGGTTTTTATTTTACTGGGGGACTAGGGTTCGGCCTGGAGCACGTCAACCCCGCCCCTCCCCCCCCTCTCTCTCTCTCTCTCTCTCTCTCTCTCTCTCTCTCTCTCTCTCTCGTCGGCAGGAGCACGACAACCCCACCGCCCCCTCTCTCTCCGGCCACCGCCCAAGCTAGGGCACGACCACCCCTTTCCCCCTCTCTCCCGTCGCCGACAAAGCAGGACACGACCGCCCCTTCCCCCCTCTCTCCCGTCGCCGGCAAAGCAGGACACGGTCGCCCCTCTCCCTCTCTCCCGGCCGCCTGGAGCAACCCGACCCCCCCTCTTTTTCCCGGCCTAAAGCAGCACACCCCGACCCCAATCCCTTTCTCTCGGCCTGGAGCAGGGCTCGGCTTGGAGTGGGGTTCGGCCTGGAGCTAAGCCCTAGATTTTCACCACCGGCGACAAGCTCGGCCTGGAGCAAGGCTCGGCCTGGAGCAAGGCTCGGCCTGGATCAAGGCTCGGCCTGGAGCAAGGCTCGGCCTGGAGCAAGGCTCGACCTAGAGCAAGGCTCGGCCTAGGGTGGAGATCGACCACCGACGCGGCCGCATGCAGTAGGATCGACCCGGAGCTCCTCTCCCGGCCCCGCCGCCAAGCACGCGACAAGGGTAACGATGTTTCTACTTGGGCAGGTGAAACCCTCAATTTACAAATTTGCATGGAAGCCCCCCTCCACCAACGGGTGGGGGGAAGGGAGCTTCCCGACGGGTTAACGTGTACGTCCCCGCAGTTAATTGCATTAGCACCCGGAAGCGTGAGTACGGGTTTAGGCATGCCGTGTGAAGCCCATCCGGACGTGTGAGCCGGATTGGTGATGTTCTGGGGTTCCCGGAGAAGACTCCGAGGAAGTTGTCTATTAGTCTCTTGCAGGGAATGCGCACCATAGCCCCCAAAAAGGGGGTGCGCGCAATATGTTTGGCCCGCTTATCTTAGCCGATCGATGACTAGTTGTCCGCCGCTCGTCGAGACGTTGGCGTACATGTGTTGCAGTACCAGGAGGGGAGTAGCGGGCTTAAGCCCAAGCTTGTGCCGGCCCTCGAAGGCCTTTTTGTTCATATTGCCGCCCTGCGTGCTGAGTATGGAATTCATATTACTGTAATATTTTTTAATATCTGTGATGCTCTATGAATATGTAGTTTACTCCTCCTGTCTTGGGCGAGCGGTGTGTTCGTGAACCGCTCCCCCCGTGGGGGCCCCGAGGTATAGATGCCGGGAAGCCCCTGATGACCTGTTGTCATCCTTTCAGAATAGCGGAGTTCCGCTGCTAGCGGCCCAATTGGGGTTGCGTAGATTAGGGCTGTTGGGTGGTTTTGCGCCAATAGTAAGACGGGCGGGGAACATTTTATATAGACCCGAGGTGGCACCTCTAGATAGGGAGTGGATCTTGGCATCCTCCTTATATGTTCCGGTCGGCCAGAAGAGCCCTCCGAAGGTGCCTTAGCTCAGCCCTTGGCTTGGGAGGGGAAGAGTTTGTTAGTCTTCCGGGTATACGACGGGTCCTCCACGCTGAGACCTTGGGTCTATCCCTTGTGTTCCTAGTCTTGTGCCTAGATCGTTCGCTTGAGGGTAGTAGGTGCGCGGTCACCCCTTCCCCAAGGGTCGAACTCCACAGGAGACCGAATTTCGGTTTCAACATTTTGGTGCGGTGAACGTGGAGAGTGACCAGCACAGAAGAACTCTGTCGAGCGTCATGGCTGTAGAAGAGGAACCAAGTGGCGACCAGGGTTATGCGTTGATACTATGTATGTAAGGTCCTCATACTCAGAGTTGTCCCCTCCCATAGCTGTTGTTTGAATCTCATAGCATTTGGAGTAGGATTTGCACCTATTTGAAGCGCTTTTACCTATGAAAACTCATGTATCCCCACTTATTACATCAACGAGAAACCTGGAGGTTATTATCTTCAAGATCAAGTATGAGAGCAGCTGAGAGGTATTAGGAGCCGGGGTGACCTGAAAGGGTTCCCTCCCTAACGATAATATGTTATCTCTTCCTTGTAATTCAGTAGCGGTCAAGTTTTCTCTTTATTACCAATTCGCCTCGAGCTTCTGAGGGCTTCAAGGGTTAGCCTCGCGATCGACTCCGGAAGCCAAGCGTCCAACCCATTCCTTTTAAATAGCCTAGTTCGGACGATGGGACGGTGCCGCGGGACTTTAAGAGCTATTATAAGACCGAGTCTCTACACTGCCGGCCGAGATCAGCTCCCCCTTGCACGTCGGTCTATGTCCTCCCGATCGCACCTCTCCTCCGACTAGGGGAATTATCAGGAACGAGCCTAGACGCTAACCTCCCAGATTTGATAAAGGGCCAATCTCTCCAAGCAATCACAAGTGAAGGCTTTTGTTAGTGAGAGAGCAGGATAACATGTAAAGGGGAAGGTTTTGGCCCAAGGGAAGATGTTGGTCTCGAGTGCGTCCTAGAGGACCCCCGCAGGAACATTACCCGTCGCCCATGCACTAGCTCTCATCATCGAGTGACATGGCGGAAAGCGATCTTTGTCATTAGATCAGGATACGAGCCGTCGACCTGTTCCTTCTAAATAGCCTAGTTCGGATGATGGGACGATGCCTCGGGACTCTAAGCACTATTGTAAGACCGAGCCTCTGCACTGACGGCCGAGATCAGCTCCCCCCTTGCATGTCGGCCTATGTCCCCCCGATTGCATCTCTCTTCCGATTGGAGGAATTATTAGGAACAGGCTCGGACGCCAGCTTCCCGATTTGGCGACTTCCAGATCGTCTCTCTTATGAAAAGAATGTGTCCTCCATTTGTAAAAGCATCGGTGCAATTAACTCTCCAACACCTCTTAAGTAAACAGGATGTTTCCACCTCGAGCAGATCCCGTTGTCAGGCTCTCACCTAGCTGGCAAGGCAGGAAGTCACTCGATGGCGGTAGTAGTGGACCCCGAGCAGATCCCGCTGTCAGGCTCTCACCTAGCTGGCAGGGCAGGAAGTCACTCAGTGTCATCCTTAGACCTCGAGCAGATCCCGCTGTCAGACTCTAACCTAGCTGGCAGGGCAGGAAGTCACTCGATGGCGGTAGTAGTGGACCCCGAGCAGATCCCGCTGTCAGGCTCTCACCTAGCTGGCAGGGCAGGAAGTCACTGGGTGTCATCCTTAGACCTCGAGCAGATCCCGCTGTCAGGCTCTCACCTAGCTGACAGGGCAGGAAGTCACTCGATGGTGGTAGTAGTGGACCCTGAGCAGATCCCGCTGTCAGGCTCTCACCTAGCTGGCAGGGCAGGAAGTCACTCGGTATCATCCTTGGGCCTCGAGCAGATCCCGCTGTCAGGCTCTCACCTAGCTGGCAGGGCAGGAAGTCACTCGATGGTGGTAGTAGTGGACCCCGGGTAGACTCGCTGCTCAGGCTCTCATTAGCTGGGCAGGGCTGTAGGCACACCTAGGGGGAAAGGGTTGGTTCGTGGAGACTTTTTGCAGGACCTCGAGTGATGCTCGGCCCCGGGTAGACCCGCTGCCTGGCTCCTACTAGCTGGCAGGTCCGTAGGCTCGCCTGGGGGGTAAGGGACCTCGAGTGCTGCTCGGCCCCGGGTAGACTCGCTGTCAGGCTCTCACTAGCTGGCAGGGCTGTTGGCACACCTGGGGGGAAAGGATTAGCTCCGCGTGTCCAAGAGGATACAAAATATATGGCTTTGTTGTTTCACAATATCGCGAGAAATTATATATTTGTTGTAAGTAACGGTATAAGGGCAATTCAATAGAAGTGAGCCAAAAGGTATCGAGTGATTCAAAAAGATCAAAAAGGGCATGGGGAGATTGATGCTCCAAGTGCAAATTTCAGTTTCTCTCAAAAATGTTTTTGGGTCGGCTCTCACTCCCCGGATACGTAGGGTTGGATGATTCTTTCCGAGCTTGTACCAACCTCGAAAAGAGCGGGGATTGTGTACAACCCCGTAGCCGGGCGAGTGAGACCCTCCCCAAATATCAGCCTAGGGGCGTGTTATGGGCGACGAGTTGGTGCGACCCCGTTCGAAGACGTGTGGGTCCTCGTGCGTGCGTGCGGAGGTTTTGTGTGCATGGACTTAGAATTTATATATGTATATATATATATATATATATATATATATATATATATATATATATATATATATATATATATATATAGATATTATATATGAGATTTATTATATGAGATGATATAGGGGGGGATGGGATGCGACAGGCGGGTACAACAAAGGGAGGAAGACAAGAAAAAAGGGCATCGGGTTGGAAAGAAAAGAGAAAAAAGAAGAAATAAAAGGGGGTGTAGCAGCAGAAAAGGGAAAAGGGGGAAAACAGAGGAAAAAAGGGCAAGGGTGGTGGGCGGGACAATGTGGGCAACAGGGTTTTTATTTTACTGGGGGACTAGGGTTCGGCCTGGATCACGACAACCCCGCACCCTCCCTCTCTCTCTCTCTCGTCTGCTGGAGCACGACAACCCCGCCGCCCCTTCTCTCTCTCTCCGGCCACCGCCCAAGCTAGGGCACGACCGCCCCTTTCCCCCTCTCTCCCGTCGCCGGCAAAGCAGGACATAGCCGCCCCTTCCCCCCTCTCTCCCGTCGCCGGCAAAGCAGGACACGGTCTCCCCTCTCCCTCTCTCCCGGCCGCCTGGAGCAACCCGCCCCCCTCTTTTTCCCGGCCTGAAGCAGCACACCACGGCCCCAATCCATTTCTCTCGGCCTGGAGCAGGGCTCGACTTGGAGTGGGGTTCGGCCTGGAGCTAAGCCCTAGCTTTTCACCACCGGCGGCAAGCTCGGCCTGTAGCAAGGCTCGGCCTGGAGCAAGGCTCGGCCTGGAGCAAGGCTCGGCCTGGAGCAAGGCTCGGCCTGGAGCAAGGCTCGGCCTAGGGTGGAGATCGACCACCGACGCGGCCGCATGCAGTAGGATCGACCCGGAGCTCCTCTCCCGGCCCCTCCGCCAAGCACGCGACAAGGGTAACGATGTTTCTACTTGGGCAGGTGAAGCCCTCAGTTTACATATTAGCATGGAAGCCCCCCTCCACCAACGGGTGGGGGGAAGGGATCTTCCCGACGGGTTGACGTGTACGCCCCCGTAGTTAATTGCATTAGTACCCGGAAGCGTGAGTACGGGTTTAGGCATGCTGTGTGAAGCCCATCCGGACGTGTGAGCCGGATTGGTGATGTTCTGCGGTTCCCGGAGAAGACTCCGAGGAAGTTGTTTATTAGCCGCTTGCAGGGAATGCGCATCATAGCCCCAAAAAGGGGGTGCACGCAATATGTTTGGCCCGCTTATCTTAGCCGATCGATGACTAGTTGTCCGCCGTTCGTTGAGACGTTGGCGTACAGGTGTTGCAGTACCAAGCGGGGAGTAGCGGGCTTAAGCCCAAGCTTGTGCCGGCCCTCGAAGGCATTTTTTGTTCATATTGCCGGCCTGCGTGCTGAGTATGGAATTCATATTCCTGTAATATTTTTTACTATCTGTGATGCTCTGTGAATATGTAGTTTACTCCTCCTGTCTTGGGTGAGCGGTGTGTTCGTGAACCGCTCCCCCCGTGGGAGCCTCGAGGTATAGATGTCGGGAAGCCCCTGATGACCTGTTGTCATCCTTTCAGAATAGCGGAGTTCCGCTGCTAGCGGCCCAATTGGGGCTGCGTAGAGTAGGGCTGCTGGGCGGTTTTGCGCCAATAGTAAGATGGGCGGGGAACATTTTACATAGACCCGAGGTGGCACCTCTAGTTAGGGAGTGGATCTTGAGATCCTCCTTATATGTTCCGGTCGGCTAGGAGAGCCCTCCGAAGGTGCCTTAGCTCAGCCCTTGGCTTGGGAGGGGAAGAGTTTGTTAGTCTTCCGGGTATGCGGCGGGTCCTCCACGCTGAGACCTTGGGTCTGTCCCTTGTGTTTCTAGTCTTGTGCCTAGATCGTTCGCTTGAGGGTAGTAGGTGCGCGGTCACCCCTTCCCCAAGGGTCGAACTCCACAGGAGACCGAATTTCGGTTTCAACACGGTCCTAGTCACCCCAACCCGCAGACTGGGAGCATTCCGCCCAAACCACTCAGAGGTTAAAACCTCACGGCAAACTTGAGCAATTAGATTGACCCACCAATGTGGTGCAGCAAGTAGGGTGTGCCACGCGTCCTCCCAAACATTGCCACTAATCGACCTCCCAAAACCACCAGGGGCAGGTTAGCCTTTCCTCGTCACCTATCATGCATGGTGCTGATCCCAGGATGAACGTCCCAAAGAAGAGTTTGCTTTCTGCCAAAGGGGTGTCCAGAGCTCCACCACCACTGCTTTTATTTTGTATTTTCAGCATTCGTGTAACAAACAACAAGTGTCATCTCCAATCTTACTGATTGCTCCTTTACAAAGTGTTCGGTGATCCCCACAAGGGACTCCGACCTCTCCCCTTACAGAGTGTTCAGTGATCCCAGCAAGGGACTCCGACCTCTCCCTTTACAGAGTGTTCAGTGCTCCCAACAAGGGACTCCGACCTCTCCCTTTATAGAGTGTTCGGTGCTCCCAATAAGGGACTCTGACCTCTCCCATTACAGAGTGTTCGGTTCTCTCAATAAGGGACACCGGCCTCTCCCCTTATAGAGTGTTCGGTGCTCCCAACAAAGCACTCTGACCTCTCCCTTTACAGAGTGTTCGGTGCTCCCAACAAGGGACTCTAGCCTCTCCCCTTTACAGAGTGTTCAGCGATCCCCACAAGGGACTTTGGCCTCTCCTCTTATAGAGTGTTTTGTGCTCCCAACAAGAGACTCCGACCTCTCTCTTTATAGAGTGTCTGGTGCTCCCAACAAGGGATTCCGGCCTCTCCCTTTACAGAGTGTTCGGTGCTCCCAACATGGGACTCTGGCCTTTCACGTTGTTGAGAATATTGCCCTCAACATTTCCTAGATTTGAAGATGCATCACCATCAACACTAACATCATATTTGTATTTGATGTTGTTCAAGTTCATCATGTGCAGGATGTTCCATGGAACAAGTATAGACAGGTTGTCTAAGTGTTTGTGATAGGTGGTCACAAGGTAGAAATGTGGAGAGACAGAAATCTGTCTAAGTTCACAGATATTGAGTGAAGCCAGTTCACTCAACGCCAGATGCCATGGAAGGATGCTGGAAAGACTGAAAATCGTCTAGTCCACAGGTGCTGAGTGAAGCCAGTTCACTCAACGCCAGATGCCAAAAAGCGTTGTGTAAAGAAGGGACAGTCAAAGCCCATCAGTTTGTAAGGCATAATTGCGGCTAAGTCCACAGGGGTTGAGTGAAGGCAGTTCACTCAATGCCATATAATAAGAGGCGTCGAGTACATCACAGTCTGTCAAAACCTCAACATTGGCAAGGAAGAAATTTTGACTAAGTCCAAAAGCTTCGCGTGGAGACAGCTCACTCGACGCCTGAAGAAAGAAGTGTTGAGTCAAGCTCATGCTTTTGAAGATCTGTCAAGAATTTTGGCCAAATCCAGAAGCGTTGAGTGAGGACAACTCACTCAACGCCCAAGAAGAAGGAGTCAACAGAGCAATGATCAGTCAAAGCCTAAGGAGAGATAGACAAAAAAATCAATCTAAGTTCATATGCATTGAGTGATGACAACTCTCTCAACGCTAGCCAATCTTCTACAGAAGCGTTGAGTGAAGCCAGTTCACTCAACGCCTCATCAAAAAGACAAGCAAAGGCATAAGTGTTAACTGATGAAGGCTCACTCCACGCATTCATAAAAAAAAAGTTGTGGTTAAGTACAGAAGCGTTGAGTGGAGCCAGTTCACTCAACACATTCATAAAAAAAGTTGTGGTTAGGTACAGAAGCGTTGAGTGGAGCCAGTTCACTCAACCCCTCAATAAGAAGGCATGTGTTCAGAGAAGCAGCTAAGTGTATGGGCATTGAGTGATGAAGGTTAACTCAACGCACTTAACACATGACATTGCACAAGAAATTGGCTAAGTCCAAATTCGTTGAGTGAAACCAGTTCACTCAACGCCTAATCTGCAGAAAGATTGTCCAAGAACAAAAGCGTTGAGTGATGATGGATCACTTAACGCACTCAATGCCTAGCAGTGTAGAGGGAATTGGCTAAGTCCAGATGCATTGAGTGATGAAGGTTCACTCAATGCACTCAGTGTCTGGAAGTACTGATTATTTGGCTAAGATTTTTTCTCTGAGTGAAGGATATTCACTCAACGCACTCAACGCCTGAGATGAAACTGTGAATTTGGTTAAGTTCACAGATGCTGACGTCAGCATGAGTTAGCAAAGTTTCAAATTATTGCGGGAAAGCTACAGTACACGACAAATGGCGCCGCATGCCTATTGTATGACTTTTCCTGTAAAAATAGAGTTGCAACCATTAACTTCAGCGGGGAAAACAGGTCAAATAGTCGTGGGACGGCGGAAGATTAAAAGGATAAGTTCGGGGGATGCAAATACAACTTTTAGAGTTCAACATTTCGCATAGAGCCCGAACTTCGTCGTCTTCTCCCCTGTCGTTGTTGCAGAGCTTGAAGCTGAAGTTCAAACCTGCTGAACTAAAAGTTCTCTCAGTTAGCTGTAGTTATGTTCATCTGCTACAACAAGTTCATAGGTGATTTTTGAGAAAGAAGAAGAAGCAGAACCTTTAAATTTCTGCAGTCAAGGTTAGATGTTTGAAGAGTAAAAAGAACTCTCAAATCATTGTCTTCATCAGCAAGTTCAGAGACTTTGTTTCTGAGTTACTTCCAGCACACACAACTGTTTATTGAAGATCAATTTCTTGTTGCTGAGAAGAGGTTAGGGCTGAGTTAACTCAGCTCAGGAAGCAATAGACTCATAGAACTTCTCTGGAGTCATATCAACACCAACAAAACACTTTCTTTTCTGTACGATCCATTGGATCTAAGTTGTGAGCCTGTTTTATAAAGGCTGAGTGTAGGATCATTTGTTGATCGGAGTGGTAGGGCCTGTGTGCCTGAGGTAGGGCTGTTTGTCTGAGGTAAGAGAGTCATTCTCTCCGAGGTAGGGCATGTGTGCCTGAGTTGTAGGATCCAGCTTTGGATCTGAGGTAGGGTTTTGTGCTTTAGCTGTAGGTGAGTCATCCTCTTTAAGTTGTAGGGCTAACCTCCTAGCCTGAGCTGTAGGACTATTAATTTAGTCTGAGGTAGGTGATCTTTGGATCACTGAGTTGTAGGAGCAAGCTTGCTCTGAGGTAGGGTCTTTTGCATAAGGATGGTCTTGAGGAAGACTGAGAGATCCTGAGGGATCTGTGTTGTAAGCTCTTAGGAGGTGAGTTTTGGAGAATTGCCTTGTCTAATACACTGTTAGAAAAGTGGGAAGTACGGTGGATGTACCTATAATATGGGGAACCACTATAAATTATGTGTGTGCTTTGTGTAGTGTGTCTTGAAAGCAGAAATCTATTAACACACAACACACTTAAAAAAAGAAAATAATAAAGAGTTCAAAAACCTATTCACCCCCCTCCCCTCTAGGTGTTTAGCTGCCCTTGAAACTAAAGACTTTCAAGTGGTATCAGAGGGAGGTTGCTCAAGAAGGACTTAACAGACTGAGTAGATCTCAAAGGGTAGCCAAAAGAAGTATACTTATGGGTTCATGAGAGAATCATAAGGAGCTAGGTTCCATGAAGCTTACTATCTACAAGAAGGAGAGCTTTGGAATCTGCAAGGAGAGGGTCAGACTGTTCATGGAACCATCTGACCCAAGGATCTTTATTACAGTCAAAGAGGGATCTTTCATCCCTATGAAGGTATCAGTTTTGGATACAACAGTCCAGACACCAAAGAAATATTCAGAGATGACTAAGGATGAAGTCATCATGACAATCATGGATAAGAGGACACAAAACATCATTTTTAGTGTCGTAGATTACTCAACCTTTCAGAATTTGGTTCACTGTCAGACCTCCAAGGAGATGTGGGACACTTTGGTGGTCTATATGGATGGAATTGAAGAGGTCAGAGATGACAGGAAGTCCAAGCTCAACCAGGAGTATGAGGCTTTCATGCAGTCCAAGGGAGAGAGCATAAATGTTTGCTATGAAAGATTTTTCAGAATATTGAATGAGCTGATGACCGATGGGAGGGTCTTCAGTCATTATGAGATTAATGACAAGTTATTTAGGTCTCTAACTAGAGACTAGGACTCTAAGATTTGTGCCATCAGAGAGGTGGCAAAGCTGGCTAATCCTCCCCCTCACACTCTATTTAGAAAGCTACACTACTATGAGATGCAGCTATCTGCAAGGAAGGAGAAGGAGACCATCAACAAATCCTAGGCCAAGGAAAAGTCTTTGGCCTTTAGAGCTGACAACACCAAGAAGAGCAAGGAGAAGATTGCCTCTCCTCCAAGGAGGCCTGTTGATACAGACAACGCAAGGACAATTTCGTCAGACTGCTGCAACTCTGATGAAGAATTTGCTGTCTTCTCCAGGCAGTTTCAGAAACTGATGAAGAGGAAGCAGTGGAGGAGAAGACCTTCCTCCTCCTCTCATCACATGAAGAGCCACTCCAAAGGAGACAGGTATGACTCAAAACCTAGTAAATATATTTCCTTTAAAGTTGTCTGTTATTGTTGCAGCAAAACAGTGCATGTTATTGTTAACTGCCCAGTCAAGAGAAGAGAGGCTGGTGAGAAAAAGGTCCACCAGCATAAGGGCAAGAAGGAAAGTCCTTCATTGCAAAGAAGGAGAAGAGCTGGAGTCAGTCTGACTCAGCATCTTCAGAGTCTGAAGAAGAGGAAACCTATATTGTGCTCTTTGCTGCTAAAGAAGAAGCTGGGGTAGCTGCTGAAGGAGAAGCAGAAGAATATCCTGCTGCCAGGATAGGGATCAGGGCCCCTCTATCACATCCAAATAGTGACTCAGAGGAGGATGAAGATGAATAAGAAGCCAGCAACTAATATGGGTTGATGGCCAGGTCTGATGAAGAATCCAGACAGGGACAGCCTGGTCCACAAAAGGTATTCTCTCTATCCAGCTCATCTTCTGAATCAGATTATGAGACTAGTACAAATTCTGAGGCATCATCATCCAGTGATGAAGGTGGGTTAGAATCTGAAGAAGATGTCAATTAATTGATTGACAAGTATGGTGGCCTTCTAAATGCCTTCAGAAGAAGCAAGAAGCTGGCTAAGAAGCAAGCTGAGGAGATTATCTCCCTTCAGCTAGCTGCTTCCCAACAGGCTGAGATAACATCATTGCTGGATCAGAAGGATAAGGAAGTCAGCCAACTGAAAACCATTTCACTCATTCAGATTGGCACCATCAAGTTCAAGAATAGTCTCATTAGGGATCTTGAAGAGAAACTCCAGAGAGAGAAAAGGATAGTTGTTAGTTACTCTAAGACAAGTACTGTGTTGCCTCTGATAGACTCCTCCTCTCAAAAGGGTAAGAAAGGGTTGAGATTCAAGTGAAGCACAAGAGCTGCCTATTCCAAAGGGAAAGGCAATGCTCCAACTCAACCTCAGACATCCAAGCCTCCCATTCCTTTTAGTAAAGTTCAGTTGCATTCAAACAGGTATGACCAAGAAAGCATCTATGGTCACTGGATGAATGATAGATCCATTAGTGTGAACAAAGGTGTTCACAGCTATGGTGGAAGGTATAACAGGGGAATGAGTGTCTTTAAGGCTCCTCATGAGGAAATTCAAATGGCCCATCATGGACCATTTGTCTTTGGTGCTCCAGCCCCCATTCTCAAGAATGTGGTAATTGCCAACTCTCAAGGCCACTTAACAAAGACTCAGACCAAGGGCAAGTCTATCAGCAAGCCTAATGTGGCTAGCTCTGAGGATATTAAGAGCCATTTCTCTGCAAAGAAAACTACTGTTAATGGTAGTCAGAGCAAGCCATTTAAGTCTGCTGAAAGACTCATCTTCAGTCAGATCCTTGCTGAAAGGAACTTGAAGAAGGCTGCTACTCCTTTTCTTTCTGTACAATCAACAGTTAACCAAATTGCAGGACCTGATTAGAAAAGAAGATATAACATTCATGAGTGCTCGTGTTGTGGTAAGGTGTGGAATTTTTCCTTAGATTGCTGGCACAATCCTACTATGCCAATAGCTAGTGTTAGTCTTCCTGTCAGAAAATCTGCAGGAAGACATGTTCATTTTCAGGCTAATCAGAACCTAGGACCCAATAATAATTGGGGTCCTAAGGTAAGATAAACTATGTGCTCCAGGTTGGTCCAAGTGCTCATACCCCTATATGGTACTTGGACAGTGGTTGTTCCAGACACATGACTGGAACAAGGAGAAATCTAAAGGAGTACACTCGAGTGAAGGATGGACCCAAAGTTATCTTTGGTGACAGATAGAGGAGTGACAAGAGACTATGGTAAGATTACCAATGACATAGTCACAATCTCAAAAGTGGCTTATATTGAAGGGTTGCAACACAACCTCATAAGCATAAGACAACTCTGTGATATTGTCTATGTAATTTCATTCCACAAGGATCAATGCCAAATTAAGAGGTCAAGTGACCAAAAGGTCATCTTGACAGACACTAAGAGTGGAAATGTTTATTGCTTAAACTTTCTTTGTCTTAATAAAGACTCTACTATTTGTTTAGTTGTAAATGAGAAAGTATTATATTATGTACAATGACACAATGGACTAACTCATTTGAATTATAAGATTATTGGCAAGCTCTTTAGTAAAGAGCTAGTTAGGAATGGTCCCAAGATAAATACACCAATGAATACATTTGTTTAGCATGTCAAAAAGGCAAGTAGACCAAAGCTTTTTTCAAGGGCATTGAGACCAAAAATTCTGTGAGGTGTTTATACCTCTTGCATATGGACTTGTTTGTTCCTATGTCAGTTCATAGTCTAGGTGTAGTCCCCCCCCCCTAACCCTTTTGCCCGGGTTGGGCCGGAGGGGTACTACTGGCCCAAGACGTCCACCCAGTGCTCCTTAAGGGAAACAATCCACTCTATCTAAACAATAGATGGCCGCATTGCTTGGCTCGAATCATGACATTCACAACTCATCAAAGTATAGTAGAAGCATTAACAGGAAACCATTGCAGATGTAAATAACATATCAATAGCACAGAGGTTCTAGGGCCGAAGCATAAGCGTTTATATAAGCTCATAGGCTATACATGTACTACATATATCACTCATGCTCTCTCTCTCTCTCTATGCTGCTTGGCGGTACTCACGTCTCTAAACTTTGGGGACGGCGGGGGTGCATCTGCTCGAGTAGTCCTAGCTACTGGCGTAATCTCCTACGGCAGCGAGTCACTACGATGCTCCATTTCCTGTGAATGGTTATTTAGATAACCGTTAGTCACAGAACTAGGTGGAAACAAATCTCCTCCTCGGATCCACATCCTGGGGATGAGCACGCACCCACCCAACAAAAGTAAATAACCGAAGCAAGAGAGGTTAGCACAACATTTCATATATGTACAGTTAGGAGCAATTATAAAAAGTGCAGGATAATATAACTGGAAAGAAAAGCAGCAGCAATATAAACCTGTTATAATAAGACTCCACTAGCTCATCAGCACATCAGGTTTTCATATCCTAAATTCTACCGCAGGCATTCACAGCCGCACGCACACCACATGCATTCATAGCCGCGCACACAAACCCTATGTCGACATAGTTTGGACCGCTTCTGTTCCAGCAGGGTAGCGAGCCCCGCGAGCCTCACTGATGTGGCTGTCGGTGACAGTGACCAGTCCTGCCACTTCTGGGGGTGATCGTACCGCACAACTCCAGGCCCTAACGTACAACCTTGTGTACTCTTGGATGTGAGCGACATCCGGTGAATCGTTTTGGCTGACCAGCGGAGCAAAAACCCGACGGGGAATAATATAATGGTCGGTCACCCGTGGTACTCATCTCCCTATCGCCTTGAGTCGTCGACCTTCCCGCACCGGTACGAACGGTCTGCGGGAGGGACTGACCCGCCACTATTTCACCGCAAGTAATTTACAAAAAATCAAACAAAAGGCAAACAATATATACACTGGGTCTACGTTGGCCTGCCCTACCAGGCTTTAGACTTCGGGCGTCGGCACTTAGCTCTACTTTCGACAAGGAGCATGAGAGCGCATTATTTGGGGCTAGACCTGGAGGACTACTTCAACTCTGGTTATTCCTCAACTAAGGCTTGACGACTGCTCGTTAGAGCAGGACCCGGGATTATAATAGTAAATTGCAACGAGGACAAGTGTGGTGCTTATGCTGCTTATTTAAAATGCTGGAATTAAATGTGACCAGTACGAGACTGGAGTAGTACTGAATAGAACGTTCTGAGAAAAGCTTGACCAGTGCGAGACTGGAGTAGTACTGAATAGAAAATACTGAGAAAAGTCTGACCAGTACGAGACTGGAGTAGTACTAAATAGAAAGTACTGAGAAAAGCCTGACCAGTATGAGACTGGAGTAGTACTGAATAAAAAGTACTAAGAAAAGTCTGACCAGAACAAGACTGGATTAGTACTAAATAGAAATTACTGAGAAAAGTCTGACCAGTACGAGACTGGAGTAGTACTGAATATAAAGTACTGAGAAAAGCTTGACCAGTGCGAGACTGGAATAGTACTAAATAGAAAGTACTGATGAAAGCTTGACCAGTGCGAGACTGGAGAAAACACAAAGAAAATGGTTAGTAGTCCAATCACTCATATTCAGGAGGCTTCAATTCCATCGAGATTTAAAGGAGATTTTATTGGGTTACATCAATTATTAGGATCCAATTAATTTGGTTGCGCCATATTTATTACGGCTTAATTGGATCAAGGGCTGGTTTAGGAGTTACATTCTTATTAGTTGTCAGGGACAACTCCAAGTCATCACTCGTACACTCACCTTCAAAGCGTTCCCTATTCACTCGAGAGTCGAGGCGCTCGACGGTTTTACGAAATTTCAGAAATCCCAAAGCTTAAACACCTGCCTCGGCCGCTCTCGTCGATAAAATAGTTTAAAGTACTTATTTGATTATAAAGTGGTGATCGCGCACTCCAATTTCCACCTTTTAGGGAAAACGAGTGGAATAAAGATCCGTGCACGACCCTAGGCTTCCAATATTTTAGGAAAAATATCAAAACTTATCTCCATGATCCCAAATTTTGATACAACCCTTAGGAGGGCCTAAAATGAGTCTTCTAATTGTTTTATAATTTTCTGAAGTATTTTGGGATTTTAATTTAGCCAAATAATTTTATTTTGGCTTTTAAAAAATATCAAATCAATTCCGAAAATTCTCAAAATTTTTGTGGAGGTAGCACTCATCATGGGGAACATTTTTCATGTTGGTCACTTTTCCCCTAGAGGCCTAGATTTGGCCCAGAAATTTCTAGAAATTTCTGATATAAAAAATGGTTTGCATTTAGCAGATCACAGGGATCCTGCGGCTGAGATTGAGCCGCGGGATGCAATCGGCCAGCGCTTCCACACAATGGGTCGGCCACAGATCCGCTGTGGGGGGCACAAAAATGAAGGCAGGGGCGGGGATTAATAAAATCCTAGCCGCCCGATCTTCATCACCTAATCGGGCGGCTGCTGCTCCTCCCCTGCGGTGCAGAGGATAAGCGGCCTCCACCACTGCCGGCAGGTCGCCGCAAGACACCTGCGCCGGCCCCGATCAACTCGTAGGGTGCCGACAATTCTCTGGGCGGTGGTCCGGTGGCCTGCCGCCGCCGCCCGCCGATGGAAATATCTATCCCAAGAGCTCGGGTGGCAGTGATTCTGCTTCCAGCACCACCGCGCCACCCCGCCTCTCGGGTGGCTAAATGCTCACCGCACCCCCCACCCCCCTCGGCCGGCGTGCCGGGGGTCAGGCTCTTCCCTGGCGGTGGTCCGGCGGCCCTGCGCCGCCGCCAGGAATAAACAGAGCCATGCTCTGTTTTACGAGTGCCGCCAGAATGGCATTTTCCGGCGGCACCACCACTCTCCACCGTTGGGGTTGCCGTCCCTAGTGGTCTAGGGTTTCCCCCAGTGCCACCACTAGCGCTGGGGTGACCTCTACCCGCATAACCACCACCCTTCTTGGAAGTGGGCTCGGGTGGCGCCGGCGGCGCTTCGGCCGTCGGGGAGGGCATGCAGATTGTCGGCGGGATAGAGAAGGAGGAGGAGAGGAGGTTCCACCTGAGTTTGGTGGGTTCGGGAGGGGTCGGCCTGGTCGGCCATGCCAAAGGTGGTGGTGGAGGGGGAGGCTCCTCGGCTTGGCTTTTTCTGGCCACCTGGGCTCCGGCAGTGGGTTGGGCAGGGGGAAGGAGGTGCTCAGAGACTTGTGGGGGAAAGAGGGGGAGGGGGCCTTTTATAGGCTTGGGGAGGAGGGTTCTCCTCCCCTAGCCAATGTGGGATTAATCCATCCTTAGGGAGGGATTTATCCCCGCCCTCGAGCTGTCCAAGGACAGTTGGAGGCCCCAACAATTCCCCCATGTGGGGAAAAACTAAGGCCTTGTGGGCTTGGGCCTTTTTTGATAAGAGAGGGAGAAAGGGAGAATAGGAGAGGTAGTGGTGGGCCTCCACTTGTAGTGGGCTGTATGATGGTTGGGGGAGGGCCCAAAGTGGGCGTTGGACAAGCCCCTAAGTGATCATGAAGAGGGGGTGGGCCCCCCATTTGGAAAGAATTCCAAAAAGTGAGTTTTTAGGGGGTTTGACCAAGTCAACCCTAGGGTGGGTCCCCCCTTGCTGGTCAAAGTCAAAGTGAGTCCAAGTCATCGGGGTCGGGTCAAAGTTCGGGTGTCGTGTAACAATTGGTGTGCGCACGCTTTTTAGTGCACGACTATGCTTGATTTGACCACGAGTTGACCAAATATCGTCGAAATTGACTGGGACATCTTCCGTTGACTTCGTATTGACCACACGAGTCCAACGCCACTAACTGGGGTTGAATCAGAGTCCATTTGGTGAAAGTCCAAAATTTGCGCGTCGCAGCGCGATAAAATGGTCGAAGTGTCTAAATCTGTCGTTAGGTCTCGGATTGTGACGTGATGGGTTCTGATGTACCTGTCTAGGTTATATGAGGTGACAGGAATTGACAGAACTCAATTCAGAGTTCTCTAGCTCGATATCCAAAATCTGCTCTCGTTGCGTTTTACGAGGAATGGTCACATTCACTATATGATCTCGGGGTCCAACTGAACGAGTTCCGATGCACTCGTATCGACTGTACGAGGTCACAGGAACTGACAGAACTCAATTCGGAGTTCTCTAGCTCTATTTCCTGCCTAGAGTTATCTCCCACCGGGTCATGGGTAGGGTGCATGCCACTTTTATTGGGCCCACTAGGGCTCTGGTGGCCCAATAAAAGTCGGGATGTTACAATCCAATAAAAATAAAATGATTTTTGTCCTCGAAAATTTGCTTGGAGTTGGGGGAAAAAGTAACATACCTGGGGAAAGAGCTCTGGGTGCTTATCTCGGAGAAGTTCTTTAGGTTCCCACATGAACTCTTCTCGTCCGCAGTTTGACATAATATCTTAACCATCGGGATGGTCTTGTTACGTAGTGACTTCACTTTGTAATCTACTACTCTGACGGGTTCGAGCTAGATGGATCTATCTGCCTGTAGTTGCACTGGTGGGGTAGGAATGTGCTGCTCTGGTTGCTAGAGGACTCGTCTCAAGGAAGAGACATGAAACACATCGTGAAGATTTCCCAACTCTGGGGGAAAGACTAAACGATATGCGACGGGGCCAACACACTCTATTACCGGATAGGGGCCCAATTAGCGCGGATCTAAGTTTTTCTGCTTTCTCAACCGGGAGACACCATGCATGGGCTTAGATTTCAAAAACACCATCTCCCCCACGCTGAACTCCACCGGTCGGTGTCGCGTATCATAGTACATGGTCTGTCGGCTCTGCGCTTCTAGCATTCTCTCCTGGATCAGTCGTATCGCTGTCGTAGTGTCATCGATGTAAGCCACTCCCAAGGCTTTTGGGTCCTCTTCCTGAGCCCAAGTCAATGGGTTTTGGCAACGTCTTCCATACAATGTCTCGTATGGAGCCATCTTAATGCTATCCTAGTAGCTGTTATTGTATAAAAATTTGACTAACGACAATAGCTGTTCCCACGGCTCATTTTGCTCCACTATGCACAATCGAAGAAGATCCTCCATTGTCTGGTTCGTCCTCTCTGTCTGTCTGCGGGTGGAAGGCGGTGCTGAAAGCCAATTTTGTTCCTAAGTACGCCTGTACCCGCCTCCACTCCTTAGATGTGAAACGTCCGTCACGATCTGATATGATGGACTTTGGTACTCCGTGAAATCAAACTACTTGCTCTAGGAACATTCTGGCCAGAATATCCACTCCGTCACCCTGTCGATTTGGTATGAACCGCTCTACCTTGGTGAGTCGATCTACGACCACCCAAATTGAGTCATTCCCAGCGCTGGATCGAGGTAAGCCGTGGACGAAGTCCATGGAGATATCTTCAAACTTCCATTCTGGTATCGGTAGGGGTTGTAATAGGCCTCCTGAACCGCGACATTCGGCTTTAACCTTCTGACAGGTCTGACACCGGGCCACGAAGTTCGTGACATCTCTTTTCATTCTAGGCTAGTAAATGGTCCTGCGCAGGTCCACGTACATCTTAACTACGCCAGGGTGAATCGAGTACCTAGACTGATGGACCTCTTGCAGAATTTCCTTATGAATTCCTCCGGTAGCGAGAACAAATATGCGATTTTTGAATTGTAGAATCCTGTCATGCAGATTATAATCCTCCTGTGCCCCTCCTTGTAGAGATCGGATGATCTGCATTATCTCTGGGTCGATATTTTGGGCTTCTCGTATCCGGTCCCGGATGTCGCATTGGATCTCCATCCAATACAGCTAAGAATAGTACTCTTCCGGATCTCTTCGGGAAACCAGGGTAATCTCCAAGTCTATCAAGGACTGGAATAGTTCCTTAGGGATCTGCTCCATTCAACTCCCGGCTATCGCAGGCTGGCGGCTCAAGGCGTCAGCGACTCTGTTAGCTTTCTCGGGGTGATATTGGAGACCAAAGTCGTAATCGCATTGGAATTCTAGCCATCGACGTTGCCGGAGATTCTGCTCTTTCTGTGTGAAGATATACTTGAGGCTCTTGTGGTCGGAGAAGATCTCACATCTTACTCCGTACAGATAATGCCTCCAAATTTTGAGGGCGAAGACGACGGCGCCCAACTCTAAATTGTGTGCTGCGTAATTCAATTCGTGTGGTTTTACTTGTCGAGATGCGTAGGCCACTATCTTGCCATGCTGCATTCGAATAACTCCCAATCCCTTCAGGGAGGCATCAATGTAGATTTGGAATCCCTCAGTCCCTGTGGGGATCGTAAGGATTGGCGCGGAAGTCAGCCGCTTCTTTAGTTCGACAAATGCAGCCTCGCACTCCGGCATCCATCGGAATGCGACGTCTTTCTTGGTGAGGGAAGTTAGGGGTAGGGCAATCCTGGAAAAACGTTCGACGAACTTCCTGTAGTATTCGGCAAGACCGAGAAAACTTCGGATGTCCGCAGCCGTCCTGAGTGGCGGCCAATTTTGTACTGCCTGGATCTTGGCTTGATCTACTGCCACTCCTTCCTTGTTTATCGTGTGGCCCAAGAATCTAACTTCTTCTAGCCAAAACTCGCACTTACTGAATTTGGTGAAGAGAGAGTGCTCCCGGAGTTTTAATAGCACCATCTGCAGGTGCCGTGTATGGTCCGTCTTGGTCTTTGAGTAGATTAGGATGTCGTCTATGAAGATGATGACAAAGTGATCCAACAAGGGTTCGAAAACTTTATTCATCAGGGCCATGAAGGCGGATGGGACGTTGGTGAGCCCGAAGGGCATCACTAGGAACTCATATAGACCGTATCGGGAGCTGAAAGCAGTGTTGGGAATATCTTCCTCTCGGATTCGAAGCTGGTAATAGCCGGATCTCAGGTCCATCTTGGAGAACACGAATGCACCTTGCAACTGATAAAACAGTTCGTCTATCCTAGAGAGGGGATATGTGTTGCGTATAGTAAGCTTATTTAGTTCCATGTAGTCGATGCACAGTCGCAGTGTCCAGTCTTTCTTCTTGACGAAAAGCACCGGGGCTCCCCAGGGAGAGGAACTAGGACGGATGAATCCAGCATCTATTAGTTCCTGTAGTTAAATTTTCAGTTCAGTCAGCTCTCTTGGGGTCATCCGGTAGGTGGCTCGTGATACTGGCCGTGCTCCGGACACGAGCTCGATCTGAAAGTCGACCTATCGCTGGGGTGGCAATCCCAGGAGGGACTCGTGAAAAATATCTGGAAAATCGCGGACCACTGGGACCTTGGCGAGCACCTGGGTTTGTCTTCCATCCCGAAATAGATAAGGTATACTTCGTCCTTCTATCAGACTGATTTCACAATCTGCGTAGAAGTCAGAATAATATGCGAGACAGAGGGCACACCTGTCAACGTGACGCTCTGGCCATTCGGGTTCTGTAGCCGGACTTCTCACATGGAACAATTTATCAGTGCTTGGTGCTCGACATGCCAGTCCATCCCCAGAATTATGTCAAATCCAGTTATTGCTAGGATGGTTGCGTAGATCTCAAATTCTACTTCTCCCAGCACATCCTGGAACGAGCACTTCTCGGTAGATGTCATACCTGACCCGTCCGGTAAACGGATTCGTATAGACAGTCTGGTTGAACGAATAGCATTTCCTTTTGTTGCGATAAATTCGTGGGAGATGAAAGAATGAGTCGCTCCTGTGTCAAAAAGGGTTTTGGCAGGGTGTCCTTCTACCAACTAGATTCTTGACGATATGGGAAACATATACATATATATCATCTAATTAATGCAGAAGATGTAAGCACATATATATATGTAATATACAACACCAGTAGTAAGATCTGATATTTCCCTATCGCCTAAAGTATATACCTATGACTACGTCAGGGGCCGGTCCGTGCTGCAAGTCCAGTGCATAGGCCTCTAGGGGCGCTGCT
The DNA here is from genome assembly GCA_039583875.1 of Platanthera guangdongensis. Taxonomy (NCBI): domain Eukaryota; kingdom Viridiplantae; phylum Streptophyta; class Magnoliopsida; order Asparagales; family Orchidaceae; genus Platanthera; species Platanthera guangdongensis. The sequence goes on from CM077163.1 coordinate 15,490,371, forward strand.
CGGCCCTGCTGGCCTCTCCTGCCAGCTCTGCCTCTGTGGCCTCTCTGACCCTGTCCCCGTGCCGGCTATCCACCCTGAACTGCTCCTAACCCCGGTCTCATGTCGCCTGTGTGCAGAAAGCTCTCATATGTCCCGGCTGCTGACATAAGAAGTAGTTCCCTGCGAAGGGAACATCTCGTCGGGCCACTGGTGGGGGCTGCGGTGCTGGAGCTGGTCTAATGTCTGGCTGCGTAGCTAGGGGTACTGGTGGGTGCCTATAGGGCTATCTGTGGCGTCGCTGTCTGCGCTCTCTATCCTGTCTGTGGGGAGAGACTCCTCCGTCTCGCCTCTGGTCTCGAGCAAGCTCTACCTGACCTCTGCGTTGCTGAGCCAATGTCTGCTGGTCCAACTCTAATGCTGCCGCATGGGTGTCTATGGTTGAAAGGTGGCCTGAGAGAGCATGATCAGGGCCTGCCTCAGGTCGTTTTGTAGTCCTCGGTAGAACCGAGAAGCTCTATCCCTTTCGAAGGTAGCTAGATTCACGGCAAAGCGTGTCAGGTGTATAAACTCTCTCTCGTACTCTGCCACGATGTGGTTGCCCTGTCGAATGAGTAGGAAACTCTCTTGCAGCGCGGCTCAGTCTGCATCTGTGATGAATAACTCTAGTAGAGCCACAGAGAACTCCCCCCAAAAGATCGCGCTCAATGACTGACCTTGAAAAGTAGAGCGACTAGCCGCTCTCCACCAACCCCTCGCGTATCCCTCCAAAAGGGTCACCACTAAAGAGACTGCAGCCACAGCTGGGCACATCATTCCCACTAACAGCTCCTCCACCCGCTCCACCCACTCCTCTATCTAGATGGCCGTCTCTGTGCCTCTAATAGGGGGAGGCCTCAGTCCTCGGAAAGTCATCAACATATCGGTGGGTGCGGTCATCTCTCGCGGTGGCTGTGGCAGGGCATCCCAGAAAGTTGCTGGAATAGTCGTCAGTGTCTGTCCCATATCTGTCTCGGCAAACGGTACGACCGCGGAAGCGACCGGGTCTGGTGGTGGGGTAGCTGGAACATATCCTCTGGACGAGGATCCCCCGTTACTGTACTCCGGTATCTGGAGAAGTAATAGGAAAGAGTCAGTATTTTGCAAAAGTAGGGGAAATTTGCAAAAACGACAACCAAAGCCGAAAACAACGGTGTATTGGCGTACTATCGTACAGTCTAGAATCCCTAAGCCTCTACACTAGGGTCTACCAGGCTTCCGCTGCAAGGTTCATCTCAAACCCAGAACGAAGCAAGTGACGGAGGGATCCTGAGACTGCTCCACAAGGACGAATCGTGATAGCTCTGATCCATTTATAGTGCCCCCCAACCTTTTTGCTCGGGTCTGGCCGGAGGGGTACTACTGGCCCATGACGTCCACCTAATGCTCCTTAAGGGAAACAAACCACCCTATCTAAGCACTAGATGACCTCCTTGCTCGGCTCGAATCATGACATTCACAACCCATTAAAAGTATAGCGAAAACATTAACAGGAAACCATTGCAGATGTAAATAACATATCAATAACACAGAGGTTCTAGGGCCGAAGCCTAAGCGTTTATATAAGCCTGTAGGCTATACATGTACTCCATATATCACTCATACTCTCTCTCTCTCTCTCTCTACGCTGCTCGGCGGTATTCACGTCTCTAAACTCCGGGGATGGTGGGGGTGCATCTGCTCGAGTAGTCCTAGTTGCTGGCGTAATCTCCTACGGCAGCGAGTCACTACGATGCTCCATTTCCTGTGAATGGTTATTTAGATAACCGTTAGTCACATAATTACGTGGAAACAAATCTCCTCCCCGGATCCACATCCTAGGGACGAGCACGCACCCACCCAACAAAAGTAAATAGCCGAAGCAAGAGAGGTTAGCACAATATTTCATATATATACATCTCAGAGCAATTATAAAAGAGTGCAGAATAATATAACTGGAAAGAAAAGCAGCAACAATATAAACATTATAATAAGGCTCCACTAGCTCATCAACACATCAGGTTTTCATATCCTGAATTCTATCGCAGGCATTCACAGCCGCACACAGACCGCAGACATTTATAGCCGCGCACACACACCGCATGCATTCATAGCTGCGCACACAAACCCTATGTAGACATAGTTTGCACCGCTTCTGTTCCAGCAGTGTAGTGAGCCCCGCCGGCCTCACCGATGTGGATGTCGGTGACAGTGGCCAGTCCTGCCACTTCTGGGGGTGATCGTACCGCACAACCCCAGGCCCTAACGTACAACCTTGTGTACTTTTGGATGTGAGCGACATCCGACGAATCGTTTTGGCTGACCAGTGGAGGAAAAACCCGACGGGGAATAATATAATGGCCGGTCAGCCGTGGTACTCATCTCCCTGTCGCCTTGAGTCGTCGACTTTCCCACACTGGTACGAATGGTCTGCGAGAGGGACTGACCCGCCACTATTTCACCGCAAGCAATTTACAAACAATCAAACAAAAGTCAAACAATATATACATCGAGTCTACGTTGGTCTGCCCTACCAGGCTTTAGACTTCGGGCATCAGCACTTAGCTCTACTTTCGACAAGGAGCGTGAGAGCGCATTATTTGGGGCTAGACTTGGAGGACTACTTCAACTGCGGTTATCCCCAACTAAGGTTCGACGACTGCTCGTCAGAGCAGGACCCAGGATTATAATAGTAAATTGCAATAAGGATAAGTGCAGTGCTTATGCTGCTTATTTAAAGTGCTGAAATGAAATGTGACCAGTACGAAACTAGGAGTAGTACTGAATAGAACGTTCTGAGAAAAGCTTGACCAGTGCGAGACTAGAGTAGTGCTGAATAGAAAGTACTGAGAAAAGTCTGACCAGTACGAGACTGGAGTAGTACTAAATAGAAAGTACCGAGAAAATCCTGACCAGTACGAGACTGGAGTAGTACTGAATAGAAAGTACTGAGAAAAGCCTGACCAGTACGAGACTGGAGTAGTACTAAATAGAAATTACTAAAGAAAGTCTGACCAGTACGAGACTGGAGTAGTACTGAATAGAAAGTACTGAGAAAAGCTTGTCCAGTGCGAGACTGAAATAGTACAAAATAGAAAGTACTGAGAAAAGCTTGACCAGTGCGAGACTGGAGAAAACACAAAGAAAATGGTTAGTAGTCCAATCACTCATATTCAGGAGGCTTCGATTCCATCGAGATTTAAAGGAGATTGTATTGGGTTACATCAATTATTAGGATCCAATTAATTTGGTTGTGTTATATTTATTATGACTTAATTGGATTAAGGGCTGGTTTAGGAGTTACATTCTTATTAGTCGTCAGGAACAAATCCAAGTCATCACTCGTACCCTCACCTTCCGAGCGTGCCCTATTCACTCGAGAGTCGAGGCGCTCGACGGTTTTACGAAATTTCGGAAATCCCGGAGCTTAAACACCTGCCTCGGCCGCTCTCGTCGAAAAAATAGTTTAAAGTACTTATTTGATTATAAAGGGGTGGTCGCGCACTCCAATTTCGACCTTTTAGGGAAAACGAGCGGAATAAAGATCCGTGCGCGACTCTATGCTTCCAACTTTTTAGGAAAAATATCAAAACTTATCCCCATGATCCCAAATTTTGATATAACCCTTAGGAGGGCCTAAAATGAGCCAACTAATTTTTTTATAATTTTTTGAAGTATTTTGGGCTTTTAATTTAGCCAAATAATTTTATTCTGGCTTTTACAAATATCAAATCAATTCCAAAAATTCTCAAATTTTTTGTGGAGGTAGCCTTCATCATGGGGAATATTTTTCATGTTGGTCACTTTTCCCCTATGGGCCTTGATTTGGCCCAGAAATTTCTAGAAATTTCTGATATGAAAAATGGTCTGCATTTAGCAGATCACAGGGATCCTGCGACTGAGATTGAGTCGTATGACGCAATCAGCCAGCGCTTCCCCACAGCGGATCGGCCACGGATCCGCTGTGGGGGGCACAAAAACGGAGGCGGCGGCGGGGGTTAGTAAAATCCCAGCCGCCCGATCTTCATCACCAGATCAGGCGGCTGCTGCTCCTCGCCGGCGGTGTAGAGGATGAGCGGCCTCCACCACTGCCGGCAGGTCTCCGCAAGACGCCGGCGCCGGCCCTGATCAACTCGCCGGGGGCCGGTGATTCTCTGGGCGGTGGTCCGGCGGCCTGCCGCCGCCGGCCGCCGCCGGCCGCCGCCGGAAATATCTATCCTGGGAGCTCGAGGTGGCGGTGATTCTGCCCTCAGCACCACCGCGCCTCCCCGCCTCTCGGGTGTCTAAATGCTACCCGCACCACCCCCGGCTGGCGCGCTGGGGGTCGGGCTCTTCCCTGGCAGTGGTCTGGCGGCCCTGCGTCGCCGGCCGCCGCCGCCAGGAATAATAGAGCCATACTCTGTTTTACGGGTGCCGCCGGAACGACGTTTTCCGACGGCACCACCACTCTCCACCGCTGGGGTTGCCGTCCCTAGTAGCGTAGGGTTTCCCCCAGCGCCACCACTAGCGCTGGGGTGGCCTCTACACTCGTAACCACCACCCTTCTTGGAAGTGGGCTCGGGTGGCGCCGGCAGCGCTACGGCCGCCGGGGAGGGCATGCAGATCGTCGACGGGATAAAGAAGGAGGAGGAGAGAAGGTTCCACCTGAGTTTGGTGGGTTCGGGAGGGGCCGACCTAGTCGGCCATGCCAAAGGTGGTGGTGGAGGGGGAGGCTCCTCGGCTTGTCTTATTCCGGCCACCTGGGCTCCGACAGGGGGTTGGGCAGGGGGAATGAGGTGCTCAGAGACTTGAGGGGGAAAGAGGGGGAGGGGGGCCTTTTATAGGCTTGGGGAGGAGGGCTCTCCTCCCCTAGACAATGTGGGATTAATCCATCCTTAGGGAGGGATTAATCCCCACCCTCGAGCTGTCCAAGGATAGCTGGAGGCCCCATCAATTCCCCCATGTGGGGAAAACTAAGCCCTTATGGGCCTGAGCCTTTTTTGATAAGAGAGGGAGAAAGGGAGGAGAAGAGAGGTAGTGGTGGGCCTCCACTTGTAGTGGGTTGTATGATGGTTGGGGGAGGTCCACAGTGGGTGAGGGACAAGCCCCTAAGTGGTCATGAAGAGGGGGTGGCCCCCCCATTTGGAAAGAATTCCAAAAAGTGAGTTTTTAGGGGGTTTGACCAAGTCAACCCTAGGGTGGGTCTCCCCTTGCTGGTCAAAGTCAAAGTGGGTCCAAGTCATCGGGGTCGGGTCAAAGTTCGGGTGTTGTGTCACAATTGATGTGCGCATGCTTTTTGGTGCACGACTATGCTTGATTTGACCACGAGTTGACCAAATCTCGTCGAAATTGACTGGGATGACTTTCGTTGACTTCGTATTGACCACACGAGTCCAACGCCACTGACTGGGGTTGAATCAGAGTCCATTTGGTGAAAGTCCGAAATTTGCACGTCGCAGCGTGCTAAAATGGTCGAAGTGTCTAAATCTGTCGTTAGGTCTCGGATTATCACGTGACGGGTTCCGATGCACCTGTCTAGGTTATATGAGGTCACAAGGAATCGACAGAACTCAATTCGGAGTTCTCTAGCTCGATATCCAAAATCTGCTCTCGTTGCATTTTACAAGGAATGGTCACATTCACTATATGACCTCGGGGTCCAACTGAACGATTTCCGATGCACTCGTATCGACTGTACGAGGTCACAGTAACTGACAGAACTCAATACGGAGTTCTCTAGCTCTATTTCCTGCCTAGGGTTATCTCCCACCAGGTCATGGGTAGGGTGCAAGCCACTTTTATTGGGCCCACTAGGGCTCTGGTGGCCCAATAAAAGTCGGGATGTTACACTAGGTAGGAAAATCTACACTTTTGTGGTGGTTGATGACTATTCTAGGTTTGCTTAAGTTTTCTTTCCTAAGAAAAAGTCTGAAACCCTTGATATCTTCAAGACATTTGTCAAGCAAATTCAGAATGAGCTAGAAAGCACTGTGGTCAAAATTAGAAGTGACCATAAGACTGAATTCCTGTCTGAAATCATGAAAAGGTTCTGTGAAGTGCAAGGAATTCATCAAGAATTTTCTTCTCCAAAGACACCCCAGTAAAATGGGATTGTTGAGAGGAAAATTAAAACTCACATGGAGGCTGGAAGGACCTTGCTAAGTGACACATCTCTCCCAGAATATTTCTGGGCTGAGGCAGTAAATACTGTATGTCATATCCTTAATAGAGCTTCTATCACCAAGATCCACAAGAAGACTCCCTATGAGATTATGAAGGGCAGAAAACCAAACCTATCTTATCTCAGGATCTATGGTTGCAAGTGCTATGTGCTGAATAATGAGAAGTCCTATGTAACTAAGTTTGTTGCCAAACCCTATGATGAGATTTTTATTGGGTACAACAATCATAGTAAGGTCTATAGGATCTACAACTTGGTGAAAGTTATTTAACTTTAGGTTAGCTAATCACCTAGAGGAGGGAGGTGAATAGGTCTTTGTACTTTTAATATATCTTTTGTTGTTTTTAAATTGAGCTAACTAGAGCTTGTCCTTAATTAAGTCATGCAATCAAAGAGAAAAACAAGCAAACATAGCAAACAATAGAATTTATAGTGGTTCCCCAATTGGGTACATCCACTTTCTCTCTCCACCTATCCAAGCTTATTTGTTGGACTCGGGAAAACTTCTCCAAACTGCTACTAAGAGCTTACACCTCAGATCCCGCAGGATCTTAAAGTCTCCTCGAAGACTCACTTCTCAGGCACAAGGGCCTACACTCAGTGGTCAGCAGACCACCTACGTCAGGCCGTTAAGCCCTACACTCAGGCTGGGAGGACAGCCCTACCTCAGATCCTAAAGGATCCTACCTCAGAGCTCTGCAGTGCTCCTACACTCAGTGACCCGCAAGCCACCTACCTCAGCCTTATCTCTAAGGCCTACAGCTCAGGCTTTTCAGGACTACAACTTCAGGCACATGGCCCTACTCTCAGAGTGCTGTAACACTCCAACAGCTCAGTACCACTCCAAGTACCTACCCCAGTGCCCCTCCGGGCACCTACAGCTCAGTGACAAGCTTGTCACCTACCTAAGGCATAAAGGCCCTACGCTCAGAGAGCAGCACTCTCCTACCTCAGTGCACTTTTTTTGTAACGACCTAGGGAGGACCCCTAGCGCCGCCCGGCCCACCAGCAACCCATGGAGGACTCATGACACCACAGTGGTACAGCCGGAATCTACAAGGCCTGCAGGTCGTACACCCCAAAGCATCTCCGACATGTTTATCAGCACGGTGCATTGTTGCCACGGGGTCTCGAACCCGCAACCTTGATAAGAAGCCTTTAATACCACTCCTCATCACCAACTGAGCTTTGTTGGTGATGAGGAGTGGTATTAAAGGTTTCTTATCAAGGTTGCGGGTTCGAGACCCCGTGGCAACAATGCACCATGCTGATAAACATGCCGGAGATGCTTTGGGGTGTACGGCCTGCAGGCCTTGTAGATTCTGGCTGTACCACCGTGGTGCCATGGGTACTCCATGTCCAGTGCTTCTCAGCCCTTGACATCTTTCCTCCCCCTTTTTGACTTCTGCAATAGGGAGCATACTGATAGGTTATTCTCCCCTATCTATCTCAGCTGTTGGGCTAGCTCCCCCTCAACAGTTGCATACCTTCTTCAGTATCTGGAGGAAGAGCTTGTTCTACCTATAAAATAAGCAATGCACCATATGGTAGAAGAGAGAATTGAAGCTACACAAGATTCAACATGCCCAATTCAAATTTTAAGGTGTTGAACTTAACTTCATCTAGTGGCTTAGTGAAGATATCAGCCACTTGCTTGTCTGCGGAGACAAACTCAAGGGAGATGTCTTCCCATTCCACATGTTCTCTAATGAAATGATACCTAATTTTTATATGCTTAGTCCTATTATGGGAGACAGGATTCCTAACTATAGAAATTGCACTAGTAGAATCACAAAAGAGTGGAGTTCTACTTATCTAAACATTATAGTCTTGAAGTTGATGCTGAATCCACAGCAACTGTGCACAGCAACTTCCAGCTGAAATATATTCTGACTCTGCTGTTGAGATTGCTACACTTGTCTGTTTCTTGCTGCTCCAAGAGACAAGCCTTCCACCTAGAAATTGACAGGAGCCTAAAGTGCTCTTCATGTCCTCCTTGCAGCCTGCAAAATCTGAATCTGAATAACCAGTTAGTTCAAATTCCCCATTCCTAGGGTACCATAGACCAAGATCTGGGGTGCCCTTAAGATATCTCAAGATTCTTTTCACAGCAGTATAGTGAGACTCTTTAGGGCAGGCCTGATACCTAGCATAGACACATGTTGCATACATAATGTCAGGCCTACTTGTTGTGAGGTAGAGAAGGGAGCCAACTATACCTCTATATAGAGTTTGATCAACAGGCTTCCCTGGATCATCTTTGCCTATATGCATACTTGAGCTCATGGGAGTTCTTATGGTGGAAGCATTCTTCATGTCATATTTCTTGATTATCTCCCTGGTGAATTTTGACTGGGATATGGATAGTCCATCATCAGTCTGTTTTACTTGGAGTCCCAAGAAAAACTTCAATTCACCCGTACTACTTATCTCAAACTTCCCCTGTATAAGTTTTGCAAACTTCCTACAGAGGTTGTCTTCAGTAGAGCCAAATATTATGTCATTAACATAAATTTGGAATATGATGATCTTGCCCTTAGATTCACTTAGGAATAGGGTCTTGTCTATCTTCCCCCTTGAGAATTTGTTCTCAATGAGGAAGGTAGACAATGTCTCATACCATGCTCTTGGGGATTGCTTAAGCCCATAAAAAGCTTTCCTAAGTCTATATACAGCAGTAGGAGAGTTAAAGTCAATAAAACCTGGAGGCTGCTCTACATAAACTTTTCCTTTAAGTCTCCATTCAGGAAGGCTGACTTGACATCCATCTGGAATACCTTGAATCCCTGGAAGGCTGCAAATGCAAGGAATAGTCTGATTGCTTCTAACCTTGCAACTGAGGCAAAGGTTTTATCAGAATCAATCCCTTCTTCCTGTCTATACCCTTTGGCCACCAGTTTGGCTTTATTCTTGATTACAATGTCATTTTCATCAAGTTTATTCCTGAAAATCCTCTTGACTCCAATGAAATTGAATCCATTTGGTCTGGGAACCAGCTTCTAGACCTTGCACCTTTTGAACTGGTTCAGTTCTTCCTGCATTGCACCAATGCAGAATGGATCTTGATTTGCTTCTTCAAATTTCTTGGGCTCTTCGTGTGACAGTAAGCTGGAATAGAGTGCTGTGTTGAGACTCTTGCTTCTGGTCTGTACACCTTGGCTAGCCTCACCTATTATCTGCTCTGGAGGATGATCTCTAAGATATTTGACTGCTGGGGGAAGTCTGACTGCTTCCTGCTGATTATCATTTTCTGCAGTAGGTTGGTCTTCATTTACAGCTTGATTGCCCTATGCTTCCTCTGGACAGCATCCCTCACCACAATCTTCTAGCAAAGCTGGGTCTTTATTTTTGATGGAGAGCTTTTCCATCATGACTTCTGTTCTTGCAGAGCTGGGCAACGAGCTTGATAGCTCACTGTCAATCATGCATGACTCATCAAACACTACATGGACAGACTCTTCTACAACTTGATTTGTCAAATTATAGACTATATATGTCCTACTATTGTTGTTGTACCCAACAAATATCCCCTCATGGGATTTGGCAGTAAACTTAGTCATTTTTGACTTACCATTGTCCAGGATGAAACACTTACAACCAAAGATCCTAAAGTAGGAAATGTTTAGTTTTCTGCCCTTCAAGATCTCAAAGGGAGTCTTCTTGTGGCCTTTCGTGATAGAAGCCCTATTGAGTGCATGACATGCAGTGTTAACTGTCTCAGCCCAGAAATATTGATGGAGAGAAGTGTCACTCAATAGTGTTCTCCCAGCTTCTATGAGAGTCCTGTTTTTACTCTCAGCTAACCCATTTTGCTGGGGTGTTCTTGGAGAGGAGAACTCTTGATGAATCTCTTGCTCTTCACAGAATGTAGTCATAGCAGCAGACTGAAAGGCAGTTCCATAGTCACTTCTCATTCTGACCACAGAGCATGCAAGCTCATTCTGAATTTGCTTGACAAAATTTGTGAAGAATTCAAGGGTTTCATCCTTTCTTCTAAGAAAGAACATCCAAGTAAATCTAGAATAATCATCAACCACCACAAGAGTGTAGACCTTCCTACCTTGACTATGAACAAGCATAGGACCAAACAAGTCCATATGCAGGAGATACAAGCATCTCATAGATTCCTTGGTCTCAATGCTCTTGAAAGAGGTCTTAGTCTGCTTACCCTTTTGCAAGCAGCACAGATACCCTCCTCGGAGCATTTTATTTTGGGACCATTCCTAACAAGCTCATCACTGAAGAGCTGACCAGTGATCTTATAATTCAGATGAGCCAGTCTCTTGTGCCACTGGACACAATATGAGACTTTCTCATCTACAACTAGGCATATAGGGGAACTATTTTCTAGACAAGAAAAATTCAAGCAATAAACATTCTCACTCCTAGTGCCTGTTAAAATGACACTTTGGTCACTTAACCTCTTGATGTGGCACTTATCCTTGTGGAAGGAAATGTCATAACCAAGATCACATAGTTGGCTTATGCTTATGAGATTGTGTTGCAACCTCTCCACATAAGCCACCTTTGTGATGGTGATTATGCCATTTGAAATGTTACCATAGCCTCTGGTTATCCCCTTGTCTGAGCCTCCAAAAATGACCTTGGGTCCATTCTTTACTGGAGTGTACTCCTTCAATAGCTCCTTTGTTCCAGTCATGTGCCTAAAACATCCACTGTCCAAGTACCATTTAGGGGATTTGGTACTTGAACTAACCTGAAAAGAATTCAAGTCACCTTACCTTAGGACCCCAATTTCTGTTGGGTCCTAGTGCACATTAGCCTTGAAATAACCCTTCCTTCCTGCTGAATTCCTGACAGGTTGGCAACCTCTGGACACTGAGGGATTGTGTCAGCAATCCACAACATAGTGACCCACTTTGTCACAACACTAGCACTCATAGATATTATATCTCCTTTTCTGTTTGGGATCAGCATTTGAGTGTACTGCTTCCTGAATAGTGGGGAGATGTGCTACACTATACTTCTGCCTTCTTTCAAATACAATTTGACTGAAGGACAGTCTTTCAACTGGCTGTGTTAGCCTTCTCTGAGAACCACCAACTACATGTCTCTTTTCAGCTAACATGCATCTGATAGCATCTGAGATGGCCATTCCAGCCCTGGTAGAAGACTCTCCTTGAGTCAACTTTTGTTATATGATTTAGATTTTTAGCAGCAACAATATCTTTGAGTTTTGGGGCTAGGGCACCAAAAACAAATGGTGCAGGTTGGGCCATTTGGATTTCCTCATGGGCAGCCTTAAAGGCTTTCACATGGTCATACCTTCCACCATGGCTGGGGCCATATTGGTCCATACCAATGGATCTGTCGTTCCCCTAGTGACCATAACAACTTTCATGGTCATACCTGTTAGAAGGCAATAATATTCTCTGAAAAGAAATTTGAGGCAGTGAGGCTAGAGGCACAACAGGTGCCTTCCATTTTCCCTTTCCTCTTGGATTGGAAGGTCTAGCAGGTCCCTTAAATTCCAACCCTTTTCTTACCAGCTTGGGTAAGGCGGGTATCAATTAAGGGTAGCACAGTGCTTGAATTAGAAAATTTTGTCACCAACAATTTCTCATTTAAGAGATCATTTTCAAGTTTCTGGATAAGTTTATCATTTGAGACTCTTATCACAGACTCAATGTCAATGATTTCCTTAAGCTGGCCAGCATGTGCAGCCATGTCATTGAGGGCTTTTTCTTGGTCTTCACACTTACTTTTAAGACTAAGAATCTCTTTTGCCTGCCTCTTTGCAAGTAGCTTGCATTTCTTGAAGGCCTCAAGAAGTTCTCCATACTTGGCAATTATGGAGTTTACATCATCCTCAGAGTCTGAATCCCCTTCATCTCTTGATGATTGAGCTTCAGAGACTGAGCCAGCCTCATGACTAGAAATAAAAGGATATGGTTTAGCATATACCTGAGACTGACCAGGCTGATCCTGGCTACTTTCTTCATTTGTCGCCATTAGTCCATGGCACTGAGCATCTCCTTCTTCATCTTCATCCACCTCTGAGTCACTATCTGGGAGTGACAGAGGGGCCCTGATCCCTATTCTAGCAGTAGGGAACTCTTCTTCAACAACAACAATAAGCACAATGTAGGCTTCATCTTCTTCACTGTCTGACTCAGAGGAAGAGTCAGACCAGGTATTCTCTTTCTTAGCCACTAGGGACTTCTCTTTCTTCTTTCCCTTGTAGTGCTTCTTCACTCTTTCTTCTTTCTTCTTCACTGAGTAGTCAACAATTACATGCCCAGGTTTGTTGTAGCAAAAACAAATGATGTTAGATGAAGATTGTTTATTAGAGTTAGGAGCATACCTGTCCTCCTTAGAGGATTTCCTTCTGTGCTGAGAGGAGGAAAAAGCCTTTATGTTCTTCCAATGCACTTCTTAATGAATTTTTGAAACTTCATGGAAAAGGCAGCAAGGTCCTCATCAGATGTATGGCTGTCAGATGAGCTGGACCTGGAGCTCTCATATTCTGACACAACAGTTCTCCTCACTGGAGAGATCTTCCTTCTGCTCATGGTTGAACCATCAGCTTTGAAAGCCACATATTTCTCCTTGCTCTGTGACTTGCTGGTCTTCTCTTCTTCTTCCTTCCTTACAGCAAGTTGCATCTCATAGGACAGCAGCTTTCAAAATAGGGTTGGAGGTGGTGTGTCTGCTTGTCTGTCCCATCTCCCTGATGACACGGATCTTTGTGTCCCAATCCTTGGTGAGGGACCTGAGAAATTTGTCATTCAGCTCATAGGTACTGAAGACTCTTCCATAAGTTCTTAGTTCATTAAAAGTTCTGAAATATCTTTCAAAACTTTCAGCAATGCCCTTGGACTTTCCTTGTCTGAAGGTCTCATACTCCTGCTTAAGCATGGATTTCCTGTCATCCCTCATCTCTTCTGAACCCTCCATGAACACCACGAGGGTGTCCCACATCTCCTTGGAGGTCTTGTGGTGCACCAAATTCTGGAATGTAGGATCATCTACTGCACTAGCAATGATGTTTTGAGCTCTCTTGTCCATGAAGGAAAGAAGGAGCTCATCCTTGTTCATTTCTTCATATGATTTAGGAGTCTGGATGTTGGCATCCAGAACTGAGATCTTCATGGGGATGAAGGGTCCATCTTTGACTATGATGATGATCCTAGGGTCAGCAGCTTCCATGAACATCATGACCCTTTCCTTCCAAAGCTCAAACCCCTTCCTTTCTGCAGATTGGCAACTTCATGGCTCCTAATTCCTTGTAATTTACACCAAACCTCATTTCTTATCTTTTAGCTAACCTTGGAGGTATACTCAGATTGTTAAATCCTTTTTGAGAAACCTCCCTCTGATACCACTTGAAAGTTATTTAACTTTAGGTTAGCTAATCACCTATAGGGGGGTGAATAGGTCTTTGTACTTTTAATATATCTTTTGTTGTTTTCAAATTGAGCTAACTAGAGCTTGTCCTTAAGTCCTGCAATAAAAGAGAAAAACAAGCAAACACAGCAAATAACAGAATTTATAGTGGTTCCCCAATTGGGAACATCCACTTTCCCTCTCCACCTATCCAAGCTTATTTGTTGGACTCAGCACAACTTCTCCAAACTGCTCACAAGAGCTTACACCTCAGATCCCGCAGGATCTTCAAGTCTCCTCCAAGACTCACTTCTCAGCCACAAGGGCCTACACTCAATGGTCAGCAGACCACCTACCTCAGGCTGTTAAGCCCTACACTCAGGCTGGGAGGATAGCCCTACCTCAGATCCCAAAGGATCCTACCTCAGAGCTCTGCATTGCCCCTACACTCAGTGACCCGCAAGCCACCTACCTCATCCTTATCTCTAAGGCCTACAACTCAAGTTTTTCAGCCCTACAACTTTAGGCACAAGGCCCTACTCTCAGAGTGCTGCAACACTTCTACAGCTCAGTACCCCTCCAGGTACCTACCTCAGTACCCCTCCAGGCACCTACAGCTCAGTGACAAGCTTGTCACCTACCTCAGGCACAAAGACCCTACACTCAAAGAGCAGCACTCTCCTACCTCAGACACTTAAGCCCGATAGCTCAGATCCTTACTTGGATCCTACCTCAGTGCCCCTCCAGGCACCGACCTCAGTGACAAATTTGTCACCTACAGCTCAGACACAAAGTGCCCTACACTCAGATTCAGGAAACCTGAATCATACAGGAAATGAATAAGGAGTTGAAGAAAATAAAATAATTGACTCAGAGTAATTACTCTGAGTCAACTTGCTGGACTAAGCAGATTTCAGTCTAGCTCACCTGCTTTAGAAAGAATCAGCCTTCTTCTACAACTATCACTTATTATTGTTGCACTGATGAGCAGCTTCCACTTTGCTGAGTGATGAATCAGCTAAACTGTTCAGTAGAGAACACCCTTGTTGAGCTGGAAGAGCTTCAGCTATCCTTTCTTGCCTTCAGGCTATTTTGGTTGGACTTCAGCTTTCAAGCTTGATCGGAAGTAAATGTCCAGCCGCCTCTATCTGTTTCTCTTTCTGTTTCTTGGATTCGTTAACCCTAATCCTTTACTGTTTCCACTTTTATATGTGTTGATTTGAACTAACGACATCATAGTATGTTGGCCCACCAAGGATTGGTGAGCGCCAACTCCCTCAAAAGAGACAAAACATCTTTCGGCGCTGTATCAGCTTTCTCGCAACGGCTTCTTATAGTTTTGACTTTGATGACGTCAGCAGTGGTCATCAACATCTGGACTTAGAAAATTTTCCTGAGTCTCATCAAACGTTGAGTGTTGTTGAGACACTCAACGCCATTAGCCTTGGCTCTCAGCGCTTCTGGAGTTAGAGAAAATTTCCTGGCTTTGTCTCAACGGTTTTGTATCAGCGGTTTCAGCGGTCTCAGCGGTTTTCCATTAGTAGCTGAGACAAGCCTTTGTCTCAGTGCTTTTCTCTTATCTGCTGTCTTAGCGGTTTTTGCACTTTAACTATCTCAGTGGATTTGTCTCAACGGTCTCAGCGGTTTTTCATTTATCAGCCTGAGACAATTCTTTGTTTCAACGCTTTCCTCTTTATTAGAAGCGTTGAGTGAACACGTTTCACTCAACGCTTCTGGACTTAGAAAAATTCAAGCTAATTTTGTTCTCAATTATTTACCTCTTCACTGTCTCAACGCTTCCTGCTTTATTTAGAAGCGTTAAGTGAACTTGCTTCACTCAATGCTTCTAGACCTAGAAAGTTTCGAGCTAACTTTGTCTATGTTGTCTCAGCTATCTCAACATCATATTCTCAGCTGTCTCAGCTATCTCAACGCCATCTTCTCAGCTGTCTCAATGTCATCTTCCCAGCTGACTCAACTGTCTCAGCGGTCTCAACGCCTTCTTCTCAGTGGACACAACGCTTATGCCTTAGATAGATTTTTCTGGCTTTAACTTGACAAGCTTGGAGCTGAGCTCGACGAACCGCAACGTGAGCTCAACGAACTGTAACCTAAGCTCGACGAACTTCGAGCTAACTTCGACGAATTTTGTATCCTGAATTCTTAAGCATGTGCTGAGTTGAACTCGACGATCAGCAAGCTGATTTCGACGAACTATGAGCTGAGTTCGATGAAATTTGAGTTTACTGATTTCTGTACTTGTCCAATCATGGACAACCTGCATGCATGAACTAAAGCACACATCGAATACATTATATGTGTATGTCATTGACCCGTTTGACTTCTTACAAATCTGGGATATTGGGATCAATAGACCCAACACTTTGAAAGTTAAGTTGTAGAAGAGTCTATTAATGTAGTTTTTGATAAGTCAATTATGATTAATAGTGAGCTGCCAAGCTTCTCTTCTAGTTCTGCAAGTACAGAGCTGATGATGGACAAGCTAAACATAAAGGAAGCTGCTCCAGTTTTACAAGATGGAGTGGATATTCCAGAAGATGGGCAATGCACACTTGAAATGGATGAAGATGAAGCCACTGAAGCTGATGCTGGAGGAAGATTGCCTCCAGCTATCAGACATCTAAGAGATCATCCAAGACACCAGATTATTAGTGATGCCAACCAAGGAGTGATGACCTGGAGCAAAACTCTCAATACAACAATGTACTCAAGTTTTCTGTCACAGGTTGAGCCCAAGATATTTGAAGAGGCCAACATAGATCAGTTCTGGATTGTAGCTTATGCAAGAGGAACTGAAGCCGTTTAAGAGATGTAAGATCTCGAAGCTGATTTTCAGACTACAAGGACATAATGTCATCAGAGTCAAGTGGATATACATGAATAAACTTGATGAAAATGACATTATAATCAAGAGCAAGGCTAGGCTGGTAGCTAAGGGGTACATGCAAGAAAAATGTATTGACTTTGATCAAACATTTGCCCCTATAACAAGATTGGAAGCCATTAGACTTTTCCTTGCATATGATGCGTACAAAAGATTTAAAGTCTAACAGATGGATGTGAAGTCAGGCTTCCTAAATGATGACTTAAATGAAAAAGTCTATGTAGAACAACCTTCAGGTTTTGTTGATTCTAACTCTCCTGACTTTATTTATAGACTTAGGAAAGCTCTATATGGCTTGAAGTAAGCCCCTAGAGCATGGTATGTGACATTGTCTAGCTTCCTCATTGAGAATAAATTCTCAAGGGGGAAGATAGACAAGACCTTATTTCTAAGGGAATCTAAGGGCAAGATCATTATAGTCCAAATTTATGTAGCTGACATATTTTTTTTGTCTACTGATGACAACCTTTGCAGGAAGTTTGCTAAACTTATGCAACGGAAGTTTGAGATGAGCAATATGGGTGAGTTTAAGTTCTTCTTGGGTCCTCAAGTAAGGCAGACTGAAGATGGATTGTCCATTTCTCAGTCTAAGTTTACCAGAGAGTTGATTAAAAAGTTTGGAATGGAGAATGCATTCATCATGAAAACTCCCATGAGGTCCAGTATGCCTATAGACAAAGATGAAGCATGGAAACCTGTTGATAAAACTTTGTATAGAGGGATAATTGACTCCCTTCTATATCTTACTGCAAGTAGGTCAGACATCATGTATGTTACATGTGTTTGTGCTAGGTATCAAGCTAGCCCTAAAGAATCTCACTACTCTGTTGTTAAGAGGATTTTGAGGTATCTTAAGGGCACACCAGATCTTGGCCTAGGATACCCTAAAAATAAGAATTTTGAACTAACAGGCTATTCAGATGCAGATTTTGCAGGCTGCAAAGAGGACAGTAAGAGCACATCAGGAACCTATCAGTTCTTAGGAGGAAGACTAGTATCTTGGAGCAGCAAGAAGCTGACCAGTGTTGCAATCTCAACAGCTAAGTCTGAATATATCTCAGCAGGTAGTTGTTGTACACAGTTGTTATGGATCCAGCACCGACTTTAGGACTGTAACCTCAAGATAAGTAACACCCCCATGTTCTGTGATTTCATTAGTGTAATCTCAATTGCTAGGAATCCTGTCTCTCAGCATATTGAAATTAGGTATCATTTTATTATGGAGCATGTGGAAAAGGAAGACATTTGTCTTGAGTTTGTCCCCGTAGACAAGCAAGTGGCGGACATCTTTACTAAGCCACTAAATGAAGTCAAGTTCAACACCTTCAAATTTGAGTTGAGTATATTGAACCTGGTGTAACTTCAGTTGCTCCTAATTTTGTTTTGTTGCAGGATTTACTTTGCCTGCAGGTAGATAAGTCTTTCAAATGGTATCAAGATCATCAAGTCTTTCAATTGATATCAAGACTAAGATAGACTGAAGTGTCCAGTAAAGAGAATGACAGCAGATGCTCCAGTTAAGGAGGAGCAAGTCAAGATGCTCCTATTGAGGGGAAGTCTATCCAGCAGTTGCAGGAACAAGTTCAACTTCCTGGACAATGCATAAACTGAGGGGGAGATCAACCATAGTGGATGGGTGTTGCTGTGAAGTCATTGTTGCTGCATGAGAAGTGGAAAAGCCAGCAACTCCCTGACTATAATTGCATTCTGCAGAAGTTTCCCGGGGTATGAGGAATGGAATTAGCTCAAGTGGATAACTAGTAGCAGCCAGCTCAAGTGGATCAATGGACCACTCAAGTGTCAAGTGGTTGCGGTGATGTGTTGTATCAGTGGTCTCAACACAAGAGGTATGATATCTAATCAAGCAGGTTGTTCACTAGGAAAAATTCTCAAGTGGTATCAACACAAGCTATTGTCTAGGATCAAGAGATACATTCTCCAGTGCATGATCCTATCACCTCCCTCATTAGATAAATGTTTATTTTAAGAAGCCAGAAAGGGGGAGGAGTAGAGCAATACTGAGTAGAATACTGAGTAGAGCAATACTTTCCAGAAAGGGGGAGAGGGTGCAATACATGCCTAGGGGGAGATGTGGAAGCAACACTTGACATGACCAGGTCATGATGAATAAGTGCATGCTACTTGGAAGCATTCAAGTAATATGAAGAGTGCAATGTTGAGCCATTGCAATGTTTCCACCCTCACGTGGTTTGAGGAAAATCCTTCATTTCAGTGTTAAGTGGTATATGGAAAATGCATTGAATTGTTATGCTGGAAATTCAAGTGGCATGAGAAAGATATAGTTGCTTTGATACCATCAAGTGGTATAGCTCACAGTTGCTTTGAATTTTCAAGTGGCATGATAAAGCTTACAACTGATTTGAATCTATATGCTTTATGTGTAAATGCTTCTTAGTATTGTTGTGTGTTCTGCCTTCTTGAAATAGAGGGAGATTGTTGGGAATATTACCCTCAATGTTGCTTAAATTTGAAGAGTCATCACCATCAACACTAAGAGCATATTTGTATTTGATGTTGTCAAGTTCATCATGTGCAGGATGTTCCATGGAACAAGTATAGACATGTTATCTAAGTGTTTGTGATAGGTGGTCACAAGGTAGAAAGGTGGAGAGACAGAAATCTGTCTAAGTCCATAGACATTGAGTAAAGCCAGTTCACTTAACGCCATATGCCAAGGAAGGATGCTGGAAAGATTGAAAATCGTCGAAGTCTACAGGCGTTGAGTGAAGCCAATTCACTCAACGCCAGATGCCAAAAAGCGCTGAGTAAAGAAGGGACAGTCAAAGCCCAGCAGTTTGCAAGGCAGAATTGCGGCTAAGTCCACAGGCTTTGAGTGAAGGCAGTTCACTCAATGACATATAATAAGGGGCTTCGAGTACATCACAATCTGTCAATGCCTCAACATTGGCAAGGAAGAAATTTGACTAAGTCCAGAAGCATCGAGTGAAGACAGCTCACTCGACTCCTGAAGAAAGAATCGTTGAGTCAAGCTCAAGTTTTTGAAGATTTGTCAAGAATTCTGGCCAAGTCCAGAAGCATTGAGTGAGGACAGCTCACTCAATACCCAACGAATAAGGAGTCGACAGAGCAATGATCAGTCAAAGCCTAAGGAGAGATAGATAGAAAAATCTGTCTAAGTCCAGGTATGTTGAGTGTGGACAGATCACTCAACACTAGTTCATCAAGAAGATTGACTAAGTACAGAAGCATTGAGTGAAACAAGTTCACTCAACGGCTCATTAAAAAGACAGGCAAAGACAGAAGCGTTGAGTGATGAAGGGTCACTCAACGCATTCATAAAGAAAGTTACGGCTAAGTACAAGAGCATTGAGTGAAGCCAGTTCACTCAACGCCTCAGCAAGAAGGCAGGCGTTTAGAGAAGCAACTAAGTCCATGGGTGTTCAGTGATGAAGGTTCACTCAACGCACTCAACGTCTGGCATTGCACAAGAAATTGGCTAAGTCCAAATTCATTGAGTGAAGCAAGTTCACTCAACGCACTCAACGCCTAATCAACAGAAAGATTGTCCGAGGACAAAAGCATTGAGTGATAAAGGATCACTCAACGCACTCAATGCCTAGCAGTGCAGAAAGAATTAGCTAAGTCCAGATGCGTTAAGTGATGAAGGTTCACTCAACGCCTGAAAGTGCAGATTATTTGGCCAAGGGTTTTTGCTCTGAGTGAAGGTCATTCACTCAACGCACTCAATGCCTGAGATGAAACTGTGAATTTGGCCAAGTCCACGGATCTTGATGTCAGCACGCGTCAGCAAAGTTTCAAATTGTTGCGGGAAAGCTACAGTACACGACAAATAGCGCCACATGCCTACTGTATGACATTTCCTGTAAAATCAAAGTTGCAGCCAACAACTTCAGTGGGGCCCACAGGTCAAATAATCATTGGACGGTGGAAGATAAAAATGATAAGTTCGGCGGATGCAAAGAAAACTTTTATGGTTTAACATTTCGCAAAGAGGTGGAACTTCATCGTCTTATCCCTCGCCATTGCTGCAGAGCTCTAAGCTGAAGTTCAAACCTGCTGAACTAAAAGTTCTCTCAGTTAGTTGTAGATATCTTCATTTGTTACAGCAAGTTCATAAGTGATTTTTGAGAAAGAAGAAGCAGAGCCTTCAAATTTTTGCAGTCAAGGTTACCTGTTTGAAGAGTAAAAAGAATTGTCAAATCATTGTCTTCATCAGCAAGTTCAGAGACTTTGTTTCTGAGTTACTTCCAGCACAAGCAGCAGTTTATTGAAGATCAATTTCTTGTTGCTGAGAAGAGGTTAGGGCTGAGGAAGCAGTAGACTCAGATAACTTCTCTGGAGGCATAACAACACCAACAAAACACTTTCTTTTCTGCACGATCCTTTGGATCTGAGTTGTAGGCCTATTTTATAAAGGCTGAGTATATGATCATTTGTTGATCTGAGTGGTAGGGCCTGTATGCCTGAGGTAGAGTTGTTTGCCTGAGCTAGGAGAGTCATTCTCTCTAAGGTAGGGCTTGTGTGCATGAATTGTAGGATCCAGCTTTAGATCTGAGGTAGGGCTTTGTGCCTGAGCTGTAGTAGAGTCATCCTCTCTGAGTTGTAAGGCTAACCTCCTAGCCTGAGCTGTAGGACTATTAATTTAGTCTGAGGTAGCTGATCTTTGGATCACTGAGTTGTAGTAGCAAACTTGCTCTGAGGTAGGGTATTGTGCCTGAGGTAGGTTTTGAAGAAGACTGAGAGATCCCGAGGGATCTGTGTTGTAAGCTCTTTGGAGCTGAGATTTGGAGAAGTGCCTTGTCTAACACACTGTTAGAAAGGTGGGAGGTACAGTGGATGTACTCCATATTTTGGGTAACCACTATAAATTCTGTGTGTTTTGTGTAGTGTGTCTTGAAAGCAGAAATCGATTAACTCACAACACACTTAAATAAAGAAAATAATAAAGAGACCAAAAACCTATTCACCCCCCTCTCTAGGTGTTTAACTGCCCTTGAAACTAAAGACTTTCACCCGTTACAGAGTGTTTGGTGCTCCAAACAATGGACTCTAACCTCTCCCTTTGGAGAGTTTTCGGTGCTCCCAACAAGGGACTCCGACTTCTCACCTTACAGAGTGTTCAGTGCTCCCAATAAGGGACTACGACCTCTCCCCTTACAGAGTGTTCAGATCACCGCAAAAGAGATTCTGGTCTCTTCGACTCATAGCCCGGCTAGGCTGCGCAACCATATCGAATACTTTCATTCTCCGACAATGGATCGAATACTTACATTCTCCATCGTTAAAGCCAATGCCCCGCCATCGCCTGGGCATGCCCCCTCGCGATCGCGCAACCTGATTGAATACTTACATTCTCCGACACCCTGATTGAATACTTACATTCTCTGGCACTATGATCGAATATTTACATTCTCTGGTAACCCTCTCATGACCAGGCTCGGTCGAGCAGTCAGATCTAATCCTTACATTCTTCGACCCACGGATTTAGTCGTCACACCCTCCAACATAGTCGCACGCTTACATTCCACCGGCTACTGGCATCTGTAAAACAAAGACATAATTACGACTTATCCGTGTCGACGTCAGAGCCCCCGCTTTTATGCTCAGGGAGATCTCAACTACCAAATTTATTGTTCCACAGCAACGCGTTCAAGCCATCAGATGGAGGATATTCATCTCCAATCGTATAGATGTCCCAGGCCTCCCCTTCAAATATTAACCTACTTCACAAACGACAAGGAGCGACACGACATCAGTCTCCCATGCGAGCAGCGCCTCACTACATGGTAGGCCAAAGATTTGCTCAAGTCTTCGCAAACATAAAATGAGAACATAAAGCGACGAATGCACACAACATACCTCAAGCAATGCCTCACACGCACAATGCACATTGCGCCTTGCACGCACATCACGCACATTGCGCACCGCGCGCACATTGCACACATTGTGGTCTGCACACTCATTGCACGCACTCCACAATTATGTGTTCGGCTCCTATTGTGCGCGCCACTCCTAGCATAAAAAACACACTTCACACATTCTACCCTTTGCACTTCTCGCGTGTTTTGACTTGCGTCCGCCACTGCGAACCATTACACGCTAAGACAGACTTCTGAGTAGAATCCCCCGCCCTTCATTCGCTTCAACTCGAAGCTGGAAGGACTTGGGGGACAATTGATGAGCTTCCCTTTAATGAGTTCGACCGAACCGTGGGTCCAACAAGCACAATCACAGTAATCTCTCGCAAAGAGCAACCCCGTGGCACGGCCGCCCGAGCCGCTCCGTGGGAGCCTCCGGCGCGACAATCTCCCTACACAGTGAAGGTCGCGCATGGGAGTTCCCCCGCATGTCGAGTCCCGCGCACGCGGGAATTGTCCCGCACGTTGCACTGTGCACGCTGGATTAACCCCGCACACTGCGCACTGCACGCGAGATTAACCCCGCGCCCAGCACGCGGGGGATTAACCTCGTGCACATTAAGCGCGGGATTAATCCCGCGCAGCATAGTCTTCCAGCCAATGGGGATTTCCACCATTGGATGGAAGAGGCGCTGACCAAGTCAACGCCATTTAGACGCTGATTTGGTCAACGCCCCTTTTTAGCCTCCCTTTTGGGGAGTGTTGTGCACTCCCTAACAGGGATCATGGGCTAACCATCGGGGTGGTTATTGGGGGACGCCGGCATGTGCCGGCGGCATGTCCACCCTCTCTTCCTCGCGCGCCATCACTGTCGTTTCCCAAGGCCATGACAGTCGCCGCCATCGTCATCTCCCAACGTCACAGCCGCCTCCGTCGTCGTCGTCTCCCAACGCCGCGGCCGTTGTCGTCGTCTCCCAACGCCGCGGCCGTTGTCGTCGTCTCCCAACGCCACGGCCGTTGTCGTCGTCTCTCAATGCCACGGACGTCAGCGCTGTCGTCTCACAACGCCATGGTCGTCGCCATCGTCTCACAACGCCATGGTCGTCGTCGTCTCCCAACGCCACGGTCGCCGTCGTCGTCTCCCAACGCCACAGACGCCGTCGCCGTCATCTCCCAACACCACGGCCACCGTCATCATTTCCCAACTTCACGGCCGTCTCCGCCGCCATCTCCCAACACCACGTAAGTCACCGCCATCGTTTCCCAACTTCACGGACGTCTCTGTTGTCGTCTCCCAACGCCACGGACGTCGTCGTCGTCTCCCAACGCCACGGCCGCCGCCTTCATCTCCCAACGCCACGGACGTCGTCATTGTCGTCTCCCAACACCACGACCGCCGCCACCGTCGTTTCCCAACTTCACGTCAGTCTCCACTATCGTCTCCCAACACCACGACCGCCGTCGCCGTCGTTTCCCAACTTCACGTCCGTCTCTGCCGCCGTCTCCCAATGCCACAGCTGTCGCTGGCGTCGTCGTCTCCCAACTTTACGTCCTCCTCCATCGTCGCCAGCCTCCTCCGCCGTCGTCGTCGGCCTTCTCCGCCGTCATCGCCGGCCTATTCCTCACCAATTTTCCAATCTCCCCCTCCATTCGACCAACCTCCGCCACCTACTGGAGTCCGTCGCCGGCGGCCCCCACCGGCCTGACCCTTCGTCATCACTGAATCTCCATCGTTCGACCGCGCTCCTGCGATCGGAACCGTTGGTTACGTGGGTTACCACCCACGTAACCGCCCGCTTGATCTCCAGTAGTGGGAGAAATGCATGTGTCATAAAATCGGCTTTTAAATAGCAATCATGGTGGTCATGGACTGCGGATAGCCGCACGACCTCCATAACCACCCATAAAGCCTATAAATATGGTCGCAGATCCTCCTTAATTCTCATTTTATTTTGAACTGAAAAATCATAATGCGGATTTTCTCCCTCCTTTCCCCTTCATCTTCTTCATCATCTTCTCTCCATTCGAAGATCTTCAAGCACTCCTTGAAGATCCTCTTCATTTTCGAAGTTCCCTTCGAAGATCTTCATCTCTCTCCTCCGCCCAGAATTTCTCTCCTCCACTTTTCTTCCTTGGGCGCTACCGTGCGCGCCTCCTCCTTGCGCGCTCTCGAGCACAACTCTTCCTCGCGCGCCTTTGCCCGTGCCGCCTCCTTTCACACACTCGCACGCATCTCTTCCTTGCGCACCTCCTTGCGCGCATCTCTTCCTTGCGCTCTCTCGCGCTCTACGCCTCCTTGTGCGCCCTCGGGCACGTCTCTTCTTTGCGCTCTCCAGCACGCTCTGCCTCCTCGCGTGCACTTGCGTGCTCCGCCGCCTTGCACGCTCTCATGCTCGTCGTTTTCTTGCGCGCTCCCGCGCGTGCCTTTTCCTTGTGCGCTCTTGTCCACGTCTCTTCCTTGCACGCTCCGCCTTCTCGTGCGCTCTCACGCACGTTGCTTCCTTGCGTGCGCCTCTTCCCCCCGCACTCTGCGCGCTCCCCTTTAGTGAGCACTCCAAACAAGCGCCCCGCGCACTCACCTCCTGCAAGCGCTCCACGCACTCTCCTCCAACAAGCACCCCGCGTGCTCTCTACCAACAAGCGCTCTGCGCGCTCTCCGCCAACAAGCGCCCGCGCACTCTCTACCAACTAGCGCTTCGCGCGCACTCCGGCAAGGGCCCCGCGCGCTCTCCTCCAGCAAGCGCCCCATGCGCTCTCCAATTGCCAGCTCTTCGCGCGCTCTGCCGTCAAGTCCGTTCCAAGCGCACCTCCGTGTGTTCCGCTCTCAAAACTGCTGCAAGTATTCAACGTCTTCAGCTTAGCAACGATCCCACCAAGCGTTAGCAAGTATGCATTTCCTGTCTCCTCTAAGTACAACAAAAGACAATCCACAGAGGATAGGACGCGCCCAGCGCGTCGCACGCCCCAGACATCAGAATAAGTGCAACAAGCTGCTCTCACTTCCAAGAACTATCAGAGGACTCCATAATACAATGAGTGTATAGCTCCACGCATCACACAAAAAATTGTTAGGTCTGCGAAGGGTGGTCTGTCACTCTCTGAGCTCTTCTTTCTCTCTCCCAATAATTGTAACGAGAAGCGGTCTGTCACCCTCGAGTTCTTGGAAAAGCCATGTAATAACACTCAGATCTAGTGGAGGTTTGATCGGCATAAATCCGACCACGTGATTTTTCACCCAATTGACGGGTTTTTCACGTAAAAAATTGCATTGTCAGCTTTTCTTTCTCTGTGACTGTGTGCGCGCTCGACCGTTCTGTGGGCTAAGGCGGTGTAAATTAATCCGGTCCAACCGGAACGTCGAGTTTGACCGCAACAATCTCATATACCTTGAACTTTGTTTCTATTGTCATCTGAGTTGGGGGTATGCCATGCTAAGTTATGATCTTTTGGTCAACAAAGTTGTTTACGGAGAATACATCATAGTACTTAGCCAACTTTGAGCTTTGAGAAGTCTATCTAGAATGAACAATGATCGTCACATCACCAATATAGGTTATGCAGGTCTTTATCTTGTGCCTGTGATAATGGAGTTTTGCAGCGACATCCATATAAAGCTTGTAGGGTGACAACGTGTCGGTACCTTTTAGTGACACCTGTTGTATGAAAATTCCATTATGACAATGGGTTGTTCTCTCTATTTTTCATCGGCATGAAAGAAAGGTGATGTTGAAGTTCAATTTGGTGCCCCGGCAGGCTATAATAGCTGCCAATATTTTATGGTGAACCTTTCGGTAAAGTTTGAGACGATTGTCTAGCCTTCGTGTTCTAAGTTTTCATGTATATTAACTTATTTTTAAGTTAAGGCCATAGGTTATCTCGGTGGTGGGTGGAAACATATTTACAATTCACATCAAGGTTTGGAATCCACATCAATCATATTATTGGTCCTCAATATTTTTGGGTATAAGCATAAATGTTCATTAAGCATGAGTCCCCCAAATTGAGGGCTATATTAGTAAGCATTAATCTTAATATTGTAATGATTTCTGGGTCTCATTATTCAATTTTTTTTTTGACTCGCAACTATTTGAGAGAGGGTTGAATTACAACAAATGACATAAACCCTAAAATTGTCAAGGAACATGTTGAGGAGGAGGTTAGGCATAGTGGACTTTGGAGGTTTATCTATTATGATCATGTAAGAAAGTGTTTGAGGTTTATCTATTATAAACATTTTTTCTAAAAATGTATGTACAAGATGTATTTCCAAAACACGCGAAAAATTAGGAAAAAGTACGGTGCGACTATCCAGAACTGTGGTGCTAATAACAATCACCTAAATTTATATTATTTTGTACTAATCAATTTTAATTCTAAATGTATAATGTATTTTTCCCATTATACCAAATATGTTGGAGAACATACATAAGCCTTGATTTTTGGTCATGTCTATAATATCATTTCAAAATCAAGTCAATTAAAAGAGATGTTTTGAAAATTGTACACATTTGTGATTCTGTGAAGATTTGAAAATTCTACGAAGTGTTTACACAAACTTATTCACTATTTTGCTTATGCCTATAACATTTGTAAGAGATTAAATTTGTTATTAGGTTTCTCAATAATTTATAAATATTTGATTTTATAATATTTTCTTTCCCAATCATTTTCATGTCATAGTTTGCATATGAATTTAGGGCGTTGATATTAGCATCGCATTGCAAGTATTATTTTGATGATTAGCTATCCGCAAGCAATATTTTTATTTGCGCGCCTATATATTTTGATTTTTTTTAATATTTAGAGAAGTAATCTTGTTTAAAACTTAAAAAAATTTGTAGACGCAGTTGAATTTGAAAGTAGTTTTAAAGGTTTGGTAGCATAGAATTGTGGTGACTGTTTATCTTAAAATTCAACTAACATAGAAACAAATAAAAATTAAAAATAACAAAAATAAATTCATATAGTTGAGACAACTAAGGCTTCATTTTGAGGGACTTATTTTCACCGGTCAAGCGGTTACGACCGAATTAAGATCCGATTCACGCGGTCGTAACCGCTTGACCAGTGAAAATAAGTCCCCCTAACGGAGCCTAAAACTAATGAAAATCCAAGACTGGAAGATTGGATCCTGGTCAGATCTAGTTTTTGTACCTAGCCTCTGTTGAAACTTTCCTTAGCAAACTCTACTCTGTTTTGAAAACAGAGCATCTAGTTGCTTGGTACCCAAGCAAGCTCCTCAAGGCAGCACCATGCCGGAGAAGACAGGCGGGGCCAGACGATGGATTTGCCGGAGATGACAGGCGAGACTGGACGATGGATTTGCCGGAGGAGACAGATGCGACCGTGACTTGATTCGCCGGGGGATTAAGGGCCGCCGGAGATTTATCGCCTGTGACGGGATCGGCTGGTGAGGAAAAAATTGCGAAAGGGGAAGAGGCGAACCCTAGAAGTGCGATTAAGGCTCCGTTTGGGGGACTTATTTTCACTGGTTAAGCAGTTACAACGGCATGAATCCGACCTTAAAACCGGTAAAAATAAGTCCCTCCAAACAGAGTCTAAGAGTGTGCGGTTAGGGAGAAAAAAACGTTGAAAAACTTTAATTAGCAATGTGATTAGCATTAATCGCAGTGTGATTAACATCACCATTGTTATGGTCAAACTGATTTTAGATAGGGGCAAACCAATTTTGCGGGCAAACCAAGAAATTATATATGCAAATTAATTATGCGGGCAAATCAAATTGTTGCTGGCCAACGACCTCCACCACCAGCAACACATGGCTGACAAGGAGAAGCACGTTTGCAACGGCCCCTGCTGCTAATACAACTAGGCAGGTTGTTGTGGGTGTGGTGGCCCGGCAAAGTAGGCGATGCCTGTGCCGAACACTCGGTTGAGCAGTCCCAACTGCTACTTCAGCACGGAGAAGCAATCGCGGATTTCTTGGAGGCTGCGGTAGGCATCGACAGATGAAGGGAAGGGAATGTCGTGGCGGTCAAAATCTGTGAACGCAACGAATGCGTGTTGCAGCTGGAGGCAGGGCTTGTTGTTCTCCTCTTTCGATTCCTTTCATCATTTTCCTTCCTATGTCCTTCTCCAATTCCGGCGACGGCAGCCGCCGACTCTGGAGAAGCGTTATACGGGAATTGGTTTGTCCCAATCCTTTCTAGATAAATTAGTTAATAGTTATTTATTATTTTTTTATTTTAAAATTTGGTTTGCCCCTATTCAAAATAGGTTTGCCCCTAGTCAAAATAGGTTTGCTCCTAGTCAAAATAGTTTTGCCCATAACAATCACCTAAATTTATTACAATATCATATTTTTCCATCCAATCAATTTCAAATTACATATAAAATTTAGGTACCTATAATCAAACCAAAAAAAATGAAAGAGTTATTTCAAGCCATCATAAAGAATTGGGATCACATTATTTCTTGTTTTTAAAAACAAAATGTTCATGTTTCATAAGTTTTACACTTTTACTTTTTAAAAAAAATCAAAAAATTAATTTTACTTTAAGTATTTATTTATATTATTTTTCTATTCTTCTGTATATTTTATCTCTGTATATCAGTACATCACTATTGCTGAATTTAGTTGGTGAAGTACTGTGTATAACCTACGTTTATATTGACAATTCCTATAAGTCTAGGGGCAGTCTGGCAAAACAATTTAAAACACGCATAATATGGCTGTTAATAGCAGTACAAAACGTGGAACACGTGCATTTTGAAAATATGTCTATTATATGACATTTTTAGAAAAAGTGTTGAACATGAAATTTCTAGATCTCAACGAGATATACAACTTTTATGTTGAACACTGTTTCTAAAAATGTCATATAACATGCCTATTTTCAAAAGACGTGGAACCCAAACGGAACTATGTGATTCACAATTGTTCCATCTGGTGCCGCGCCTTTTGAAAATATGCCTACTATATGACATTTTTAGGAAAAGTGTTCAACATGAAAGTTGTAGTTCTCGTCGGAATCTACAACTTTCATGTTGAACACTTTTCCTTAAATGTCATATAGTAGAACTATTTTCAAAATGCGCATGAAACTCGTATTTAGCTAATTCGGGGTTCCATGTTTTTACACTTTTCCTTAAAATGTCATATAGTAGGATCATAGACTGTTATCTCTGTTTTTTTTGAGTTAATCTAGTAATTAACTATGATTTGTATTTTTTAAAAAAACTTAATTTTTGAGCAGTCAGTATCCACCGAGCTGCAATATCTAGTTGTTGGGCTGTAATTATCTTTGGGCTGTCAATATAAACGCCCTTTTATTTTCATTTTCTTATTTTAGTGATTAGTCCAGTTGGAATCTTAGATTGTCTGTTTGGAAGCGATTATATGCACAACTGTGGTGTATTTAGGCTCCGTTTGGAGGGACTTATTTTCGCCGATCAAGAGTTACAACCGCATGAACAGCCTTAGTTTTGTCGTTGTTGTCTTTCTCTCTATGCATTATATAATGGTAATCATTGACCCTTGTGGATGTCCTCTCACTTGAAAAATTGCATAAATTTAATTTCCACAATATTTTCCATGTTCGATTTAATTATTTAAATTAAACTAAGGCCTCGTTTGTCACAGTGGGGGGTGATGAACATGATAGTTAAATTGTTATTTTCTAACGCCCACCTAAAGAACTTCATCCACTTTTATGTTTAAACAGATGATGTTTGTTAGGCGATCCTTAACAAATGATGGTTTAACTCATACGTTTATGACCGCCGCCACCGTGTCTGTAGAAAAATTCGCTAGTCCTGTGGAAAAAAAATTTGATGTCTTCGACACATCTTACTCATTCTGCACATATAAATATGATCTTTTTTCGCAGCGGGCACCGGAGCATTTGAAACTGTTGGAATTTCTTAACGGGATTACACATTAGACGCGTGCAGTGAAATAGATTACAAGAACATCCTAAATAGTAAATGTGTCTTGTGAAAAATCATGAATCAAGAAATATTTATGCAACAAATGTATGGTTACCTGTTCAGAGTTGGCAGCAGTGTTTAGGTAGTTCACGCAAAATCAGATCTGCAACTCTACAACAGTCCGCACGAACGGCCGAGAACCCCAAGGTCTTGTTCAACAAGATCTGGGTCGGAGAAGGATTGCCCTCAATGTCTCCACGAATTGTTAGATTCGTTTAAGAAAAGACAGCGATGGTAGCGACGGTCGGACGGGATCTCACAGTACAAGCAACGGGATCTCAGGAACGGTTCCGTTTTGATCTCCAAAAGGGGGTATCGAGAAAAACCTAAGACTGTGCCTATTTATACCCCAGGGTTATAAATGCAGACATGCGTCTCCGTTATCAACAAATCCGGGATTTTAATTGAAGTAAACAAAGAATGTCGTCGTGATGAGCTAAAATATTGTTGAGACGATCTCGATGATATCGTCGTGAAGATCTGATATATCGTCGAGACAATCTTGACGATATCACACATCATCTCAATGATATACTCAATGCTGACAGTTGATCAAATTGTCTTGACTTCTCGACGGCATTCACATTATGGTCGTGATGATCTTGACGATATTCATAATATCATTTTGATCATCCAGACAATCAGGTTTTATCGGCGTGTCGTCTTGACTACTCGACGACAGACCTCGACGACATTCATAATGATGTCTGCAAGCCTTCTCGACGACATTAACAATGTCATCTTGAAGTCATGCCGACATGCTCCATACAATATTCACAATATTTAAGGAGTATTTAGCCGATCCAATCCAACTCTAATGAGTCATAGAATTAGTCCTTTCACTCATACTCGATATGAGTAAGGCCAATACAATGCTTCCTCCAATTTTTCCATCATTTCCGATCGCGACACCGTGTTCACTAGCAGGTTTTGGTGGGAGCTTTTCCGCCTCACGGGGACATCCTTACGCATGAGTACATCCAATCACCCCCAGACAGATGGACAGACGAGGCCCTCAATAGAAGCGTGGAGACCTATTTGAGGTGCTTCATTGCGGGTAAACCCCACAAGTGGAGTAAATGGCTTCCTTGGGCAGAGTATTGGTATAACACAGCGTACCAAACAACAAAAAAATGACACTGTTCTAGAGCTTGTAAGGGAGAGCACCACTGACACTCTGGAACTATGAGAAAGGATTGTTCGTGGTGCCAAAAGTGGAGTCTGCGCTGCAAAAGTGAGACGACATCTTAAACGATTGGAAGGAGAACCTGCAAAAAGCACAATACTGCATGAAGACCCAAGTAGACAAGCACCGACAAGACCAGCCGCCTCGACGACATTCATAATGATGTCTGCAAGCCTTCTCGACGACATTGACAATATCACCTTGAAGTCATGCCGACACGCTCCATACAATATTCACAATATTTAAGGAGAATTTAGTCGATCCAATCCAACTCCAATGAGTTATAGAATTAGTCCTTTCACTCATACTCAATATGAGTAAGGCCAATACAATGCTTCCTCCAATTTTTCCATATGGTCTTATGTGTGATCCTATAACCTCATATCGCGTTGACAGTGAGATCAACTGTTTGACTACTTCCAGATCACCCTGGAAACTCCAATAGAAATAGGGAACACAAAACTCTTATTGTGGATCGTCCGGTCTTTCCCCGGCCCGGAGAAATCAGACCGTCTTAGCTCGTAATCGGGTCGAATATGCAAACAGTAAATGAAAACCACAAAAAATGACAAGAGGCATTTTTGTCGTAGAAAACCCAAAAAAGATGAAAAACCATGTGGTTAGATCTGTGTCGAGCCAAAAATCAACTACTTTTTTGGAGTTTATAGGGATTGGGATATTTGATCTCGGAGGGTGACAGACCGCTTCTCCGTTATAATTGCAAAGTACAAAAAAAAATAAAAAAGACTGAGTCATCAGATCCTCGATGGAAGTGTTTCGGCCTTGAAATGGCGCTGAGCTCGCGGAACCTGGATGGGAGCGTTCCGTCGGGGAAATTCTCCAAGTCGTCGGAGCTTTAGAGCGAGCGCTCTTGTTACAGCGGAGCCTTGATGGGAGCGCTCTAGCGGAGGCTTATGTTGTGTTCACAAGGAACTCCAACCACATTCGTTGTCGCATATTCAAGTCCTTCTGTTGCAATAGGTACTTTAGGCTCTTGTGATCTGTATAGATCTCCACCTTCACGGCATAAAGATAGTGTCGTCACAGCTTTAGTGCAAAGATCACCGCCGCCAACTCTAAGTCGTGGACGGGATAGTTTCGCACGTGCACCTTTAGCTGGCGTGAGCCATACGCAATCACCTTCCCATTTTGCAGAAGGACGCAACCTAAGCCGCTCCCTGAGGCATCACTATAGATTGCAAATCCATCGGTACCACATAGCGATGTCAATACAGGCGTCGTGGTCAACCGAATCTTCAGCTCTTCAAAAGCTTGCGGGCACTCTGGCGTCCAAATGAACTTCTAATCTTTTCTTGTCAGCGTGGTTAGCGGCAAAGCAATCCACGAGAAGTTTTCAACAAATCTTCTATAGTAGCCTCCTAGTCCAAGGAAGCTCCTGACTTCAGCCACAGAAGACAACACTGGCCACTCCTGTATGGCCCTTATCTTTGTTGGATCCACTGCTATGCCCGCTCCACTCACCACATGGCCTAGAAAAGCCACCGACGATAGATAAAACTCGCACTTCGAGAACTTGGCGTAGAGCTTATTCTGCCTCAGCGTATTCAACACCAACCGCAAGTGGTTTTCATGATCAGCTTCAGATTGAGAGTAGACCAGAATATCATCGATGAACACTATCACGAACAGGTCCAGATACTCTTGGAACGTTCGGTGCATCAAGTCCATGAACACCGACGGCGCATTACACAGCACAAACAGCATTATTGTGAACTCATAGTGCTCGTAACGTGTTCCAAATGTGGTTTTGGGAATGTCACCTTCCCGAATCCTCAACTGGTAGTAACCAAACTTCAAATCCAACTTGGAGTAGACGGTTGATCCCACCAGCTGATCGAACAACTCATCAATCCGTGGGATCGGATACTTATTTTTCTCGGTGAGCTTGTTCAGTTCACGGTAGTCAATACATAACCGCAAACCACCGTCTTTCTTTTTCACAAATAGAACAGGCGCGCTCCAAGGTGACATGCTTGGGCGAATATAACCCTACTCCAACAACTCCTCCAGTCGGACTTTCAACTCTGCCATTTCCTTTGGCGCGACGTGATATCGCGAGCGGGCCACAGGTTTCGCACCTGGCACCAACTCAATCGTGAAGTCAATCTCTTGCTGGGGTGGTAGCCCAGGGAGATTCTTGGGAAATACATCTACAAACTTCGATACGATCAGAACATCACATACACTGGTCTTGGGCTCAACAACCAGAATTAGCGTGAAGTATAACTACGCGCCCTTCCGAACAGCTTTGACAACTTGGAGTGAAGACATCAGCGTCCCGCCCACTCCTCGCATCCCCGCGAACTTTGTCTCCTGCTCGGTATTCTGGCCCAACGTGATCACTTTGGTATTACAATCAACCAAGGCATGCTGCTCCGCGAGCCAATCCATCCCAAAGATCATGTCAAATTCTTATATGATAATACAGATGCAGTCAAATAAAAATCCTGACTTCCTATCTGAACCGCCACATCACAAGCTCGATCTGCGAGCATCAAACACCCATTCGGCAACACCACCCTGACGCTATCTGTCTTCACACAACTAGGTATCCCAAGCCGCGCTATGAACTCCTTCGACAGAAAAGAATGTGAAGCACCTGTATCAAACAGTGCTCGCGCCAGTGTGTTCCGAATCATCACAAAGCCTGTGACAATCATATCACACACACATGCCGCATACAAATAGGTAATCAACAAAGCATGTGATAAACAAAGCAATGCAATAACTAAATCGTACCTATGACGACGTCACTCTGCTTAATGGCCTCCTGCATGCCAAGATTGTAGACTCGGGGCTGCGCCTGCGAGGCAGAGGACTCCACCACGGTCTTTCCTTTCTCCGCATACGATGCTCCCGCCTTCTTTTCACTCTTTGGCGGCACCCGACAATCCCGGGCTATATGCCCCACCCGTCCACAATTAAAGCATATACGAGTCTCCGGCTTTGAAGTGGCCCCCGGCGTTGCTCTCGAGGCAACCGAATAAGGAGCTTGTCCAGCCATCTTGGACCTCTTGCCCCATTTCTTCTTATAAAATGACTTCGCTGGTCGGGGCACCTTAAACTCCGGCTGTGTCACAGCCAAGGCCCTCTTCCCTTGCACCCTCTTCATGTCTTTTTCCAGCGCGCACGCAGTGTCGACCAATGACTGGAAGCCTTGGTTCACCGAACTAGAAAGCAGGAACCTCAACTCGTCCCGCAGTCCTTTGTAGAACCTATTTGTCTCCCTCTGCTCATCAGCAAAAATCGAACCCGCATACCGCCCCAAGCGTGTAAACTCATGCAGGTAAGCTTCAACACTGCCTTTACCTTGCATAGTTTCCGCAGAAGGCGGAGGTATAGGCACCTCAACTGGTGTCGTACTTTCATCAGAACGTTGGGGCTCTGAATGCCCCGCACCACTCCGCGTCACCTACAGGTGAACAAGACACGCACATTAGCGACCGCACACAAGCAAAACAACAAAATAGGAACGCTCAGGTTCCTCAAACACATGTATTTTCATGCCTAAGGTGGACATTCCGGAGTTCACTGGTGTTCGCGTGGTGGGCCCATAACCCACAGATCCCAGGATCGAAACCTGGCTCTGATACCAAAAATATAACGACTCCATCTATTCACAGGTATATACTAGAAGGTCTGGTCGGGGCCCCACAACATATACCATAAAACAGGCGGGGAAGTCACGTAGTGATACCAGAGTAGCGCAGCGTACCCTAACACATTGCATTCTAGCGGAAGCCTATACCACGAAGTTGAACTCACACCCATGAATGTCCACCATATAAAAGTTCCACATTTATATAAAGCAGGAATGTCCAAATACAAACAGTTGGCCTTATGGCCTTACAGGGCTTTCATAACATTGGCCTTAAACATTGGCGCGCAGGCTGGCCACGTAAAAACAAACAAAGCATTTAGCTTTTGCCTTCAAGGGCTAGCGGCAGCAGCAGCAACAGCAGCAGGGACTTCAGCCTTTATGCGTCCTGATTGGCTATCACCTGCACAGGGACAGCCCACCTATCGGTGACAAACAGGCAACGGTCAGCATTCAACTGACCAAATTATAACGACCTCACCCCTTTTCCCGGGGCGGTGGTATTTCTTTCCTGCAGGCATAGCATTTCACAAGCATATATATATATATATATCATACAATGTGCTCTCACGCACATACATTCCATCACAACCTTCAGCCACGTGGCCCGACGATCTGTGCACTCAAGGCACATTCATGGTGTACCGGCGAACCAGTTGCCCACCACCGTATCAGGTTCGCAACCCAACGGTAAAACATTGAGCATTTCACTCCATGGCATGCAGCCAGAGTTCTAGTCGTAATGCACCGGGATTGGCCCGTAGCCCCCCATTCTGTCATGACGTGCATGCCTATGATGCTCGCTATGCGCTCCAACAAACCTCACTTTCTGGTCTCGCGTCGGACGGACATAACGCAGATCGGATCATCCACCCCCTGTTGCTCAAATCTCCTTGCCATCACCGAGCATAGTGTACTCACGGCTATATAAAGGTGCGGGTCGGTTTCACTGAACCTGTTTGGCATTAAAGCTTGGGTGCACCAGTACTTACTCTTACACCCATTTCATATCACACACCAGAGGATCTTTCCTGGGCACACCAGTACTTCCTGCTACTCTCTTCACAGGTCCAACACCACAATTATCACAAATGTCAAGGGTATTTTCCTGACTACCACGCCAGTACTTCCTGCTACTCCCCTTCATAGGTACCGCCCATGAACATCAAGCATTACAAAGGGTATTTCCTGGGCACACCAGTACTTCCTACTACTCTCTTTCACAGATAGAACCCAATAGCACGGGCATCTCAAGGGTATTTTTCTTGGACTACCACTCCAGTACTTCCTGCTACTTCCTTTCACAGGTACAACTCGTCGACTCCTAAACTACACGTTCATCACAGAGTTTTTTCTGGTGCTTATATGCAACATCACCAATCCAGACCAACCTGTCCAGATGGGCTTCACACAACATGCCTATTCCGTACTCCATTTCCGGATCTATATGCCCAATGATTGGGGATTCCATGTATCCAGCCAAAAGACTCCCATAATCAGCCACCCTCTGGTGGGGGAATCATATTCATATGCCAAAAAGGAAGCCTTCACATGGCTAGGAAGAAAGGTCGTTACCCTCGAAGACCGCTTCGGTGCCATGAGCTCCTAACTGGCTGGAAAGAACCGCAACAGATTTTCCTTCGCAACGCTGGCCTCGGATCTCTCGTCGAAACTCCGCAGCACCACTGGTGGCCGGCTCTCCTTCCTCCTCCTTCTTCTTCCTCTCTTTCTCTCTCTAGGATTTTAGAAAGATGAAGGCCAATATAACAAATGAGAACTTCCTTCGCATCCACGACCTTAAGGAATCAGGGAGCACCTCAGCCATGAGATCCCAGCTGAAGATTTGGACAGCCACGATTTTTCTACAAAATCACATTTTTGCCTGACACGACCTGTGACACTAATAGGCATGCTTACACTAATAGGCCATAGCTTCTCCAAGGCAGGACACAACGCCAGTTCGCCTTGTCGCCAAAGGCCAAGCCAAGACCACACAACCGGACTCTGCAACAACATTACCCGCCAATCCGCGGACACAGCTCCAGCCCACTTATCCCGAGCCCACGGCTTTGCTACAAGGCAAATGCCGGACTCAGCGGACACACCGCTCCAGTCCTCTCATCTTGAGCCCACGGCTTTGGCACCAAGACATCTGCCAGAATCAGCGGACACTGCTTCAGTCTGCTTACACAGCACACACCTCCAGTCCGCATCTCCCGCAGAATGCTTCGGTCCGCATATCCCGAGTCCACACCAGCAAGTTAGCTGTCGGACTCAGCGGACCCAGCTTCAGCCCACACGCCCTTGCAGAAGCAATCTCCAGTCCGCATATCCCCCAAGCTCGCAACCAAGGCAACAACACTTCTACCGATCTTGGCGGACTGAGAAGCAGTCCGCGCTCTACTGCGCGATCTCCCCGGACTGAGCCAAATATGGACTTGGTTCAGAACCAACGAAGCCCATAACACTGGCCATAAGGGCCAGTCCGCACTTACTGGCAGACACTGGATCCATTCCTCCTGCCCCGACGAACTCCAGCACCTGTCCGCACTGACTGACGCTCTCCGCGGCTTCCACTTGCCGCTTCACCAAAACTAGACCAAGGCTTCTGCCCAGCCGGACTGCCGAGCTCCAGTTCTCCAATTCGCTTCTTGCCGGACTTCGCGGATAGTGTCACTATCCGCCGATTACTTCTTGGGATCCAACTGCCTGCTGAGCACAAGCTGGCCTGGCTAACTGCAGCTGCTGTCTGCATAGTCCGCGTGAACAGGTCCAAGTGCTCCAATCACCCACTTTCACTTCACAATTTTCAACAACCATAAGCCAGAAGAACAAGATCATTTTGAATCTTGAAGAGAAACTCCTAAAGGAGAGAATGGTTGTGGCTGAATTCTGCAGACCTAAGGCTGTGTTGCCTTTGATAAATTCCTTCTCCCCACAAAAGGATACGGAGGAGTTAGCAGTCAAGGAAAGCACAAGAGTTGACCTTTCTAAAGGGAAAGGCAAAACTCATATAGTGTCGCAGTCAACCTTTCACAAGGTAATCCTTCCTTCTCATAGGTATGATCAAGGTTGTACGCATAGTCACTAGAAGAATGTGAATCTTTCTTGTAAGAATATAAATGTTTCTTACAATGAAAGAAGAAAGGGTAGGGGAATGAGTGTATTTAAGGCACCCTATGAAAAAGTACAAATAGCCCGTGCTGGACCATTTATATTTGGTGCCTCAGCCCCAACTCACAAGGTAAAGGCAGTGGCTTTCACTCAAGCCCATCCAGTAAGGACTCAGACCGAGGGTTGGTCTACCAGTAAGTCTAACTTGGCTTGTTCTGATGATATAAACAACTTGTCTTCTGCAAAGAAGACAACTATAAATACCATTCAGGGCTATCAAAGAAAGCCTGCTGGAAGAATGACCTTCAGTCAGATCCTTGCTGAAAGGAACCTGAAGAAAGTTGCTGCTCCTCTTCCTTCTTTTCAGTCAGCAGTTAACCACACTACAGGACCTGCTCAGAACAAATATATAATATTCATGGGTGTTGGTGTTGTGGTAGGGTGAGGCATTTTGCCCTAGATTGTTGGCGGAATCCTTCTCTGTCTAGAGCAAGAGTTACCCTACCTGTTAGAAATGCTGTTGGTAGGCAAGTCAGATTTCAGACTAATCAGAACCTAGGACCCAATACCTATTGTGGTCCTAAGGTAAGATAATTTTGTTTTGCAGGTTAGTATAAGTGCCCATCCCCATGTGGCACTTGGACGGAAGATGTTCCAGAACTTGGACTGGAACAAGGAAGTTATCATATGGTTCATACCCCAAGGATAAGGATGTTGTCTGCATTCCTAAAGAAGGATAAGATGCACATGTCTTGCACAAAGACTAGCAGGATCCAGCCAGCAGGACTGTCTGGTTGGACAAAGCTTTGCTGCCACACTAGCAAACTAGGAGAAGAACAAGTAGGGTGTACTCATCACTGAGGAAAATCATTAGGTGTAGCTCCTCTGTGAGCAGCAAGGAAGAGGCACACTATGCTCAGCTGATCAGACTCACTATACAGAAGGGTCAAACTGTTAAGCGATATCATCAACTAAAATGATGACTGACAGTCATAAGGACAGGATCTGTGCAAATGCTGATGGGGAGCATGTTCAGTCAAGGTTGTTGGACAAGCTTGAAACTTACCCAAAGTTCCCCCACAACAGAATAGATCAGCATTACTGCTGAGGATCAGCTTGTCCCCATGGACATTGCAGAGGTTGAGAGGGAAACTACCCAGGTGATGACACCTGCTGAAAGATGGCAAGCCAATCAGGTTACTAGAATATCTGTATTGCTCCAGCTTTTGTTGATACAAGTCATCTCATTCCTATTGGAATAACAGTATAAAGAAAGACTTTGTATCAGCATGAAAGAATGGTTCAAGGAAAGATCATTTAAGGCTCAAATGGTATCAAAGTCCAGCAACTGCAGGAGAAAATTCAGCCTCATGAGAAGAGAAAGCTGACAGCTGCACCATTAGTATCATTTGCAAAAGACTCCCATAATCAGCCACCCTTTGGTGGGGGAATCATATGCATATGCCAAAATGGAAGCCTTCACATGGCTAGGAAGAAAGGTCGTTACCCTCGAAGACCGCTTCGGTGCCATGTGCTCCTAACTGGCTGGAAAGAACTGCAATGGCTTTTCCTTCGCAACGCTGGCCTCGGATCTCTCGTCGGAACTCCGCAGCACCACCGGTGGCCGGCTCTCCTTCCTCCTCCTCCTTCCTCTCTTTCTCTCTCTAGGATTTTAGAAAGATGAAGGACAACATAACAAATGAGAACTTCCTTCTCATCCACGGCCTTAAGGAATCAGGGAGGCACCTCAGCCATCAGATCCCAGCTGAAGATTTGGACAGCCACGATTTTGCCACAAAATCACATTTTTTCCTGACACGGCCTGTGACACGCCAGTATTCCAGGCCGTGTGCCTGAAGCGGTGCTCAACCGACTTATCCAATCCAATGACACGCCCATGTGACACTCCCGTGTCACGGGCCGTGTCATCTGACACGCCTTCAAACACACCCATATCTGTGGCCATGTTCTTCAGGCTGCACAACATCGAAATCAACCCGAGAGGGACACGACCTGTGAAACGCCCGTGTCCCAGGCCGTGTGCCCATACACGACACTAGACACGCCCCAGCTCAACTTCGTCGAGCTGAGTTCGTCGAC
The DNA here is from genome assembly GCA_039583875.1 of Platanthera guangdongensis. Classification (NCBI taxonomy): domain Eukaryota; kingdom Viridiplantae; phylum Streptophyta; class Magnoliopsida; order Asparagales; family Orchidaceae; genus Platanthera; species Platanthera guangdongensis. The sequence continues at coordinate 15,530,607 of CM077163.1, forward strand.
CGCGAGGACACGCCCTATAACACGCCCGTGTCACAGGTTGTGTACTATACACTTGACAATCGTGGACCGAATCAACTTCGTCGACCTGAAATTCGTCGACCCGCGAGGACACGCCCTGTGACACGCCCGTGTCACAGGCCGTGTACTCTACACTTGACAATCGTCGACCGAATTTTGTCGACCACTCGTTGACTGCTCACCCAAGAAGGACACGCCCTGGGACACGCCCGTGTCCTAGGCCGTATCACCCAACTTTTGTCAATTTCTGGCTTTGGGGTGTTACACAGCATCTCCCAAAAGGAGCCATGCTTCCCTCTGCCTTCTTCTTCAGCTTAGACCTCCATACGTGCATCACAGGAGTATCGTCACCAACGTTGGGCCCAAAGGCCCAAGCCTTGTCACCTCTGAGAGTAGTCACCTCCTCAGCCTTGGCGTCATACACCTCCTTGACTCTAGTGGTGTCATAACAACTAGAAGCTACTCGCTCGACCTGAGGGCCTGCAAGGAAACATGAGACCATGCTCACCGCATTCCCTTCGCTATATCGAGCTGGTGGGTTACTGATCCTCTTCGATCTTCGAAGAACCTGATCACAGCTAACCACCTCCGCTGCTTATCCTGAACCATCTCCATTCCCGGGCGAATCCGGAACAATGCTCCCCTTTCTTCCTGAACAAGACACCACCTCATTTGAACCAGAAGCACCTGGAGCAACGCTCCCCCAGCTATATGAACTAGAAGTCTCCGCTCTCGAACAAGAACTACTTGGAACATTGCTCCCCCTGTATCTTGAACCAGAAGCCTCCGTCTTCGAGCTAGAAGTACTTGGAGCATCGCTCCCTTGCTTCCCGACCCTGACGCCTTTGCCCCGGAGCTAGAACAACCTGGAGCTCCTGGTGACACAAGCAGCTCCCTTGCTTCCTTAGCAACAGCCTCCTTCAGCCCACCATCTAACCTGCTCATCTTTGGCTCCACACAAGAGCTACCCTAGTACGACGTCAGCTCATCGAAGACAATGTCTCTTGACACGATGAACCTCTTCGTCGCAGGATCCATACACCTCCATCTCCTCCTCTGCTCATCATACCCAATAAAGACTAGTTTTGTGTTGAGAGCATCCGGAGTGTGTACGTAGCAGGTAGATCCAAACACCCGTAGGTGCTTCACACTAGGCTTCACCCCAAACATCAGCTCATATGGAGTCTTCATAATGATCGAACTAAGAGGCATCTGATTGATGACATGTGCCGCACAAGCCATCCCTTCCGCCCAGAAGGCCTTCGGAATGCTTTTGCACTGAAGCCAACATTTGCAGGTCTCCATCAACAAACGGATCATCTGATCTGCAACACCACCTTACTGTGAAGTATATCCACAAGACAGCTCCCTTCGGATCCCATGCTTCCTGCAAAAGTTCGAGAACTCGGTTGAGCCAAACTCACCACCGATACTTGTCCTCAACTTCTTGATCCGCAGGCCAAGCTGGCCTTCCGCAAGCTTCTTGAACTCCACAAACAAGCGGAACATGTTCGACTTCTCCTTCATGAAGTATACCCAAGTATACCTCAAATAGTCATCAACCAAAATCAGTATGAACCTGCTGCCTCCAAGACTGGCAGTGACGGTCGGTCCCACCAGAGCATAATGGACAACTTCCAAAGGTGCTTTACATCTGGACTGTTCCTTATCAACTGTAAAGCGATAAGCTTCACCTTGCTGACATCCTGTGCAAGCTTGACCATCGCCGTAGGATGACCACCTGGGCAAGCCTCTTACGAGTTTTCTTCCTGCCATAGCTTTCAGCTTGTCCATCCCCACATGCCCAAGTCTTTCATGCCAAATAGCTACATTATCACTGGCCTTCATCCGATCAGCACCAGAACTTGTTGTTGATCCAACCAAGTTCTTCTCCTTACTCCCAACGTGAGCAACGTTCGCTGAGAGCAAGAAAACCTTGCACTCCTTCCTGAGATGACCATGCTGCTTGCATCTATAACACCTTGGTCCTTCTTTCCTCTTCCTATCACGCCTAGGAGAAACACTCCTTCCTTGCTGATATGAAGTTGAGGGACCATCTTATGCAACAACCTTCACCTCCTTCCTAAACAAACCATCAAGGGAAGTCCAAACCTCCGCAGCTGACCGACATCCACTGATGGGGTCCAAGAGCTCTGATGAGATCACCTACTTGAGAATAGACTCCGCTCTCGCATTTATCTCCTTCCAAGCTCTCATCTCTTCAGCATTGCCAGCAGTAGCCTCTTGTCTTCCTGCTCCGCATACAACCTCCCAAAGGTCCTCGCCACGAAGAAAGCTCTCCATACAAGACTTCCACCTTTCAAAGTTCGTCTCTGTAAGGAGTTCAATTCCAAGACTACTCGCATCTTCCACTGCCATAATTCTTCCACAAGTTCTCTTTTCACAAGAGTCAGAAACCACTTCAATTGAACACTGCTTATCCACTCCAACCTGGCTCTGATACCATGTTGAAATTTCCAGATCTTGGAGTTAGCAGGGGTTATCTCAACTTAAGTCAGTCACAACTAGAAACAAATGTATCACAAGAGTCTTTATTGATTAACAACAATTTTCTTTACAAGGCGAGACATACATGACGAGACATGCTTTACCAAACAACCACCAAAGGGAAAGCAGAGACTACAAATACAAGACAAGAATAACTCAAGCCGCGCGGACTCAACACCAAGCCACAGGTCTACTGCTATGGAGTCTGCTCAGTCCGTCAGGTCGCCAGACCGCAACCCAAGCTGCACGGACTACCCCTTATTCCAATGCTAGCTCTAGTTGCCTATCTGCAAGCCGCCTAACCACAAGGTCGCCTAGCCGCCAGACCGCACAAGCTGTGATACCGAATAGAACAGTCCGCCTAAAGCAGGCGACTTATTTAACCCTGAACCAAGTTGCCAAAGAGAAAATTGTCTGGTCGCTGTCCGCGACCTGTTGTTTACCGCCTGTTACTTAACCGCAGAGTCTGCACTATTCCTGACCGCAGTCAGAGCCAAGTCCTGGCTTTCCAGCACTATCCGCACAACCTGCACCGCACAACCCGGTAAAGTCTATCAAACTTAGCGTACACCAAAAAATAGTCCGCAGCAACTGAGACAGGCTCAAGTTACTGTTCACTTGCTTTGGCTCTCTACAACTCCTGATGTGACATGGGTCCTATTTATAGGCATGATGATGAGTGTGGTCACCTCCCTACCCGATAGGATTACTGCCACATCCTGCAGCAAGACGACTCTGTAGTCCGCGGATACATCCTAGTCCGCCACGCCTATGCGGATAGCCAGTCCGCCATAGCTTCTCCAAGGCAGGACACAACGCCTGTCCTCCTTGTCGCCAAAGGCCAAGCCAAGACCACACAACCAGACTCTGTAACAATATTATTCGCCAATCCACGGACACAGCTCCACCCCGCTTATCCCGAGCCCACGGCTTTGGCACAAGGCAAATGCCGGACTCAGTGGACACACCGCTCCAGTCCGCTCATCCTGAGCCCACGGCTTTGCCACCAAGGCATATGCTGGAATCAGCGGACACTGCTTCAGTCTGCTTATACAGCAGACACCTCCAGTCCGCATCTCCCGCAGACTGCTTCAGTCCGCATATCCCGAGTCCACACCAGCAAGTTAGTTGTCGGACTCAGCGGACCCTGCTTCAGCCTGCACGCCCTTGCAGAAGCAATCTCCAGTCTGCATATCCCACAAGCTCGCAACCAAGCCAACAACACTTCTGCTGAGCTTGGCGGACTGAGAAGCAGTCTGCGCTCTACTGCGCGATCTCCCCGGACTGAGCCAAACATGGACTTGGTTTAGAACTAACCAAGCCCATACCACTGGACACAAGGGCCAGTCTGCACTTACTGGTGGACACTGGATCCAGTCCGCCTGCCCCGGTGAACTCCAGCACCTGTCTGCACTGACTGACGCTCTCCGCGGCTTCCACTTGTCGCTTCACCAAAACAAGATCAAGGCTTCTGCCTAGCCTGTCTGCCGAGCTCCAGTTCTCCAATTCGCTTCTTGCCGGACTTCGCAGATAGTGTCACTATCCGCACGGTTACTTCTTGGGATCCAACTGCCTGCTGAGCACAAGCTGGCCTGGCTAACAGCAGCTACTGTCCGCATTGTCCGCATGAACAGGTCCAAGTGCTCCAATCACCCACTTTCACTTCACAATTTTCAACAACCATAAGCAGAAGGACAAGATCATTTTGAATCTTGAAGAGAAACTCCTAAAGGAGAGAATGGTTGTGGCTAAATTCAGCAGGCCTAAGGTTGTGTTGCCTTTGATAAATTCCTTCTCCCCTCAAAAGGATAAGGAGGCGTTAACAGTCAAGGAAAGCACAAGAGTTGACCTTTCTAAAGGGAAAGGCAAAACTCCTGTAGTGTCGCAGTCAACTTTTCACAAGGTAATCCTTCCTTCTCATAGGTATGATCAAGGTTGTATGCATAGTCACTAGAAGAATGAGAATCTATCTTGTAAGAATATAAATGTTTCTTACAATGAAAGAAGAAAGGGTAGGGGAATGAGTGGCTTTAAGGCACCCCATGAAAAAGTACAAATGGCCCGTGCTGGACCATTTATATTTGGTGCCTCAGCCCCAACTCACAAGGGAAAGGCAGTGGATTTCACTCAAGCCCATCCAGTAAGGACTCAGACCAAGGGTCGGTCTACCAGTAAGTCTAACTTGGCTTGTTCTGATGATATAAACAACTTGTCTTCTGCAAAGAAGACAGCTATAAATACCATTCAGGGCAATCAAAGAAAGCCTGCTAGAAGAATGACCTTCAGTCAGATCCTTGCTGAAAGGAACCTGAAGAAAGTTGTTGCTCCTCTTCCTTCTGTTCAGTCAGCAGTTAACCACACTACAGGACCTGCTCAGAACAAATATATAATATTCATGGGTGTTGGTGTTGTGGTAAGGTGAGGCATTTTGCCCTAGATTGCTGGCACAATCCTTCTATGTCTAGAGCAAGAGTTAGCCTACCTGTTAGAAATGCTGCTGGTAGGCAAGTCAGATTTCAGACTAATCAGAACCTAGGACCCAATACCTATTGTTGTCCTAAGGTAAGATAATTTTGTTTTGCAGGTTAGTCTAAGTGCCCATCCCCATGTGGCACTTGGACGGAAGATGTTACAGAACTTGGACTGGAACAAGGAAGTTATCCTATGGTTCATACCCCGAGGATAAGGATGTTGTGTGCATTCCTAAAGAAGGATAAGATGCACATGTCTTGGACAAAGACCAGCAGGATCCAGCCAGCAGGACTGTCTAGTTGGACAAAGCTTTGCTGCCATACTAGAAAACTAGGAGAAGAATAAGTAGGGTGTACTCATCACTGAGGAAAATAACTAGGTGTAGCTCCTCTGTGAGCAGCAAGGAAGAGGCACACTATGCTCAACTGATCAGACTCACTATACAGAAGGGTCAAACTGTTAAGATATATCATCAACTAAAATGACGACTGACAGTCATAAGGACAGGATCTGTGCAAATGTTGATGGGGAGCATGTTCAGTCAAGGTTGTTGGACAAGCTTGAAACTTACCCAATGTTCCCCCACCACAGAATAGATCAGCATTACTGCTGAGGATCAGCTTGTCCCCATGGACATTGCAAAGGTTGAGAGGGAAACTACCCAGGTGATGACACCTGCTGAAAGATGGCAAGCGAATCAGGTTACTAGAACAGCTGGATTGCTCCAGCTTTTGTTGATACAATTCATCTCATTCCTATTGGAATAACAGTATAAAGAAAGACTTTGTATCAGCATGAAAGGATGGTTCAAGGAAAGATCATTTAAGTCTCAAATGGTATCAAAGTCCAGCAACTGCAGGAGAAAATTCAGCCTTATGAGAAGAGAAAGCTGACAGCTGCACCATTAGTATCATTTGCAATCAGCTAAGGGGATATAAGAATCAAAAAAACTCTCGATCAAAAAGCTGAAGCCAAGAAGAAGGATACAAGTGGTACAATCACTATAGGAGTGGTAACTGGCCATGATCAAGGATGAAGACAATAATCTAAGAGGAGAAGGAAGTTTGAGTTGCCAATGCAAGAAGGGTCATTGTGGCTTGAACAGAAAGCTGATGCTAGAGGTAAGTTTGGTGCTAAAGACAAGGAGAAGATCTGGCTCAGCAAGAAGTGATCATGGTGTAACGGAGCTGCTGTGATTAACTGATGAGAATCCAGCCACAGCTCCAGAACTATAACCTCCAGATAAGTAGAACCTTTTTATATTGATACTCTACTAGTGTAATCGAAGTTGCTAGGAATCATGTCCTTCACAGTAGGTCTATGCATATGTAGATTAAGTATCAGTTTGTTAGGGAGCAAATGGAAAAAACTCAATCCTAAGTTAGTCCTCACTGACAAGTGGTTGATATGTTTATCATTTCACTAGATGAAGTCAAGTTCAACACCCTCTAGGTTGAGATTGGGTATGTTGAACTTGGAAAAACTTCAGTTGCTCCATGTTATACTTGTGTTAGAGGATTCAGTTCTCTTGCAGGTAGATAAGTCCTTAAAGTGACATCAAGACTATAAAGAACATCATGTAGTATCCAGACTGGAATAAACTAGAATGTCTACCAAGAATCTGACAAAGGATACCTCAGTTGAGGGGGAGCAGGTAGCTGCTACAGTAGATCAGCTGTCACAACTGCTGATCAGTTTGTCTTAAGGATAATGCACAGTCCAAGGGGGAGATTATAAGAAGAGGAACAACTAGCAGGCAGCTCAAGTGGATCCATTTGTCACTCAAAAGTTTAGGGACTACAATAATGTGGTGTATCAATGATATCACCACAAGTGGATGTTGATTCTGTAGATAAAACATCAGCAAGTGGAACTATGTGTACAGTAAGTTCAAGTAATGCAGTATTGTATTGTTTCAATGTATCAACACAAAAGGTATGATTCCTAATCAATTAGATTGATCACTAGGATAATTTCCTTAGTGTTATCAACATAGGACTTTGACTAAGTTCAAGAGATAATCTCTCCCATGATCATTTCTCCTCCTTCAATAGATATACCTATTAAAGAAGACAGAAAGGGGGAGATGTGTGGCCATACTGGAAAGGAGAGGTGTGGCAATACTTCTAATGGGGGATATTGGAGATATTGAAGTAATACTTGACATGACTAGGTCATGTTGAGTCGGTTCATATTACTGGAAAAGATTGTAGTAGTATGAGAAATGCATTGACTGACTGTATGTTAAACCATGATTGTGTCAGTGCATATTTTGAGGTAAGTGCTTCTAGTGGTGTACCATTTAAATATTAAGTGGTATAAAGGAGAGTGCATATTACTTGAGCAATTGCTCAAGTATTATGAGGATGCACTGACTTAACCTATTGAGTCAGTACAATTAATGAAACACATTTAATCAATATAGCATAAGCTAGCAGTTATAGCAGATTTTAATCTACAGCTGCATGAAATTATTCTGCCTATTATGGTAATGCCTCTTAGTATTGCTGGGAGTTCTGCCTTCTTCAAATAGGGGGAGATCGTTGGGTTCATTGCCCACAATGTTCCATAGAGTGGATTTGAAGAGGCATTGCCATCAACACTAAGAAGATAGTTGCATTTGATGTTGTTTTAGCTCATCTTGTGCAAGATGTTCCATGGAACAAGTCTAGATAGATTGTCTAAGTGATGTGATAGGTGGTCATAAGGGAGAAAGGTGGACACCAAGAAAAGATGCTGGAAAGGCAGGAATTTGCCTAAGTCCACAGGCATTAAGTAAGGTAAGCTCACTCAATGCCAGAAGTCAAGGAGCAGTTGACATTGCAGCTAAGTCCACATGCGTTAAGTGAAGCATGCTCACTCAATGCCAAAGGTAAGAAAGAATGTTGGCAAGCTAGAAATATGACTAAGTGTTTTGGCATTGAGTGATGAAGACATACTCAACGCCATACAATAAAAAGGTTGTAAGTTGAACTTAGTCGAACTGAGTTCAGAGTTCATTGAGCTCAGTTCACCATTCGTCGAACTAAGTTCAGAGTTCGTCGAGCTAAACTCACCATTTCTCGAGCTAACATCAGAGTTTGAGCTTCTAAATTCGTCGAGCTCAGTTCAGAATTCGTCGAACTGAGTTCAGAGTTCGTCGAGCTCAGTTCACCATTCGTTGAACTCAGTTCAGAGTAAGCCAGGATGAGTCAGTCTATGCCTAAAGTTAAGAGGAAGATTTTGTCTAAGGCATAACCACTGAGACAAGTGTTGGTCTCAGCATAATCGTTGAGACAAGTGTTAGTCTCAGCATAACCACTAAGATAAGTGTTTGTCTCAGCAAAGAACAAGAAAGCGCTGAGATAGTTAAGCTAGTGTTTTTTAAACACAAAAAATTGGCTAAGACAAAAAGTGTTGAGTGAGGTATGCTCATTCAACGATCTCAACACCTAAGATGCTGCAGAGGCAGAAAATTGGCTAAGGCAAAATGCATTAAGTGAGGCATGCTCACTCAATGCTCTGAACACCTAAGATGCTGCAGAGGCAGAAAATTGGCTAATGCAAAAAGCGTTGAGTGATGAAGACACACTCAACACTCTCAACTCCAGAGAAGTAGGAAGATTTTGCTAAGGCAAAGACGTTGAGTGAAGCTGAAAATGTTTTAGTTATCTTACCTAAATCACCTAGAGGAGGGTGAATAGGTGAGTTGTTCGTCTTTTTGCGGAATAAAAAATGTAACGAACTATCCATAGAAAATTAACCAAGCAATCGCAGACGACACCAAGAATTATAGTGGTTCCCCAACCTTGGGTACATCCACTTTCCTCTCACCGATCTAGCAATGCACTAAACTCGGCTACTCCACTAATCTCGGATTGAAAACAATCCTACACCTCAGAACAACGTTCCTACAACTTGATACCAAAAACTGGATCTACACTAGGAAGATAAACCTTCCTATAAGAACTCAGAGAACAAAGCTCCTACAACTCGGAGAGAGATCTCCTATAAGAATAGATTGAAATAAATAATTACAAACAGTGATTTGATCTCAGATCTTGAAAAATTCTATCTGTTCTACTTCCTTGAACTTTGTGGCTTTATCAGAAATGGTTAAAGAAGAATCAGCAAGATCTCTGGATCTGAAATTCTCTGGACTCAGCAAGATCAAGTATTGGATCTATAGATTGTAGAATGACTTGATCTCTGAATCAACTTCTCTGAATCGATCTGGATCAAAAGCAAATCGGCAAGAATGGCGATGAAAAACGATGCTTCTGATTATGGAAAGTAATTAGGGATTCAGAAAAACCGTGAATATCTTGCGCCTGCTTGTTATTCTTCTTAGGGTTGGTTGAAAATGATAAGACTTTTTATAGGGCTTGCCTAATGACCATAATTACAATTAATGACAACCACGTGGACCAATCACGTGCTGATGACATTTGAAATTCACTCCTGTCTGGACTTAGAAGATTTTCAGAAAAACGGTACGAGTGTTCTCGAGAAGGAGGATTGTACTCGAGAAAACATCTTACTGGTTCTCGAGAAGAACAATGAGGATCTCGAGAAAAATACTTAGAAAAATATGTGGAGGTGGAAATCTGCAGTGTCGAGATAGAAAGAAGTAATCAAGAAAAATATACTTTTCTTCTCGAGAAAAATCATTCTGGTACTCGAGAACAGATAATCATCTTGAGAACAAATGTCTGGCTCTAGAGAAAAATACTCTGGGTCTCGAGAAATAACTTTTGCATCTCGAGAACAAAACATAGTCTTCTCGAGAATAAATTTGGTCTTCTCGAGAAAAAGACTTAGAAGAATAATTGTCCGAAAAAGAAACAACCCGAGAAGAAATGTTATATAATACTCGAGTACATAAGCCCTTCTCGAGAACAGCATTAAGCTTTCTCGAGAACAACTTCTGCCACTCGAAATAAAGACAAGTCTAGCTCGAGAAATATCTTAAGTCCCTCTCGAATACAAATATAGTACTCGAGAAAAATAGTTAGATAAATCTGAAAAACTGAAAAACTTAATTCTTCATTAAAATCAGCATCCATCTTTTCTCTTGCCTTTAGTGCTTAAAAAGGAAGTGTGTCCCAATAGAGAGGCTACACATGAGTCAACACCATGCATCACACAATGAGGGATTACATTGTATGGTCCTGTGTTTGGAGACTCATTGTAGACTGACATTGGTCTACACTTAGTAATTAAGTCCTACAAACACTTAGCTAAAAATAGCATCAAATACAAACTTAATTCATCTTAGTTTAAGGGTGACTTCATACAAATCTGGGCTATTGTGGATGTAATACCCAACAATCTCCCCTATTTGTAGAAGTCAGAATCCTCTACACTAAGGTGAATTACATCACAAGAAAAACACATAAAGAAACTAATGACATGATAATTGGGAGAAATGCAGTAATATGCAAAAATCAGATCAACAGAATTAGAAGTTCATATAAACAGAAATTTATCCAAAAGAAAATTTAAATTCCACAATTTCAAACATAATGAGAACCTCCAACATCTTCAATTTACTGATGTTGTTGATGTTGTTTTTTCCTGTCTCTCTAGCTTCTGATGTTGTCTCTTTTGGTAGCTGAATGGCTTGGGGAAATACTTATGAGGTCTAGGTGGAGCCTTGAGATTATTTCTATCATATATTCTGTCATAAATCATTCTCTTTGTAAGAGTCTTCTCATATAGATTCTATTCATCTGAGCTGTAATGCAAGCTTCTCTTTTCATTGTAATCAACTACTAGCTTCAGAGTTTCAAGAATAAGAGACTTGGAAGTAGGACTTCAAACTTTAGTATACTCTTGAGGTATTTTCCCTTCAGCTTCTGCATGTGGATTTGATCTACTTGCTGAGGCTCCATCACCATATTTCCTTCTTTTTTTACTTTCTGAACTTCTGGAGGATGAGGAGGCATACCTGTTTGTTCTGATTCCCACATCTATTCATAAGAATCGGGAGGGGGACCTTCAAAATAATCTGGAGGTGGTCATTCAAAGTATTCTGGAGGTGGAGAAAATGTTGGCCTGTTTACATCCAGGTTTGCAGGAGGTGGTGCATTAAGATCCATGGCTAGTTCAGGAAATACCTGATTATGCATCCATATCGAAGTATCATTAGTATATAACTTAGTCTTTTGATTTCTTTAAGCACATATGTCTGAATATCTTTCAACTGATCTTCCTACTGATTTTCCATAATTAGAGCTTGTTTTTTCAATAGTTCTTTCACTTTATCCTCCCTTTCTGACTTATAGGGAGAGGGTGCTGATGACATCTTCTTTAAATTTTCCAACTTCTTCACACATTTTGAAATTCTTTTCATCAGCTCTCTTGTCTAGTAGAATCTGATTATTGGCAAGAGTGACTGACTGGTCCATGACTGTACCAATGTTAATGATTGTATGACCTATTGCTTTTCCACCTATTTGCAGGAGCCTTTTAAATTCATCTATATTATTTTGGATTTCAGCAAATCCTCGAATCATTTCCTTTTCTAATGCAGTTACTTTTTCAGTGACAACTTTTAGAGAATCAACAAAGTATTTTCGCTGATCAGCAAGCATAGCTTCAATTTTATGTAGAATGGTACCTTGAGGGAAGATTTTTTTTCTGAGTAGATGGTGGAGGATAAGTAGGGACAGTCCACGGAAGAATTTCTTCAAGTACTACTGTGGAGGTAGAGGCTTTCTTTCTGTTGACAGTGTTGTCCTCATCTTCATTAATTGTGGGCAGTATGGTTAGAATCTTGAAATGAAGACTTGGAAGGGGTGGTTCAGCAGCTTCAATGGGAATATCATCTTCTGAATCATGAATTAAAACAACTTCATCATCATGCATATCTTCAGGAGATTTCTCAGGTTCATGTACAGGTGATTTTTCAGCTTATGTAGATGTTTCTGCTTGAGGAGGAGACTTTGCTGGAGACTTGGCTTGTGGTTCAAGAGACTTGGGAGATGGTGTTGTGGAAGAAGGATGATCTTCAGGAATGGTGAAAGGAGGTTCTTTGGAAGAAAGCTCCTCTATCATCTTATTGATGTCATCTTCAGTAGACAGAATCTGATCTTGAGTCTAGGGATCTGTCAGATTATCAGAATCTGGAATGTCTTCAGCAACAGGAAAATCTGGAATATATCTATGCAGCTGAAGTAAAGTGGCAGCAGCAGCAGAAGAAGTATCTTCTTGTTAGTCTGGATGAAGAGCAGCATGTGGATTAGTTTGAGGAGGAATCTCTGTAGCAGCAGGAGTAACTGTGGCTGGAATTTCTGAAGAGATTGTTGCTGGAGTGGGAGTTGGCTGGGCTGAGACAGATGGGGCAGGCTCCCCCTCAATAACTGAATTAGTTATCTGATGTGAAGGATGTGATGGGGTCCTGTCCACATCTTCAATTTCCTGTAGAGCTTTATCAGTCTTCTGTAATTTAACCTCCCATCTCTGGATGGAGGTAATGGACATCTTCTTCATGTGGTGGAGGGTTGTGCCCTTTTTCATGGGAAAAGCTTCTGGATTCATCTGATTGAGATAAAGAGAAAATATTTTCCCATAGTTAGGACTCTTAATGCATCCCTTAATCTTATCAAATAACATCATGCCCCACTGGAACTTCTTTTTATAGATAACTGCAGTCATAAAGTCAAAGAACTCTGGGGTAATATAGCTTGTAGAACTTATTTTGCATAGAAGTACTTTGCCCAGTATGTCTCCCAGTAATTTGTTTTCAGCATTCATGAATTGTCTTCTAATTGTGTGAGAGGATTGGGGGATCCCACAGAAACTATAAGCTATCTTATATTCAATGCCTACCAGATCATCTTCTTGATCTATTACTGGAAGTTGCAGATATTGAGACACAGAGAGGGCATTCATCTTTACCTTAATATCTTGAACCTTAGACTTGATTAACTTGTCATTCCTTTTAACTTTGGCGTGCTGGAAGAACTCTTCAACATCAGAAGTTAGAATGCGGCAAGGGAGTTCCAGAACAAAAGACAGCCCGACGGTTTCGAGTAGAAGTAGAACATTCTTGAAATCGTCTGAAATCTCTTCAATTCCTACAAAAATGAGTTCACTCCCGATCCCAAGCTTTGAAGACGAAGCCATGAATGTCTAGAAATGGATCTTGGCTGGCCGGCGAATGGGAAAACTGGCTTGCGGCAGACGACGGAGACGGAGGAAGACGAAACGGCTTTTCTCAAGAGGAAGGATTTTGAAATCGAGAATAAAAATTTCTTGGACTTATTTTATTTATAGTTACCTCTAGTTTTGATGATAAAATATATAAATAATCACTAAAGGTACTTGAAATGAGGCGGTTAAGCGCCTGGTTGCAGATACTAAAAAAATTGATCTTGAAGAAAAATTTGACACCATATTTCTCGAGAGGGCTAGTTGTTCTCGAGAATGAGTTTGTCAGCACTCGAGTATAATATGCCTTGGTCTCGAGTAGAATGAGTCATGTTCTCAAGTAGAGTACTCCTTGTTCTCGAGTAGAATATTTAGTCTCGAGAAGTAGGTCTGCTGTTCTCGAGAGGCAAGTCTGTTGTTCTCGAGAGGCAAGTCTGCTGTTCTCGAGTACAAGTGTTGTACTCTAGAAATGAAGTCCAAATTCTAAAATTTTCTGATGTTTGAAGTAAAACCCGATCTTGACCTTGCCTGTTACCTTTGTCTTCATTCTTCTTCATCCTTGTTGAGCATGTCAAGTTTTGTTTTGAAGAACGAGAACTTGGCCTCGTCCAGCGGCTTCATGAAAATATATGTAATTTGTTTGTCAATTGGGACATATTGTAGATCTATGTCCCCACACTCCACATGCTCCCGAATGAAATGGTATCGCAGCTCTATATGTTTTGTCCAGCTGTGAGAGACTAGATTGTTGGCTATTGCAATCGCACTGGAGGATTCGCAAAACAAAGGAATATTTTGGACTTGCAGGTTGTAATCTTCAAGCTGGTTCTTTATCCACAACAATTGTGCACAACAACTGCCGGCAAAAATGTATTCTGACTCGGTCGTTGAGATTGCGACACAATTCTGCTTTTTGCTGCTCCATGATATGAGCCTCCTTCCAAGGAATTGGCAAGTCCCGGAAGTGCTCTTTCTATCATCTTTACTTCCTGCAAAATCTGCATCTGAGAAACCAATTAGTTCGCTGTCATTACTTCTTGGGTACCATAAGACAAGATTTGGTGTACCTTTAAAGTATTTCAAAATCCGCTTTGCAGTATCATAGTGAGATTCCTTAGAGTTCACTTCAAATCTAGCACACACACATGTTGAAAACATTATTTTCAGTCTGCTAGCAGTAAGATAGAGCAAGGATCCAATTATGCTTCTGTACTTGGTTACATCAAATGTTTTCCCTTTCTCATTCTTGTCTAGAGACATAGTTGAACCCATTGGAGTCCTCATAGAGGTTGCGTTCTCCATTCTGAATTTCTTAATTAACTCCTTGGTGAACTTCATTTGAGAGATGAAATTCCATCTTCAGATTGTTTCACCTGAAGTCCTAAGAAATACTTTAGCTCTCTCATACTGCTCATTTCAAACTTCTCTTGCATAAGTTTGGAAAACTTCTTGCAGAGGTTGTCGTCAGTAGAGCCAAATATGATGTCATCGACATAGATTTGCACTAGCAAAATCTTGCCTTTTATTTCCCTGAGAAATAATATCTTATCTATCTTTCCTCTTGTGAACTTGTTCTCAAGAAGAAAATTAGATAGCATCTCGCACCAAGCTCGAGGAGCTTGTTTCAAACCATATAATGCTATAAATAAAAGATAGACATGATCAGGAAAGTTACAATCAACGAAACCTGGAGGTTGTTTTACATACACTTCTTCCTTTATGTTACCTTTAAGGAAGGTAGACTTCACGTCCATCTGATAGACAGTGAAGCCCTTATGTGCAGCATATGCTAGGAACAACCCGATTGCCTCCAGCCTTGCCACTGGAGCATATGTCTGGTCGAAGTTGATTCCTTCTTCTTATCTGTATCCTTTGGCGACGAGTCTGGCGTTATTATTTATTATTTTCCCATACTCGTCCATCTTGTTCTTGTAGACCCATTTTGTCCTGATGACATTCTTACCTTTGGGTCTTGGAACAAGCTTCTAGACTTGGCAACACTTGAACTGATTCAATTCTTCTTCCATTACACTTATCCATGATGCGTCTAAGTTTGCTTCCTCAAACTTCTTCGGTTCAACTTGTGAGAGAAAACTCAAATATAAATTCTCATTAGTTGTAGCTCTACGAGTTATGATACCATCTCGGGGATCTCCTATGATTTGGTCCATTGGGTGATCCTTCAAATGTCTGAGCTCTAGAGTCCTTGCATCTGTAACTTCTTCAACCACTGGAGTGACTTCATTAACTTGAATGGTTTCTTCATCATGGTCATCAACCTCTCCAATAGGGGTTGGAGTGGTGATCTTGATGAACTTTTCATCTTCTTTTTTTTTTAGTTGGCTCATCAAAGTTCAATTATTTTATCTTTGAACCTGCATCTTCAATAAACACACTAGAAGAACTGTCTTGCAACAAGCTCATCTCATCAAATACAACATGAATAGATTCTTCTACAACCAGAGTTTTCTTATTAAAAAACCTATATGTCTTACTATGGCTACTATACCCTACAAAAATACCTTCAAAGCTCTTTTTACTAAATTTAGCAGTGTTATACTTACCATTATTATGGACGAAACACTTACAACCAAAGATTCAAAAATATGAAATAGTCGGCTTTGTGCCCTATAGTAGTTCGTAAGGTGTTTTATTATGGTTATTGTTTATGAGAGCTCAATTTTGCACGTAGCATGCAATGTTGATGGCTACAACCCAGAAATATTCTGGTAGTAAGGCATCACTCAACATTGTCCTGCAGACCTCTATAAGTGTTCTATTCCTTCTCTCAGGTACTCTGTTTTGCTGAGGAGTACGAGGAGAGGAAAACTCATGAAAGATACTTAGGCTTTCACAAAATTCTATCATGGCCCCAGACTTGAACTCTGTTCCATTATCACTTCTGATTTTGACTATAGAACAGTTGCATTCATTTTGGACCTGCCTGACAAAATTAGTAAAGATATCAAAAGTATCTGACTTGTATTTTAGAAAGAACACTCACGAAAGTGTGAGTAATCATCAACAATAACCAATGTATAGTCCTTACCTCCCAAACTTCTAACTTGTAATGGACCGAACAAGTTCATATGAAGTAGATGTAAACATCTATTAGAGTCTTTGCCAATAATGCTTTTAAAGGCAGCCCTTGTTTGCTTGCCCTTTACACATGCGTGACAAGGGCTATCTTTAGCGTACTTGACATTTGGGGCATCACATACTACATTAAGAGAAAATAATTTGTTAATGGTTTTGAAATTAATATGTGCTAGTCTTTTGTTTCATTGGTCACAAGGAGATGCACTATCTTTAGCCAAAAAGCACACTAGTGTAGAAGAGTCTATGCAAATAAATTTTAAACAAAATATATTTCTACTACGAGTGCCTGATAGAATCGTTTCCAAATTATCTACCGATTTTATCAAGCACTTGTCTATATGAAATTCTACGATGTATCCTTTATCGCAGAGCTGGCTTATGCTTATGAGATTGTGTTGCAATCCTTCAACATAAGCCACATCTGAGAAAGATACACTACTGTTAGTAATCATACCGTAGCCTTTAGTAATTCCTTGGTCTGAACCTCCAAAGATGACCTTTGGCCCGTTCAAGACTGGAGAATAATTCTGGAGAAGGCTTCTTGTCCCGATCATATGCCGAGAGCATCCACTGTCCAAATATCATATAGGAGTTTTGGTGGCCTTGGACATACCTGCAATCACAAATCAATTCGCCTTAGGAACCCAAACACGTTTGTGTCCTTGGTCTCTAGTTAGAACACTCCCCTATAAGTATTAACATTATGAGTGGTTTTTCTCATATTGCTAACTTGAGGAGTTACATAATTTCTGGAATTAAACCATCAATCAATGGCAAAGTGACCAATTTTGCCGCAGCACCAACAGTCAAAACTGTTGTATCTTTACCTGAAATTCTCCTGCTTGACCTTTTGAGAGTATGGTCTAGCAGGGGCAGCAGTCTTGGAGGTAGAAGCTTCACGATGATGGCATTCACATGGCTTCTTCTCCTTAAGAGGCTTTTCCATAATAGATTTTTCTTTTGGTGCTTTCTTGATGTTATGATCATGATTATAAGGGTCATAGCTATGAAGAGTAATCTCTTCATAAGGTGCCTTAAAGACACTTTCGCCAAAGTTCCGGGGACGGGTCCATCCTTGGTAACGAGACCTGGGCTCTATATAAGTAGGCCTAGCAAAGTGACCATAGGACGAATCAAGATCAAACTCAATCGTTGGAAACATAACCTTCTTAAAAGAAGTCTTATCTTGAGGAGCTTTTCCCTTATCCTTGACCAAAGCCTTCTTGGCTGCCTTATTCTTCCTTTGAGCCTTATTTCTCCTAGAAGATTTACTAGGAGCATCAACATGGCCTAGGCCAGCACCTTTGGCCTGAGCTGAGAATTCAGCAACAAAAGGAAGGACAGTCTTGGGTTTTGAGAAACTTTCAACAAGTTTCTTTTCTGCTGCCAGTTGTTCTTCCAATTCTTTGATGATCTTCTCCTTCAGATCTAGGTGCTCAAGAGTCTTATTATACTCTTCAATAGCAGCATTGAAGTTCTCTCTGAGTGAGTCTGTCTTGGCAACTTCCTCTATCAGAGTGCTCTCTTCAGCCTTGAAAGACTTTATCTCCTTGGCTTGAGTTTTCACGACTCTTCGACATTTGTGGTAAGCCTTGATTAACTCTTTATATTGGTCCATGAGTTCAGACTCATCGTCAAAAGAGCTGTCCTCATGATCATGATCAGAAGCATCTGATTCAGAAAGAGAGGTGTGAGAATTTATCTTCCCAGTGAACTGGGGTTCTTGTTCATCATCAGTTGGTGTCATTATCCCAAAGTAGGCTTCATCTTCTTCACTTGACTCAGATGAGTCAGAGTTGCTAAGAGTTTTTCCCTTCTTGGCTATTAGAATTCTTTCAGTTCTCTTCTTATTATATGAAGATTTCTTCTCCTCTCTCTTTCCACCCTCCTTCTTCTTATGAGGGCAATCAACGATGACGTGACCTGGCTTATTACAACAGTAGCAAATGATGTTAGAAGAAATATGTTTATTCTGTTTAGTATTATACCTGTCTTGGCTACTTGAGCCTTTATTGTGTCGATCTCCATCATGACGTGATCTTCTGTGCGAGGCATCTTTGCCTCTCCATTGTTTCTTCTTGCTCAAGAATTTCTTTAACTGGCTTGCGAGTAGAGAAAACTCTCCTTCAGATAATTCTGAGCCTGAGGTGCTTGGCTCTGAAGTTTCTTCTTCAATATCTTCCTGTGCAAGAGCAAGTGATGCAGCTTTGATCTTCCTTCAGCTGTCTGCCTTCAGTGCGACAGACTTCTCCTTGGATGATGACTGAATCTTCTCTTCCTCAGCTTTTCTTGAGTTGATTTGCAGTTCATAGGACATTAGCTTTCCGAAGAGATTCTGAGGGTCAGTCTCTGGCAGCTTACCAAACTCCCAGATAGCACAGACTTTGTTGTCCCATTCCTTAGTCAGGGACCTCAGAAACTTATCATTCAACTCTCCATTTGTGAAGACCAGGCCATATACTTTTAGGCCATTAACAATTTTGAAGAAACTTTCAAAGGTATCTACAATTGAATCCTTTGGTCCTTGTCGGAATGCTTCATATTTCTGATTTAAAAGTGATCTTCTATCATCCCTAACTTCTTCAGTGTCTTCCATCAAGATCATAAGAGACTGTCACATTTCCTTAGAGGATTGGCAGTGAATCAAATTCTACAGCATAGAATCATCGACTGCACTTGCTATGATAGTTTTAGATTTCTTGTCCAACGAGACAAGTGCAATCTCATCTTTATCAAGATCCATTAACTTCTTAGGAGCCTTTTTCGTAGGATCAATAGTGGATATGGTCATTGGAACATAAGGACCTTCTTCAACAATCATGAAGATCCTTGGATCCACAGCTTCCATGAAAAACTTAATCTTTTCTTTCCATATGGGAAAGTTGGTCTTTGTGC
The DNA here is from genome assembly GCA_039583875.1 of Platanthera guangdongensis. Lineage (NCBI taxonomy): Eukaryota > Viridiplantae > Streptophyta > Magnoliopsida > Asparagales > Orchidaceae > Platanthera > Platanthera guangdongensis. The sequence continues at coordinate 15,549,732 of CM077163.1, forward strand.
ACAAAGGAAGCTTTGCAAAATCCTTGGCCTTGTACATGCCTGGATAACTCAGGAGACTACTTGGGATAGATATGTTCAAGGTGTTAACCTTTTTATGAACAACTTGGCTCTGATATCAATTGAAAATGTTTTGGTTGTCTTACCTAAATCACCTAGAGGGGAGTGAATAGGTGAGTTGTGCGTCTTTTTGCGGAATAAAAAAATTAACGAACTATGCACAAAAAATTAGCCAAGCAATCACAGACGACACCAAGATTTATAGTGGTTCCCTAACCTTGGGTACATTCACTTTCCACTCACTGATCTAGCAATGCACTAGACTCGGCTACTCCACTAATCTCGGATTGAAAACAATCCTACACCTCGGAACAACGTTCCTACAACTCGATCCAAAAAACTAGATCTACACTTGGAAGATAAAACTTCCTATAAGAACTCGGAGAACAAAGCTCCTACGACTCAGAGAGAGATATCCTATAAGAATAGATTGAAATAAACAAATACAAATAGTAATTTGATCTCAGATCTTGAAAACTTTTGCTTGTTCTTCTTCCTTGAACTTTGCGGCTTTATCAGAAATGGTTGAAGAAGAATCGGCAAGATCTCTGGATCTGAAATTCTCTAGACTCATCAAGATCAAGTATTGGATCTATAGATTGTAGAATGACTTGATCTCTGAATTAACTTCTCTGAATCGATCTGGATCGGAAGCAAATCGGCAAGAATGGTGATGAAGAACGACGCTTTCGATTATGGTAGGTAAATTAGGGATTCAGAAAAAGTTGGAATATCTTGCGCCTGCTTGTTATTCTACTTACGGTTGGTCGAAAATGACAAGACCTTTTATAGGACTTACCTAATGGTCATAATCACAATTAATGACAGCCACGTGGACCAATCACGCGCTAATGACATTTAAAATTCATGTATGTCTGGACTTAGAAGATTTTCAGAAAATAGTACGGGTGTTGTCGAGAAGGAGGATTGTACTCGAGAAAACATCTTATTGGTTCTCGAGAAGAACAATGAGGATCTCGAGAAAAAATACTTAGAAAAATATGTTGAGCTGTAAATCTGCAGTGTCGAGACAGAAAGAACTACTTGAGAAAAATATACTTTCGTTCTCAAGAAGAAACTTTCTAGTACTCGAGAGCAGATAATCATCTCGAGAACAAATGTCTGGCTCTCGAGAAAAACACTCTGGGTCTCGAGAAATAACTTATGCATCTCGAGAACAAACCATAGTCTTCTCGAGAATAAATTTGGTCTTCTCGAAAAAAAGACGTAGAAGAGTAATTGTCTGGAAAAGAAACAACCCGAGAAGAAATGTCATATAGTACTCGAGTACATAATCCCTTCTCGAGAACAGCATTAAGCTTTATAGAGAACAACTTCTGCCACTCGAAATAAAGACAAGTCTAACTCGAGAAATATCTTAAGTCCGTCTCAAGTACAAATATAGTACTCGATAAAAATAGTTAGATAAACCTGAAAAATTGAAAAACTTAATTTTTCATTAAAATCAGCATCCATCTTTTCTCTTGCCCTTAGTGCTTGAAAAGGAAGTGTGTCCCAATAGAGAGGCTACACATGAGTCAACACCATGAATCATATAATGAGGGATTAAATTGTATGATCCTATGTTTGGCGACTCATCGTAGACTGACATTGGTCTACACTTAGCAATTAAGTTCTGCAAACACTTAATTAAAAATAGCATCAAATACAAATATAATTCATCTTAGTTTAAGGGTGACTTCATACAAATCTGAGCTATTGTGGATATAATACCCAATAGAATCGTGCTCACTCAACGCTCTCAATGTCTAAGTTGCAGAAAGCTTTTCTAAGGTAAAACGTTTTGAGTGATCAAGACACACTCAACGCTCTCAAATTTTCGGCATACTTATTTTCTGTTCGCACAGGTCCATTGCCCACAATGTTCCCTAAAGTGGATTTGAAGAGGCATCACCATCAACACTAAGAGCATAGTTGTATTTGATGTTGTTTAAGCTCATCTTGTGCAGGATGTTCCATGGAACAAGTCTAGACAAATTGTCTAAGTGATGTCACAGGTGGTCATAAGACAGAAAGGTGGACACCAAGAAAAGATGCTAGAAAGGCGGGAATTTGCCTCTAAGTCCACAGGCGTTGAGTTAGGTAAGCTCACTCAATGCCAGAAGTCAAGGAACAGTTGACGTTGCAGCTAAGTCCACAGGAGTTGAGTGGAGCAAGCTCACTCAACGACAGAGGTAAGAAAGAATGTTGACAAGCCAAAAATATGGCTAAGTGTTTTGGCATTGAATGATGAGGACACACTCAAAGCCATACATCAAAAAGGCTGTAAGTTGAACTTAGTCGAACTGAGTTCAGAGTTCGTCGAGCTCAGTTCACCATTCGTCGAACTAAGTTCAGAGTTTGTCGAGCTGAGCTCACCATTCGTCAAGCTAACAACAGAGTTTGAGCTACTGAGTTCGTTGAGCTCAGTTCAGAATTCGTCGAACTGAGTTCAGCTATCATCGAACACATTTTCTGTAATCATCAAAACTGTCTTGTCTCTTAATTCTTGTGTTCTCTGAAGTCTTTTGAAGGTAGGTCTCAGTAATCTAACCCTTAAGTGATTGACCTAAACCCTGAAACTAATATATGACCCTAGACTATACATGATGGGTCATCAAACCTAATAGTGAACCTAGCCCAAATCACAAGTAGGGTTCCAACAATCTCCTTCTATTTGGGTGAGGTCATTATACAAAATAAAAATAAGCAAAATCACAAAGCAATAAAAATATCTGACAGAATTATAAAACATATAGCAGATATGAATAGAAGTGCCTTTTGAATATATACAACAATAATAAAAGTTCAAAAATACAAAATCAAAATATTAAAACTGTTTCTTTAAAGCATGTGAAGAGGAAACAAGCTTTGTTAAAATCATCTTTCTTCTGGGATCCTCTGCTTCTTTCTGAGTCATCTTCATGTCCTCAGCACCAAGAATTTTTACTGATGTAGCTCTGGGCACTATAGCTTCTGGATGTAAATTCATATAGGTATCAACATTAAAAAGATTTTTACCTGATATTTCTCCAATTTTTTCTTCCTATATGATGACATGGTTGAAAATTGAGAGAAATCTTTTCCGACTTCCTTGGTCTTCCTTATCTGAGTTAGAGCTATCAACTTATTAAACCTGGTCATTCTAGAATTAGGATCCAACTCTGGATCATATGTTGGAGAGGGAGGTCTCTCTGGACTTGATTTTTCTTTCTGACTTTCTTCAGATGTCTACTGCTGACTTCTTTGCTTCTTATAATGCTGTTTATTGCCCTGGGAGTTGTGTTGTTGCTTGCTACTGCTGTATGATGGTCTGATATGATGAGAGGATGTAGACCTTTGTACTTGAGAGACATTGCCTGTCGATCCTGCTGTAGGAGGAGGAGGACCTCTCCTAGACTGTGGAGGTGGAGAGTATTTCCTACTCTTCTTTCTTTCTTTCATTTCATTCTTTGAGTATCTCATCCAGTGAGGAGTGTGTGGAGTGAGAGTAATGTTGTGACGAATTTAATAAGGTGTATCAGTAGTAGAATTTGGTTTTGGAGCAGTCCTTGGTGGAACCTTCTTCTTGAATTTTCTCTTTTTTGAACTGGAATCCTCTGAGTCATCTAACTCTTCATCATCATCATCTGATTCTTCAACAGGATTATCATAAAGAGCATTGATCTATTTAAGCATTGCCTTAGAAAGTACTGGATGAGCCTGTAGCTGTATACTTGTATCTATTTTCTCAGCCTATGGCTGTTCAGATACATGTTCTTCTTCAGCCTGAGGTTGTACTTGAACTTCTAGCACTATATCTGCATCTATATCCTCAAACACGAAATCATCAAGATTAGGCATGGGGGATTCAGCCCAGCCAAATGTTGGAGGAGAGAAAGCCTTTGGCTCTGGAGTAGGTATTTGCTCTATTGTTTTCTCATTAACTACAAAACTTGTCCTTATTGTTTCAATACTTCAGGACTTATTGGTGCTGTGTAGCAGACTATAGCTTTAGAGTAATTGGTAAAAACTGGTAAATTGTTATAAGTTGTATCAAAATAATAAATTAAAGAATGAATATCAACTGTGGGATTGATGATGAAATCACCAACAATGATTATTTCTGGAATTGAAAAATCTGGTGCTTCTTCTTCTGTATAAACTGGAATCATTTTTGTATCAGTTTATGTAACTATATCTGCTACTACTGGAATTCTACAGGAACTTCTTCTTGAATTGCTGGTGCTTCTTCATGGAACATTTCCCCCTACCTAGTTTTAGAGAGTCCTGAACCCAGGCCCCCAGAAGAAGGTACAGTGGAGAAAGAAGCAAGCTGTGAAGTAAGTTCAGAGATAGAAGCAGTAAGTGGAGCAATTGCTTCTGCAATGAGTGTCTTAAGTGTAGGGTTAAGAAGCTCAAGAATATTTGCTGATATAGAAGAAGAGGGCATGGAGCATGTTGGACAGATGGTGAATGCTTGTAGGATGGAAGATGTTTGAATGTCTGTTGGAATTATGGAGGTTGTGACATCAGCGAGTATAGTATCTTCCTGAATAGGGGGAATATTGTGGAGATGGTTGTGGAGATAGAGATGATAATAGATCAAAATTGAGAGATGACAATAGTGTGTCATCAATTTGTGATGGTTGATGAGATGGTAGAGGAGATTGAGGAGGTGGAGATGGTGTTTCCTCAGGAATGTTAATTGGTGATTGTGGTCTAGATGGTGAGACAAAAGAGATGGAAGTAGAAGATTGTTAAAGTGTATAAACATCAACAAGGGAGTTGATGAAAGAAATATGAGGAGCAGGAGCTTCTTCAGGGGTTGGTGAAGTGGCTATTGCAGCCCTGGTGTCCTCTGAAGCTATCTTGGAAGAGAAAGCGCTGGAGGGGTTTGGGATAACCCTCTACCATCTACCAAAGAGGGTAGATGTAATACTCTTAGAGGCATTTATAAAAATGGTCTGGGAGACCAGTAATTCTGGAACCTTTGCATGTAAGAAGATTCCCAAAATTCTTCTAAAACAAACATCCTTCTTACTTATTTTCTTCTTAGTCAAATCAAATATAATCTCTTCCCAGTTCACAGATTTTTGATTAACCAAGGCACACATCAGAAGGAATTGGTGCTTGATAATGTAATCATGGGCTGAGTGTTTGCCCAAGATTACCTTCCCAACTATATCTGCTAAGAACTTATATTCAACAGATAAGTTCTTCTTCAACAACTTGTTAGGGTTTCCCTGGGAGTGACCCATTATAACTACCATATCCTCAAACTCAGTGCTAGAAAATTCAAAATCATCTTCCACATTAATAAATCTAAAAACTTCCGTTAGAATAGCAGGGGTAAGAGAAACCTGGTGTCCAGAGATTGATCCATGATTGGAGGTTTGATCTGGAAGGGTTGCTGTGAAAAGCCATTCTTTGATTTCCTACACTAGGAGTTTGATCCTTAGGGTCATAAACTGTCTCAACTGTGGTGCTTCAAACAAGTGAAGTACGTTCCTGAAAACTTGATTGGAACGGTTAAAAGAGTCAATGTCAATGTCGAATCCTGCTTCAAACTTCATTCCAGAGAGAGTCATCGCTGAAATCGCCATGCCTGCAAAAACAAAAGATCAAGTGCAAGAGAACTGGAAAGCGCAAGATGCAGTTTGATGAAAACCCTATTATAAGTTTTTAAAAGATGAAAAGACAAATTCCGTCCAACGAAACATTAAAAACTTCGAACTCAGTTCGACGAAAAATCTCATAAAGAAATAAAATCATCGATCAAAGTTTGAAGGGGGCGAGAACAGTTCGTCGTTCTCCGTTCGACGAAAAAATTTTCTGAAACAAATCCGTCGATCTCCATTCAATGAACAGTTTCACAAAGGAAAGTTTGACGATCTCCGTTCGACGAACATTTCACGAAGCGTTCAGAGTTCGTCGAACTCTGTTCGATGAAACATGAACAATTTATCGAGAACATACATAAATCAAATTAAACTGTCTTCATTGATCATACCTAGCTGATTTAGGAAGAACATATCTTTCTTTTCATCTGAGTATTTGGTGAAAATATCTGCTCTTTGTAAATCAGTAGAGATAAAGACAAGTTTAATTTTATTTTTGTCTACACAATCTCTAATAAAATGATGTCTTATTTGTATATGCTTTGTTCTACTATAATGTACTGGATTTTATGCAATTGAAATGGCACTGGTATTATCACAAAGTGTAGTTGAATTATTTAAGTTAAGACTACAATCCAGGAGCTGATTTTGAATCCACAAAATTTATGAACAGCAACTATCTGCTGCTATGTATTCAGCTTCAGCAGTTGATGTTGACACAGAAGTTTCCTTTTTATAAAACCAGGACACAAGCCTATCACCGAGGAACTGACAAGTTTCTGATGTGCTTTTCCTGTCAACTCTACATTCAGCAAAGTCAGCATCTGAAAATCTAGTTAAATCAAATTCTGACTCAGTAGGATACCAGAGTCTTAGATTAGGACAACCCTTTATATATCTTAAAATCATTTTTAATAAAATAAGATGAGATTCTTTAGGGCGGACTTGAAATCTAGCACAAATGCAAGTAGCAAACATGATATCTGGCCTACTAGCTGTAAGATACAATAAGGACCCAACAATATCCCTATATGTTTTCTGATCAACTGGTTTGCCCTATTAATCAGAATCAACTACAACATTGGATGGCATGGGTGTTTTCTTGGCTGAGGCATCAGTCATCCCTAATCTTTTGAGTAGCTCTTTAGCATATTTCGACTGGGATAAAACGATACCATCAGGGGCTTGCTTCACTTGGAGACCAAGGAAGTAGGATAGTTCACTCATGCTACTCATTTCAAACTTTGAGTGCATCAGGTCAGAAAACCTTTTGAAAAGTTTGGAATCAGTAGAGTTAAATATTATATCATCTACATAGATTTGAACTAGCAAAACTTTTTATTTATGATGTAAAAAGAATAAAGTCCTATCTACCATGCCTCTAATAAACTTATGCTCTAAAAGAAACTATCTAAGGTCTCAAACCAAGCTCTTGGAGATTGCTTTAAACCATAAAGACCTTTATGCAACTTAAAAACATAAGATGGATGAGTTGAGGAGATAAAACCTGGAGGTTGTTCAACATAAACTTCCTCTTTTAATTCTCATTGAGGAATGCACTCTTGACATCCATTTATTAGACCTTGAATTTCTGATAGGCAGCATATGCAAGAAATATTTTGATGGATTCCAATCTTGCAATAGGGGCAAAGGTCTGGTCATAGTCAATATCTTCTTCCTGTGAAAATCCTTGGGCTACCAATCTTGCTTTATTCCTTATAATTGATCCTTGTGCATCCAATTTGTTCCTGAAGACCTATTTAGTTCCAATGACTGGGTATTCTTTGGGTATAGGAACTAAATCCCAAATTCTACACCTCTCAAATTGATTGAGCTCCTCTTGCATTGCAATAATACATTGGAGATCTTGCTTTGCATCTTTTATAGATTGAGGCTCAAGTTGAGAAATAAAGTAAGCATGCATCAAATCTTGGTTGAGTTGATGCCTTGTTTGTACACCAGCTGATATTTCTCCAATCACTTAAGATATGAGATGATCTCTAAGTGTAATAAGATCAGCATGAGGAGTTGGTTGATCAACAGCTTATGAAATTAATTCCTCTTATGGAATTATAGTTGTTGTTGTTGGTTCAACTGCTTCAGTACTTTTTTCTTCACTTTCTTCATCAACCTGTGGAGATGGATGAAGTGTAACATCTTGGGTAATGTTTAAATCATCCAACTTCTCACACAGATAGGGTACCTGCAAAGTATCTTTGGTAGAAGAATCTTTTTCCTTGTAAAACATGTTAGCTTCATGTAACACCCCGAAGTTCTGGGTCCTTTTGGGCTAATTTGGGTTCAGGCAGGGGTGACACGGCCTGGGACACGGGCGTGTCCCAGGGCGTGTCAGGCCTGGGTTGTGTCGAGTCGTGAGGTCAATGAATTTTGCTCGACGATCGTCGAGTGTCGAGTGTCGAGTGAGGACACGGCCTGTGACACGGGCGTGTCACAGGGCGTGTCAGTGGTCGTCGAACTCAGCTCGATGTCTTGCTCTAGGGCGTGTTTGCGGGACACAGGTGTGTCCAGGTGCACACGGCCAGGAACACGGGCGTGTGCCAGGCCGTGTGAAGTCTCAGGTTGTTTTGGGATTATTTTGTTTATGCACACGGCCTCCGACACGGGCGTGTCTGAGGGCATGTCGTGGACACGGCTCATGACACGGGCGTGTCACACGGCCGTGTATTGGCTGGATTGAGTCGGTTGACTGCCGCTTAGAGTGACAAGGCCTGTGACACAGGCGTGTCACAGGGCATGTCAGGCCGTGTTCAAGCTTTTCTGGCCAAATCTGAGCCATTTGTTTCCCTCTTCCTGGATCCAGTGGTTGGGCTTTATCCAGGTATTGTGAAGGCCGAGAAAAAGGGATATAACCCTCTTTTCTTCTTCTTCTTCTTCATTTTATTCCAAGAAAGGGAGGAAGAAAGGCCTAAGGCAAGAGGGAAGGGAGGAGACGACCAGCTGCTGTAGGAGCTGCGGAGTGCGGAGCGAAGATCCGAGAGCGGATTCGTGAAGGCAGAGCCAAGGCGGTGATTTCCATCCGGCTACTTCATGGCACCGAAGAGATCTTCAAGGGTAACGATCTCCTTCTTGGACATCGAAGTCCTTCCATTATGCATGTGCTTGGAATCCTCCACCAAGAGGTGGATATCCGTGAAGTGATTCCTTTGTTGAGTCTGCATTTAGAGTCGGAAATATGGAGTACGACATAGGCATGTTGTGTGAAGCCCATCTGGACCGGTAGTCTGGATTGGTGATGTTCATGGGTAAACCGGAGAAGACTCCATGGATTTGATGAGATGCAAATGGATTTCTGTTGTGATGAATGGATGGATGTGCTGCTGAATGTGAGGAGGCTTTGATGAAGCTCCTGGTGATGAAATGATCAATTGGTAGCACACCTGGGGAGCTCGAGATAAACCCGGCCTGTTACACCACTAGGGTGGGTTGATCTAGTTAGGTAGTGATCGATTGGTGGCAATGCTTGGGGAACCGAGTTAAACCCGGCTTGCTGCACCACATGGGTGGGTCGATCGGAATAGGAGGGGGGTCGATTGGTGGTAATGTCTGGGGAGCTTGGATAAACCCGAATTGCCACACCACATGGTGTGGGTCGATCTGCTCTGGTTGTTATTGGATGCTGTGAGGTTGTACCTCTGAGTGGTTTAGGTGGGATGTCGCCAGCTTGCGAGACTGGTGGACTAGGGCCGGTCAACCAACAAGTTAAAACCTCTGATCAGCGGTGTATGACTGGTGGATTCCGGTACGCCAAGAAGGTGCCCTGAGTGCACGGAACGTCTGGTGGATTCCAGCGTTTGTGATGTGATGTGTTTGCTAGAAAATAATAGACATATGATGCTTGATGATACTTGATGATAGATGAGAGCACTGCATACAGGGAAGGAACCACTACCCCGGGTAGGGGGTAGGGTTGTTATAATGGGTCAGCCAAATGCTGACCGTTACTTTGTTTTTTGTGTTGTCTTGGATGGTTAATTGCAGATGCCGCGGCTTGAATAAGTGGAATGGCTAGCTTGCTGCTATTGGCCCTTGAAGGCCATGCGAAGAGTTGTGTTTGGATTTCATGTGTGGCCGGCCTGTGTGCCGATGTACGAAACTATTGATGTGTAAAAGAGGAACCTGTAAGGCCATAAGACCAGGGTGTGTGGGTTGTATATATTCCTAGTGTTGTTATATCTAATTGTGGGATTTATATATTGGTGGACATTCTGGTTTGAGTTCATGCTAATATAAAAATGCTGCGCTAGAATGGAATGAGTTAAGGATACGCGTAGAGTTTGATTTCCACACGTAATTCCTTCGCTTGTCTGTGCTATATGGCGTGGGGCCCCGGCCGGACCCACCGTTATATGTCATGTGACAGGTGGGGGCGTTACAAAGTGGTATCAGAGCCGGGTTGAGATTGTTTGGGAGGAGAGAACATAATTGAACTCATGAATGTCCACTAGGAATGTATGTCATGCACATGATGTGCGTGAGTGTGTAGTCAATGTAGCAGTACCATTATGATTGGAAGTATTAATGGTGTTCTGTACATTGATAGGTGGCGAGGGATGGAGCTGGGCCGTCTGAGCCCCAGCGGTCTGATGAGAGTGCAGCACCCATGGAATCGTCTATGCCTCCCTCGGCAGAGGCCATACGGGTGGTAACGGAGACAGTGCTTGCATGTTACAGTCACAACCAACTGGACAGGCAAGGCCTGGTGCAAGGCAAGAGCATGCTGCAGTAGTGGTGGAAGCGCAAGCAAGTGACGACTCATTGACACGTTTTATGCACTTCCATCCACCTACGTTTGGTGGAGCGCTTTCACCAACGCAGGCAGAAGATTGGTTGGCAAGGGTAAAAAGGATCCTAACCGCAATCAGGACGGTAGAGGAGCAGAAAGTGACGTTGGCCACTTTTCTGTTGGAAGGCGATGCACGATTATGGTGGGATGAAATTGAAGTGCATCATTTGGCAGGTAGAGGTTTAACGGAAGTTTCAATGGATGAATTCTCCCGAATATTTTTAGCCAAGTATGTGTCAGTGTCGCAGCGGATTGCGATGGAAAATGAGTTTTTACGTCTGGTGCAGGGTGAGCGAGATATTGATACCTACCTGCATGAGTTTACGAGATTGGGGAGATATGCGGGATCTACCTTTGCGGAGGAAGCGCGAAAGACAAATCGGTTTTATGAAGGATTGCGGGATGAATTGAGGTTGGCACTCCCGAGTTCGGTGAGCCAAGGCTTCCAAGCATTGGTCGATACAGCCCGTGCTTTGGATAAGGATATGAAACGCGTACAAGATAATAAGCGACTGGCAGCGGAAAAGCCAGAGTTTAAAGTGCCGCAATCGGATCAATTGGAGTTTCGACGACGAGAGAAGAAAAGATTTAGGCCGGTGGAATCAGCTCCGTCGACTGTTTCTTCGGGGGCGACTTATGGGCCAGGACGTGTTGATACACGTATATGCTATAAATGTGGGCAGCAAGGACACATCGCAAAATTTTGTTGGAATGCCCCTCCAGGGAGTGAGAAAAAGACAGGTGCGTCATATAAAGAAAAGGGTAAAGCAGTGGCCGAATCATCTGCACCCCGGACGCAACCTCGCTTTCATGCTATGGAAGTGCAAGAGCCGCAAAGCTCAGTTGGTGAAATTCAGCCTCGGGTGTTTAATTTGTCTCTTAATCGCGAATTTCAAAATCGGGAGGCTGAGCGGAAGTGAAGTGTGATATCACTTCGATGCTATGACTGAAGCTTAACTTGCTGAATTGTCCAGTGTTGTGTATGCAAACTATGTGTATAAAAGATGGTGTACATATCTGTCAAAAATGTGGTGCACTTGCAATCATGATGTCTTGTTTTGATGTATTTTGTGGTTAACTGTGCACAAGTGGAAGTGAGGGATGTTTGTTTGTGTTGTATGTTTGTTCGTATGTGCGGCTTGGAATACGACTCGCAAATGTGCGTAATCAATTGTTTTGTGGCTGATTGGCTGCTTGGAGTCAAATTTCGAGGACAAAATTATTTGAAGGAGGGGAGGATTGTAACACCCCGAAGTTCTGGGTCCTTTTGGGCTAATTTGGGTTCAGGCAGGGGTGACACGGCCTGGGACACGGGCGTTTCCCAGCGCGTGTCAGGCCTGGGTTGTGTCAAGTCGTGAGGTCGACGAATTTTGCTCGACGATCATCGAGTGTCGAGTGTCGAGTGAGGACACGGCCTGTGAAACGGGCGTGTCACAGGGCGTGTCAGTGGTCGTCAAACTCAGCTCAACGTCTTGCTCTAGGGCGTGTTTGCGGGACACGGGTGTGTCCAGGTGCACACGGCCAGGAACACGGGCGTGTGCCAGGCCGTGTGAAGTCTCAGGTTGTTTTGGGATTATTTTGTTGATGCACACGACCTTCGACACGGGCGTGTCTGAGGGCGTGTCGTGGACACAGCTCGTGACACGGGCGTGTCACACGGCCGTGTATTGGCTGGATTGAGTCGGTTGACTGCCGCTTAGAGGGACACGGCCTGTGACACGGGCGTGTCACAGGGCGTGTTCAAGCTTTTCTGGCCAAATCTGAGCCGTTTGTTTCCCTCTTCCTGGATCCAATGGTTGGGCTTTGTCCAGGTATTGTGAAGGCCGAGAAAAAAGGGATATAACCCTCTTTTCTTCTTCTTCTTCTTCTTCATTTTATTCCAAGAAAGGGAGGAAGAAAGGCCTAAGGCAAGAGGGAAGGGAGGAGACGACCAGCTGCTGTAGGAGCTGCGGAGTGCGGAGCGAAGATCCGAGAGCGGATTCGTGAAGGCAGAGCCGAGACGGTGATTTCCATCCTGCTACTTCATGGCACCGAAGCGATCTTCAAGGGTAACGATCTCCTTCTTGGACATCGAAGTCCTTCCATTATGCATGTGCTTGGAATCCTCCACCAAGAGGTGGATATCCGTGAAGTGATTCCTTTGTTGAGTCTGCATTTAGAGCCGGAAATATGGAGTACGGCATAGGCATGTTGTGTGAAGCCCATCTGGACTGATAGTCTGGATTGGTGATGTTCATGGGTAAACCGGAGAAGACTCCGTGGATTTGATGAGATGCAAATGGATTTCTGTTGTGATGAATGGATGGATGTGCTGCTGAATGTGAAGAGGCTTTGATGAAGCTCCTGGTGATGAAATGATCAATTGGTAGCACGCCTGGGGAGCTCGAGATAAACCCGGCCTGTTATACCACTAGGGTGGGTTGATCTAGTTAGGTAGTGATCGATTGGTGGCAATGCTTGGGGAGCCGAGTTGAACCCGGCTTGCTGCACCACATGGGTGGGTCGATCGGAATAGGAGGGGGGGTCGATTGGTGGTAATGCCTGGGGAGCTTGGATAAACCCGGCTTGCCACACCACATGATGTGGGTCGATCTGCTCTGGTTATTATTGGATGCTGTGAGGTTGTACCTCTGAGTGGTTTGGGCGGGATGTCGCCATCTTGCGAGACTGGTGGACTAGGGTCGGTCAACCAACAAGTTAAAACCTCTGATCAGCGGTGTATAACTGGTGGATTCCGGTACGCCAAGAAGGTGCCCTGAGTGCACGGAACGTCTGGTGGATTCCAGCGTTTGTGATGTGATGTGTTTGCTAGAAAATAATAGACATATGATGATTGATGATACTTGATGATAGATGAGAGCACTACATACAGGGAAGGAACCACTACCCCGGGTAGGGGGTAGGGTCGTTATAATGGGTCAGCCAAATGCTGACCGTTACTTTGTTTTTTGTGTTGTCTTGGAAGGTTAATTGCAGGTGCCGCGACTTGAATAAGTGGAATGGCTAGCTTGCTGCTATTGGCCCTTGAAGGCCATGCGAAGAGTTGTGTTTGGATTTCATGTGTGGTCGGCTTGCGTGCCGATGTATGAAACTATTGATGTGTAAAAGAGGAACCTGTAAGGCCATAAGGCCAGGGTGTGTGGGTTGTATACATTCCTAGTGTTGTTATATCTAATTGTGGGATTTATATATTGGTGGACATTCTGGTTTGAGTTCATGCTAACATAAAAATGCTGCACTAGAATGGAATGAGTTAAGGATACGCGTAGAGTTTGATTTCCACACGTAATTCCTTCGCTTGTCTGTGCTATATGGCGTGGGGCCCGGCTGGACCCACCGTTATATGTCATGTGACAGGTGGGGGCGTTACACTTCATCAAAGAAAATATGTACAGATTCTTCTATTTTTAATGATGACTTATTAAATACCCTATAAGCTTTACTGATTTGGGAATCTAAGAAAAATTCCTTCTGCAGTCTTGGCTTCAAACTTTTTAAGGTGTTTCTTATTATTATTGTGAATATAACACTTGCATACAAATTCCTTAAAATAATCTATTTTAGGTTGCTTCACTTTAAGTAATTCATAGGGGGTCTTACCCTTTAGTTTATGAATTAAACTTCTGTTAAGAACATAATTTGTTGTGCTTACAGCCTCAGTTCAAAAAGATAGGGGCAAATAAGCATCTACAAGCAATGCCTAGTAGATTCAATAAGTATTCTATTTTTTCTTTCTGCTACCCCATTTTGTTGAGGAGTTTTAAGAGCAGATAAATAATGCTTGATACCTTCCTTCTCACAGAATTCTTGCATGAGAAGAGATTCAAACTCGGTGCCATGATCACTTCTGATCAATGCAACCTGAGTAGAGTACTCAATTTGTATGCTCTTAAGAAAATCTGTAAGAACTTTAAAATTATCTGACTTGTTTCTCAGAAAGAACACCCAAGTGAATCTAGAGAAGTCATTAACAATAACTAAAGTATACAACTTTACTCCCAAACTTTGGACAGCAATAGAGCCAAAAAGGTCCATATGTAGCAGGTGCAAAATTCTGGGTGAATCCCTTTTGTTAATAGATTTGAAACTATTTTTGGTTTGTTTGCTTAATTGACAAGACCTGCATGTCCTTCCTTCTTGTAAGAACCAGAAGATAGTCCTCTAACAAGGTTGCCCCTAGATAGTTTAGCAATATTCCTAAAGTTTACATGGCCTAGTCTCTTATTCCATAAATCATTAGTAGAGCTAATTTAATTAAATAAACAAATTTCTGAATTATCTGATTTAAAATTTACTACATAAATGTTTCCTTATCTAATTTCATCTAAAACAATTTTGTTTTTATCAGAAGTAATAATCCAAGATGACTGATTAAATGATACCTGATAACCTTCATCACATAACTGGCTTATGGATATTAGGTTATGCTTGAGACCATTGTCATATGCTACCTTCCTGAAGGTAACAACTCCAACTTTGACATTTCCATAACCTTCTGTTTGTCCACAGTTGGAGTCTCCAAAAGTCACCTTTCGTCCAAGCTTAACTTTAAAATCAATCAGGTTGTCTTTATATCCTGGCATACGTTTTGAACATCCACTATCTAGATACCACTGTTGCTCTATGGTAGGATAGTCCTTCACCTGTACAAAACAAGATTAGTTGTTCTTGACCCAGGTGACCTTGGGTCCTTGATTTCTTTCATAAGAATAATTGAAAATATAAGAACAATCAGGTTTATCCTTATAGCCTAATGGATGATATCTCCTAGGAGGAATTATCCATTGAGTAAAATGATTAACAAGTTTTGGTTTCTGATTATTAGTTTGATAGAAATTAAAATTTTTGTTTTCAATATTTGAGTTTGAATAATTAATTGAGTTCGTCGAGCTGAGTTCGACGAAAAGTATTGATTTCGTCAATCTCAGTTCACAGAATGATAATACTCATTTCCTGCATTCCACGATCGTTGATCTCTGTTCAACGAAACATGTTGATTTCGTCGAGCACCCTTTGTTGAGTAATCATGTCCAAATTCTGGGTTCAGAGTTGGTCGATCGTCGTTCAACGCATAATACTGATTTTGTCGATCTCGTTTCGACGAATTTTGTTAAACATTATTTTCATGAGATTTTTTATTATTCTTTGATCTATTCTTTGGTAAGATTTCAGTATTTTATTTGTAAGTTGTAAAACTTCTTTTCCCCTTTCTTTTGCAGAAATAAAATTCATGGGTTTAGATAATATATTTTTCTCAAAAATATAAGTCTGGCTTGATGAAGCACCCAAGCATAGTTTATTATTTAATCTAGCATTCACTGTACTTGTGATGTCCATCAATTTGATGTTTCTCCCATTAAGGGAATCTTCAAATTGTTTAGCCTCAGATAATTTATTTTCTAAAGAAGATATTTGATTATTAACAGTTTTTAGTTTTTCTTTAAGTTTTGAGTTTTCAGAAGAAATATTTTCAAATTCAATTAATTTCTCTCTGAGAAGTTTGATTTCCTTCTCAGATTTAATTAAATCATTAAACAATAGTTTGAAATCAATTTTAAATTGATCAGAAGAAAAATCAAAAAAGAGATTACATGATCTTCTTCTGACATGGATTCATCTTCTGAATTGTCTGCTTCTAAATCAGCAGCTTCTAAGTTGCTGCAAGAGGCATTGATTACCACCAAGCATATTTCTCTGGCTTTGTCCTCTTCTTCATCCTCACTGGAGCTAGATGAAGATTCTAACTCAAATTCACTCCAAGTCTCTACAACAAATCCTCTTTCCTTCTTTTTATATTTGTTGGAGGAGGGCTTGCTGGAATGTTTTCTGGAGTCCTTCTCCTTTTTCTTGTCTTTCTTCTGTGCTTCTGGACATTCTGGCAATATGTGTCCAGGTTTCTTGCACCCATAACAAACAATTTCTTTAGTGGGGGTTTTGTCATACTTGGGTTTGTCTTCATTTCTGGAAGACCTTCCTCTGAAATCCTTCCTTATCATCTTATAGAATCTCTTTGCCAGAAGACTCAGTAGATCTTCATTATCTGGAGTCGCTTCAGCTTCTTCACATGCTTTGAAAGTAATACTTTGTTCTTTCCATGTTGAAAAAGAGGTAGTCCTTTGCTCAGCTTCTCTGGTCTTGATGAGCTACTCATAAGACTTAAGCTTGCCCAACAAGGTTTCAGTGGAAATCTCATTCAGGCTTCTAGCTTCCTTGATTGGTCAGATCCTAGAATCGCATGTGCTTGGGAAGCACATAAGAATCTTGTCATTTATCTTTGTTAAAGAGATGTCCTTATCAAGAGTTTTCAGGTCATTGATTATGAGGCTGAGTCTGTTGTACATGTCTGCAACTGATTCTGATTCTTCATTCTTAAAATTCTCATACTGAGAGATCAAGTGTGATCTCATATCCTTACTTTCATCAGCAGATCCTGCCACCATATCATTCAGTGAGTCCCATATGGCCTTTGCTGAAGTGCATTATGCAGCCTTCTGAAATATGTCATCTGACATGGTTTGTGCCAGTATATTCATTGCTTTGGAATCTGCTATCTTTGCCTTCTTTTGTGCTTTAGTCCACTCAGGTGGTGGAACAACACTTATGCTTGTAGTTGCCACTGGTTGTGGGGGACATGCCAAAATAGAATTGTATATGTCTTCATCAATGGAATTCATATATAGCCTAATCCTTACCTTCCAAAGTGCAAACTTATTTAGATTGCACACTAGAGTTCTGGTGCTTGAATACTCCTTATTTTGTGTCATGATATGAAATACAACTAGAGTAGATAAGATCAAACAAAGATCTTTTGGTTCATGTGTTAGCATGTACAACCAAGTAACCTATCGATCTGATACCAATTGAAAGTGATGCCTCAAATGCTGAGGGATTGATCTAACTAACTCTAAAGGGGGGGGGGGGTGAATAAAGTATTTTAAAACTTTAAGTTATTTTTATAGCGGATTAAAATAGGTGATATATATATATATAAGAATAGAAAATATATCACAGCACAGCAAAATAAAAAGTAGAGCACAACCAGACGACACAAAAAAATTTATAATGGTTCTCCAATAAATCTGGGTACATACACTCTTCTACCACCCTGGTAGGAATCCACTACAGGTTTTTGATCAGGTGTCCTGCCACCACAAGTTTTTGTTCAGGTGCCCTGTCATCACAGGTTTTTGATCAGGTGCCCTGTCACCGCAAGATCTATTTTTTAAGGGAGATCTAGCAACCTTTGAGCTTTTGATCAGGTTCTCAAAAACTAGTCCAAGTCTTTTGATCAGGAGACTTGACAACCAAAGGATTAACTTTTGAAGGGAGTTATAACCTTGTACACAGTGAAGGAAAATAAAATTGATATTGTCTTCTCTGTCTCAATCCTCTGAGAAGCCTAGTGGATTTTGTGATGTTGTCAAAGCTCCCCTTGAGTTATAGATCTGATCTGGAGAGGAGACTTTGTTTCAGGGTGTAGGCTTTCAAGTTGAAAACTTCTTCTTCTTCCAGTAAATGATTCTGAGTGATTGAACTTTTGGTCTCTGATTGAATGTTGTGTTGCTTAAAGAAAGGCTTGAAGAAGAAGAATTAAGATGAACAAAATGTTATGTGTCTCTGTTTCTTGTTCTCTGGTTGCAGATATTTTCTTTCTTCTTCCCGACTCAATAAAATCTTCTAGGAAATCTTCTGAAATTTTTTCTTTATATATGATTGTTGGTTTGAATTTTGAATTCCTTAAAGTTCTCTGCATATTTTCTGGGAAATGGAATTACTGATTTTGTCCTCAATGTATTTCCTCAACTGTCGCAGTAAATATGTTAAGTAATAACTCTGTGAATAATTAATGCTGTCATGAAACAACTATATTCTTGACAATATTAAGCATTAATTATTAGAGTATTACTGTCTTAATATATGAAATTAAATTTCCTTAGTCGAACTGATAAACTGCAGAGAAGATTAGTCGAGCAAAACCTGGATGGAGTTAGTCAACCTCAGTAAAGCTTTCGTCGACCTGAGCACCAAGTTCGTCGAGCTGATAATTCTTCTCTGTCGAGCTGAGCTCCAAAATTTTCGAACAAAAAAATGTACTTATCAAACTGAGCTCCAAGTTCGTCGAGATGAGAAGGCACTTCATTGAGCTGAGATTCTTATATAAGCTCACAGTTCGTCGACTTGAGCTAGACTTTCGTTGAGCTCAACTCAGAGAAGGAACTCTGAATTCATCGAGCTGAGTTCGATGATCGTCGAGCTGAGTTCGACGATCGTTGTGCTGAGTTCAGTTATCGTCGAACACATTTTCTGTAATCTTCAAAACTACCTTATCTCTTAAGTCTTGTGTTCTCTGAAGTCTTCTGAAGGTAGGTCTCAGTAATCTAACCCTTAAGTGATTGACCTAAATCCTGAAACTAACATATGACCCTAGACTATACATGGTGGCTCATCAAACCTAATAGTGAACCTAGCCCAAATCACAAGTAGGGTTCCAACAAGTACTGATGAGTTAGTTAGGGAGAGAGAGTGAGGAGTTATATCTAGTACTTGTATAGCCTGCAGGCTTATATAAATATTTAGACTATGGCCTTTGTACTCATGTAAATATATATAATGTTATATATATTGTACTTTGGTTTCCTGTTAATGCTTTCGCAATTCTCTGGTGTATTGTGAATGTTGTGATTCTAGCCGAACAAGGCGGCCCCCAAGTGCTTAGATAGGGTGGGTCGTTACCCCTAAGGACTATTGGGTGGACGTCTTGGGCAGTAAGATCCCCTCCGGCCTAACCCGGGTAAAAGTTAGGGGAAGGGGTCTTACACCTTCATCTTTATCTTGGGTAGCAGGAGGAGCTTCCTTGATGGACAATATGTCTATCACCAATTCTACACTTGCATGACTATATGAGGTGCTTGGTAGCTCACTATTTATCATAGTAGATTCATCAAACACTATATTTATGGACTCTTCTACAACTTGATTTTTTAAGTTGTAGATCCTAAAAGTCTTGCTATGATTGTTATACCCAACAAATATCTCATCATAGAATTTGGCAGCAAACTTACTCAAATAAGACTTCCCACTATTGAGCACATAGCAGTTGCTACCAAAGATCCTGAAATAGGCCATGTTTTGTTTTCTGCCCTTCATGATCTCATAGGGATTTTTCTTGTGACTCTTGGTAATGCAAGCTCTATTTAGGACATGACATGAAATATTTACTGTCTCAGCCCAAAAATATTCTAGGAGAGATGTGTCACTTAGCAATGTCATGCCAGCTTCTATGAGATTTCTATTTTTCCTCTCAGCTATCCCATTTTGTTGGGGTGTTCGTGGAGAAGAAAATTCTTGATGAATCTCTTGCTCTTCATAGAATCTTGTCATCCCTTCAGACTGGAATTCAGTCTCATGGTCACTTCTGATTTTGACCACAGTACTGTCTAATTCATTCTGAACTTGCTTGACAAAGGTCCTAAAGATATTAAGGGTTTCAGACTTTTTCTTAAGAAAGAAAACTCATGCAAACCTAGAAAAATCATCAATAACCACAAGGGTGTAGACTTTCCTACCTAAACTATGAACTGACATAAGACCAAACAAGTCCATATGTAGGAGGTATAAACACCTCATAGAGTCTTTAGCCCCAATGCTATTAAAAGAGGCTTTGGTTTGCTTGCCCTTTTGGCATGCTGAGCAAATCCTCTCCTTGGTGCATTTTACTTTAGCACCATTTCTCACTAACTCTTCATTGAAGAGCTTAACAATAATATTATAGTTCAACTGAGCTAGCCTCATGTGCCATTGAACACAACATGAGACTTTCTCATTTGCAACTTGACATATGGGAGAGTCATTACTTAAACAAAGAGAGTTTAAACAGTAAACATTTCCACTCCTAGTGCTTGTCAAGATGACCTCTTGGTCACTTAACCTCTTAAACTTGCACTCATCCTTGTAGAATACAATGACATAGCCAAGATCACAGAGTTGGCTTATGTTTATCAGGTTGTGTTGCAACCCTTCAACATAAGACACTTTTGAGATGCAGACTATAGCATTGGTGATCTTCTCATAGCCTTTGGTGACTCCTATGTCTGAACCACCAAAGATTACTTTGGTTCCATCCTTCATTGGAGTGTACTCCTTTAGGTTGCTCCTTATTCCAGTCATGTGCTTGGAACATCCACTGTCCAAGTATCATATAGGGGTATGAGCACTTGGACTATCCTGCAAAACATAATTTAATTTACCTTAGGACCCCAATTTTTACTAGGTCCAGACCACTACAAGTCAGATTTTTTGACATGAAGACTAGCACTAGCTCTGGGCAGAGTAGGTTTATGCCAACAATCTAAGGCAAAATGACCCACTTTGCCACAACACTAACACTCATATATATTATATCTTCTTTTCTGAGTAGGTTTGACAGATTGGTTAGCTGCTGATTGTTCAGAAGGAAGAGCAACTTCCATATTCTTGTTTCTTCTAGCCACTATCTTACTGAAGGTGCATTTGTCAGTAGAAGAGCTTGGTTTATCTTGAGTTCTACCAGTAGTGGTCTTCTTTGCAGAAGACATACTGTTGATGGCCTCAGAGATACCCAAGTCAGGCTTGCTGACAGACTTGCCCTTGGTCTGAGTGTGTGCTGAGAGATCTTGAGAAAAGGCCACTGACTTTTACTTGAGTCTGGGGGTTGGTGCACCAAACACAAATATTCCATGATTGACCATTTGATTTTCCTCATGTGGGGCCTTGAAGGCACTCAACCCCTTACTATATCTTCCACCATAGCTGTGAATATTTTTGTTCACACTAGCGGATCTACCATTCAATCAGTGACCATAGATTCTTTCTTGGTCATACCTATTTGAAGGTAACATCACTTTCTTAAAAGAGATGGGAGTCATTGATGCCAGGGGCTGAACTGTAGCTTTGCCTTTCCCTTTGGGATGGTCAACTCTAGTGTTCCCCTTGAATACCAACCCCTTCTTACCCTTTTGAGAGGAAAAGGAGTCTATCAGGAGCAACACAGTATTGGGCTTTGAATATTTAACCACATTTTTTCTCCCTTTGGAGCTTCTCTTCTAGATCCAGAATAATTGTGTTCTTATGGTTAATGGTCCCAATCTGGATGATTTTAATGGTCTTTAGTGTGCTGACTTCCCTTGTCTTCTGATCCAACAAGGATTTTGTCTCAGCCTACTAGGAAGCAGACAGTTGTATGGAGATAATCTCCTTAACTTGTTTCTTGGTCAACTTCTTGCTCCTTTTCAAAGCATCCAGAAGGGCTCCATACTTGTCAATCAATTGATTGTCATCCTCCTCAGATTCTGACTGATCTTCATCATAGGATGAGGATGCATTAGAATTTGGACTAGTCTCATAATCTGAATCGGAAGAGGAGGTAGATAGAGAGTATACCTTATCTAAACCAGGCTGATCCTTGCTAGATTCTTCATCTGTCATGGTCATGAAACCATAACTGTTGTTTACATCTCCATCCTCCTCAGTGTCACTGTCTGAATGTGACAAAGGGGATCTGATACGTATCCTTGTTGTAGGATAGTCTTCTTCTTTATCAGCTACAGCGGCAAATAACCCAATATAAGCTTCTTCTTCTTCTTCAAAATCTGAAAAGGATGAGTCACTCTAACTCCAACTCTTTTCATTCTTGGCAATAAAGGTCTTTTCCTTCTTGCTCTTATGTTGGAGGTGATGCTTCTTCTCACAATTCTCCTTTCTCTAGAAGAAACATATTTACTAGGTTTAGATCATACCTGTCTCCTTTGGAGTGTTTCTTCTCAGCCTTGTAGTGGTCCTTCTTGTGATAAGAGGAGGCGGAAGGTCTGCTCCTCCACTGCTTCCTCTTCATCATCTTCTGAAACTGACTAGAGAAGGCAGCAAACTCTCCATCAGACATGTTGTTGTCTGATGTGCTTGACTCTGTGCTGTCTAAATCAGTGGGCCTCCTTGAGGGGATAAGCAATCCTCCTCCTCCCTGGCAGATATCTGCATCTCATAGGAGAGCAGATTCCCAAACAGTGTGTGAGGTCGACTATCAGCTAGCTTTGCCACCTCCCTGATAACACAAATCTTGGTGTCTCAGTCTCTGGTTAGAGATCTAAGGAACTTGTCATTGAGCTCATAATTGTTGAAGACCCTCCCATAGGTCCTCAACACATTCACTATTCTGACGAATTTCTCATAACATTCAAATATGTTATCTTTCTCGGTCTGCCTGAAGGCTTCATACTCTTGATTAAGCAGGGATTTCCTTTCATCCCTGACTTCTTCAGTGCCTTCCATGTAGACCACTAGTGTATCTCATATCTCCCTAGAAGTTCTATAGTGGATAAGGTTCTGGAAAGTTGAATCATCAATCAAACTAATTATTATATTCTATGTCCCCTTGTCCATGATTGCTAGTACGACCTCATCCTTGGTCATTTCAAAATACTTCTTAGGTGGCTGGATAGTTGCATCTAGAACTGAGACCTTCATGGGGATGAACAGTCCCTCTTGAACTGTTATAAAGATTCTAGTGTCAAATGCCTCCATAAATAGCCTGACTCTTTCCTTCTAGATCCTAAAGTTCTCTTTCCTGCAGATAGAAAGCTTCATGGAGCCCAAGTCCTTATGGTTCTCTCCTGAACACATAAGGATATGCTTATGCTACTCTTGGAGATCAACTTAGACTGTTAAGTCCTTCTTGAGTAACCTACTCTGATACCACTTGAAAGTTTTTAATTTCAAGAGTAGTTAAATACCTAGAGGGGGGTGAATAGGTTTTTCAGTTTTTTAGCACTTTTTTGCTTTGCTATAGTGTGTTGTGAGTTTATTAAGTTAGCTTCCAAGACAATTACACACAACAATAGGAATTTTATAATGGTTCCCAAGGTTATGGGTACATGCATCCACCGCCCCTCCCACCTTTCTAACAGTTTGTTAGATAATGTCACTTCTCCAAACTCGGCTCCTAAGAGCTTACAACTCAGATCCCTCAGGATCTCTCAGTCTACTCCAAGACCTATCTCAGGCACAAAGCCCTACCACTCAGAGCCAGCAAAGCTCCTATAGCTTAGTGATCCACAGACCACCTACCTCAGACTTATCACTAAGTCTTATAACTCAGGCTAGGAGGATAGTCGTACCACTTAGAGATAATGACTCTCTTATCTCAGGCCAACCACCCTATAACTCAGATCCAAACCTAGATCCTACCTTAGATTCATCACTTGAATCCTATCTCAGATCTATAGAAGATCCTATACTCAGCCTTTATATATTAGTCATACACTCAGATCAAATGATCCTATATAGAGAGTAATGGTTTGTTGATGATGTTTAGATACCAGAGAAATATTCTCTTTGTCTTCCTCCTTCTATGATGAGATAACTCAGTCCAGTTTTCTTCATAACTCCAAAAAGTGTTCTTCAGGAATATTCAGCTTGAGCTTGTCAATTAGCTACAACTAGGTCTTGCCTTTGCTGCTCCTTCTTTCTCAGAGATGTCTCTCTTAACTTGTTGTTGAGAATGAGAATGACAACAGCTATCGTACTAGAACTTTAAGATCGATAGTTTGAACAAATTATCTTGGCTCTTCAACATTGTCGAGATGTTGAAGATGAAGTTCCACACTTTTCAAAAGTTCTCAAAAGTCCTTTTTTTCTTTTACTGATCTGTAGCTTTTTATCCCGATATCCAACAGCTCTTTAAGCAGTGGGACCAGCTGTAGTTGTTGGTTACAACTTTTCTTTTACATTAAATGCAGTACAGGAGGCATGCATCGTTGTTTGTCGTGTACTGTAGGCTTCCCGCAACATTTTAAATTTTTGCAGACGTCAGCACCTGTGGACTTAGTCGATTTCAGACAATTCATCATAGGCGTTGAGTGAACAACCTTCACTCAGCGCCAAAAAACTTAGCCAATTATCCTGCAGCACTAGGCGTCGAGTGATCAGTCTTTACTCAACGAATATAGACATTAGATGTCTTAACTGATTAGGCATTGAGTGAACCTTCAACACTCAACGCATTTGGACTTAGCTGCTTTTATCTTAAAGAAGGCGTTGAGTGAGTTGACTTAACTCAACGCTTTCTGTCTTTGCCAGTTTAGTTGAAGAAGCGTTGAGTGAACAACCTTCACTCAATGCTTTTGTCCTTAGACAATCTATTTGTTGATAAGCGTTGAGTGAGGTGCCATCACTCAACGCCTCTCTCCTTTGCTCCCCATATTGATGATGCGTTGAGTGAACTGCCTTCACTCAACGCTTCTGAACTTGTTGGAATTTCTGTTGAACAGTGAACTGCCTTCACTCAACGCTTCTAGACTTATTGAAATTTCTGTTGAGTTGTCATTGAGTGAACTGTCTTCACTCAACATTTCTGGATTTAGACAGATTTTCTGTCTATTTATTTTGTGGTTTTGACATCATTAGCTTAACTCAATGCTTCTTGTCATCTAGGTTTGAGTGAACTGCCTTCACTCAACATTTGTGTAGTTAGACAGATTTTTGCCTTTCCTGCATCCTTCCTTGTGTCCACCTAACATGTCTTATCATTGTAACAAGTAATCACCTGTATACATAGAACTTATTGCAACCATTAGTTACAGACATGTGTATGTCATTGTCTAGTAGTCCTTCTTCAAATCAGGGACATTGGATTCAATGGACCCAACATTACTCACTTCCTCGACTCACAAGACGGGTGGTGATGGAGATGGCGACGATGGGCGCCAAAATTGAGCAACCCACTTCTTTAATTACATCTTCCTGGACGACCAGGTCTCGGAAGATGAGATGCCCAATATTATTGCTGAGTTCGTGCTGGCAGGATTTGAGGCCCGCGCCCCCCGACACCATCGAGTCCCTCAACTCCATAAAATTGGATGAGCTCGCCTTCCTACTCGCTCATTACGAGATGGAGCTCTGCCTCCCGTTGTGGATGTAGGTGAGACAGTTCTTGAAATACTTCGGGTTGGTGCCCACAATGGTTAGTCCCAATATGATTGCTATGTTGGTGGATTTCACGCACTACATGTGCGAAGAGGAGATTGAGTTCAACTTGATAGTCTTCCGTAAGTTGTTCATCTACCAATCCACTAGCAGCGGGGTAGCTTTCCTCACCGGCTCACAGATCAAGGTTTGTGAGACCATCAATAAGGCCCATTATTGGATGAATCACTTTATCTTCGTTAAAGACGCGTATGGAAACATCCCCTGGGTGTCGATCCAGAAAGATGAGATAGTCTGCGAGCTCCTCGCATTGATGGCGAGCACGCCGAGCTGCACCGCAAAGATTCGAGGCAAGGGATAATAATTCTTGGGGCATGCTTTATTAAGAACAGAAAAATCCACACACATCTAGCACCTTCCATCGCCTTTCTTTACCATCACCACATTGGAAAACCAGCCTGTGTACTGGATCTCCGATACAAATCTAGTCTTTAGTAACTTACCCACCTCCTCCCTGATGAGCTCGACCAGCTTGTCGGCGACGAACCGTCTCTTCTGTCGGATCGGGCAGGCACTTGGACCGAAGTTGAGATGATGGAATTCCACATCCACATCAATTCCCGGGATGTCTACCGTGCTCCAGGCGAAGACTTCTACATTCTGCTGGATACATGCTAGGACCCTCTCCTAGTCTCCTGGGCTGAGCTCCCCGCTGATCTTCACCTTTTCCATCCTTCCCTCCTGCGTGATGACCTCCTTCTCCTCCACCACCTCTTGGGCCTCCAACCGAGCAAAGTACTCCATGACTTTGTCCATCTCACCGACCTCCTCTTGCCAAGAGATTGTGTTGATAGCGATTTCATAGCACTGCCTTGCTACCTTCGGGTCTCCCCGCACCCTGAACTAGACTCCTCCCACGCTAAACTTCATACACTGGTGGAATGAGGAGGGGACGCATCGGAACGCGCTAACGAGAGGTCGTCTGAAGATAACATTGTATCTGCTCGGAGCATCGACAATGACAAATTGATAGTTCCGGGAATGGCCCCCCAAAGTCACATGGAGTCCAAATTCCCCTTCCACCTCCTTTCTCTCCCCAAAGAACCCAAACAATGGTCCATATGAGTCCAAAACTCTTCTTGCCACCACTTTCAACTCATCGAATGCCTTCTTGAAGATGACATCGACCGAGCTCCCATTGTCGACGAGGATTCGGGAGATGGTGAAGTTCTTGATGGGTGTTTTGATCACCAGTGCATCCCAAAACGGATCCTCATGGTCTAACATATCCTTCCGGGAGAAGGCGATCTTCTCCTCTGGGGGTAGGGCTTGAGACGTCGAAGCAATGCTCTGACGATACATGGTATGGTGGCTTTCCTTGTGGGTGGCATTGATCCCCACTCCCCCATGGATCATCCCGATCCCTCCTTAGGTACCCATGTCTACCCTGTCCATGCACCGGTCCTCTTCCTCCGCTCCTCCAGTCACCTCTTTGATTTGCATGGGCGGTTGTTACTCCCTAGGGCCTCCAACCCTCCTTATTTCCAGGAATTCTAGAAAGGTGGTCGTTGCGTGACCTTCTCCTGATGGAAGTCACAATACGGCAACGTCACCTCCTCCCTTTGTCCCTCCCTAAGCTGGTTCCTCCTTCCGCCACCTGCTCCTCTTCCTCTATCTCTTCCTCGATCGATCACCATAGCTTGTTTTAGTGGGGGTAGGAGTGGCCTAGGGCCCTGCCTCCACCCAAGGGGGTTGAATCTCCCTTGCCCTCCATGCATGTTCCCACCTTCCTATGCGAACCCTCTTCCTTGGCCCTGAACAGAACCTCCTTGATGCCTCCAACCTGTTTCCAAACCCCTGCGGGGTCCCTGTTACCCTTGCGCCCTTGGCTCCTCTCTCTCCTCCTTCCTGTTGCTTGGAAGCTCCCTGCTCCCTCGACTCTGAGACACTCAGCCTTGCCAAAATTGTTGCAAATGCCAGGTTCACCGCCTCTCCTTCAATCTCCTTTGCCGTCCTTTCCATCAAATCTTTGAAGGACAAGGGGGTTTTCGGGTCAAGCTCATCTTGAAGAATCCCTACCGTAACCCCATGGTGAACACAAGCTGGAGGGTATATCAGGGCACCTCTTGGATGATCAAGATCTCCTCCTGGAACCTATGCACATAACTGGCCAGCGTCTCCGGCCTCCACCACCTGCTTGATCAGGAGGAGGGACTCAGCGCTCTTCTTCCTCTTCTTGGATGTCGAGAAGCGCAACTGGAAACTTCAGTGCAGATCTTTGAACCCGTAGATCGATCCTGTGGGGAGCTGGTGGAACCAGTCCCTTGTTTTATCCTTTAAAGTGATAACGAAGAGACGACACTTGAATGTGTCTAACATATGCCTGATGGAGACCGCATCTTCGAACCATTGTAGATGTCGTACGGGGTCATCCTTGTCAGTATAGTATGACATCTCCGGCTCCTTGAACCCTTCTAGAACCGGTGCTAATACTATCAACTTACATAATGGGTTGCCCCCACTTGTCAATCTCGCCTGCTCCACTCGCACGATCAGCTCGCCGGGTGGGCAACTACTCACTGGTCTCACCTGCTCCACTCAAGCGAGGCACTATCCTATTGGACCTACACTCACCGGGCTGGGGAACAACTCTCGCCTGACGAGTTTCGCCCAATCCCCTCATTCGCCACCTCTTTCCCTGGCCTTCCTCCAGGGGCGTTCTCGCCCATCAACTAAGAGGAGGGTGCCTGCGCAGGTGGAGTTGAGCACTCTCTGGGGGGCGAGTCCCTACAACATCTCCATGATGTTCTTAGTGTACTCTAGGAAATCCGCCTTTTGCATGAAATTGCTTACATTGAATGGCTCACCGTGGTTGCCTCCTTGTTCGTGGTCTCCGGCCATGGAACTTGCTCAAGATTTTCTTATAAGATATGGTCCACGCTCATAGAACAAAAATTGTTGAAATAGAAAAATAGTCCCAACAAGAGTTCTGACCCGAGGGGGGTAACTCACACCTACTTCTCTCGAACTGGAACATTTGACCAGAGACTGAAAACCAGGAAACAGACTCTGGGCTGCAGCACAGAAGTCCCACCACACACCCAAAAGATTTTAAAGTGATTCCCCTCCCAAACCAAAAGCTGAGATGAGCACTTTGGAGGGCAACTCAAGCCAACCAAAAACAGCCTGAGGAGAAAGAAGCTAAAAGACCGGATCTCCTCCAAAGGTTCCCACATGGTCTATTTATAGTTTTCCGAGGATGGTCTGCTCATAACAGAATCCTGCCTTTCGGTTCTACTAAACGCACCCCAAATTGATTTGTCAATAGCCAAATTCCGATGTTTGGAGGGGATATAGGAAGACCAAAACGCATTATCCTATGGATAACCTTTCTAGGGCGGGTCGACCATGATGTAATACCCCCTGGAGTGGAGAGTGCCTAGATGGGGACGACAACCGCCACCTAATTCCTGGCTGAGAGCGAGTGCCCGATGAAGCCGGCACTCGCCTGCCCCTTACTCGCTACCTGGGGCGAGTGCGGACCGGCTGCCCCCTTGCCCGACTATCCGCACACATGCCGCTTTGGGCGAGTACGGGCTTGCTTGCCCCAATCGCCGCTCTCCTTGTCCCAAGGGCCTACATACACCCTGGACTGCTCAGGTGTACCCACTCGACGAACACAAGATTGTATGATTATGTTCAAATAAAATCTTCTCAGTTTGTGTAGCTTGTGAGCTCTCCACCCTTCACTCGCCAAGAATATGATTCCGCGAGTATTTACATAAAGTACAAAGATCTGCCATAGAATGACTTTCTTCTACATAAGGCTCCAGCAAGATGCTTTTAATTTTCGTTCTTACCATTTTTTAAGAGTTAAATAAAAGAGAAATAACATATTTAATCTTTGCAGATTTTAATACCCAAAACTGAAATTTGTAACAGTAAAAAATAAGAACTAGAGAACAGGAGAAGACAATGCTAGCAGCACTCGAGAAAGCTGTCTTCTCTGAAAAAAGCAGCGTAAAGAAATGGCCTACAATTAGTGGTGTGCAAAAGGACCGGGCTCAGCGGGCCGGCCCGCGCCCGGCCCGGTAAAAGCCCGGCTAGGCCCGGCTTGGCAAAATCCCGGCGTGGGCCGAGGCCGGGCCTAGGGCCCATACATGGCTCAGATTTAGAGACACTACCCGGCACGATACCCGGACCGGGCCGGGCAAAGCCCGATTTTCAGGCAAAGCTCGGGCCGGGCTAGGGCTAAGGCCGGGCTTTGCTCAGCCGGCGAAAATTATTTGCATAACGGCTCTTATTAGAGTCGTTAATTAAACGGTTGTAATAAGAGCCGTTGCTAACGGCTCTTATTAGAGTCATTAGCTGCTAACGGCTCTAATAAGAGCCGTTAGCAGCGGCATGTTGCCTCGCTGGCTGCTGCTGTACAGCAGTACAGCAGCAGCTGTTGTACTGATGTACAGAGCCTAGGGCCTAGGCTGGCTCTAGGCTTATTATATAAAAAAAATAGTTTTTTTTTTATAACCCCCCCTGCTCCCTCACTCTCTCTCACTCTTACTCTCTCTCTCTCTCTCTCTCATTCCCCAATCCCCAACCCGAGCACCCCCCTCTCTCTGACTCTCTCTCTCCCACTCACTCACTCTCAGCTCTCTCTCACTCAATCTCTCTATCTATTTCTCTCTCCAACTCACTCAATCTCTCACTCTCCAAGGCTCTCATTACCTCAACGATAGCATGACGTCCTCCTCCTCAATGCCTGAGTCGTTTACTCAGAGTACGCATGTAGTGGTGGAGCACAATCGTTAGACGGCAGTTTGGGAGCACTTCAATAAGATTCAAGTTAGCGCCGAATTTAAGGCGCGGTGCAAATTATGCTCGAAGTTGGTGACCCTTACCGGCAACTCGACATTATCAAGACACCTTAAGTCTTGTGTGTCGAAACAAGCTCCCGAGTCCATTCAGGCCCAAATTTCAGGAGCAGGATAAATTTGGACATACGATCAACTTCGCCAACGGGACCTACAGATGAAACATGTCATCAAACGTGGGTTGTCATTCAGCCATTACGACAACGAGGATGCAACGGAGTACATACATGGAGGCCTTCAGCCCAAATATCAACAAGTAGAGCTTCTCTTAGGCGCGGCGTCATTAAAGCTTATTTAGAATCAAAAAATTTGTTAATAAATTTTTTTGAAAATTTTGAGGGTCGTGTAAGTTTAACGAGTGACGTTTGAAGCAGTAGTATAAAAGTAGGATTATCGTACATATGTATCACGTGTCATTGAATCGATCCAGTCTCATGAGAGTTAAATAAGCGCGTAATTTGTTTTGAAGATTTCGAATATCCGCACACTGGTAAAGTTATATATAATGTAATTATGAAATGTGTGCGCGAATTTAAATTAAAAGATAAAATAATGAGTATTTCTTTTGATAATGTCTCTAACAATAACGTAGTTATTGATTGGCTAAAACACGATTTAAAATCAATGCTAAACGGTGTGTTTTTTCACACTCGCTGTTTTTGTCACGTTTTAAATTTAGTAGTACAAGATAGCTTAGCCGCTATGGAACCGTATATTGAAAAAATTTGTCTTATGTTTAGAGTCATTTATAGTTCTAGGCAACGATCACAGGATTTTAAAAATTTTGTAAACACACATGGTAAAAAATATTTAAAACCACAATTTGATATGCATATTAGATGGAACTCAACATATAAAATGTTAAAAAGAGCGTTTTAACAAAAATCACTACTTATGGAATATTATAATATGGTAAATAGTCATGATTTAACCGAGGTTGATTGGAACGTATGAGGACATTACATGAATTTATTAAAATGTTTTTATAGGGCGACGGTTTTTTTTATCTGGCGTGTACTATCTCACCAGCTCCCTAGTGATTGAAAATTTTGTAAACATCGCACAAAAATTTAATTATTATAAATAACATGATGAATGACGTCCATTAATTGAAATAATGGAAGAAAAGTTTTTAAAATATTATAGAGAAATGTCTGTAATGTTTTCGTGCGCCACCGCTTTAAATCTGTTATTCAGCGTAGGCGGCGTTGGAAATTTGATAGAAGAAATAAATACAAACTTAAATTTAAATTTAAATTTCGATGATTGTGACGACGTTAGTATTATAAAATTTAATTCTATTTTTACCGAGTGTTACAATTATTATGATAACTTATATGGCTCATGTCCCCGAGAAGAAATATCGCAACCAAAAACAAAGGATACTTTTAAAAACAAAATTTTAGAATTAGCAGGCAGGAAAAAAGCGCGCACATCTAGTAGTTTAAATGAATTAGGATTGTACACTAAAACACAATTCCGTGATTTTATGAGCACGGAGGAGATTGAAAACTTCAATCTCCTAAAATGGTGGAAAGATAAAGTTAATACGTATCTTATTTTATCCTATATGGCCCGTGATTTAATAACAATTCAAAATAGTGTGGTACCTTCGGAGTTCGTTTTTTCTCTTAGTGGCAGAGTTTTGAATGAGCGGAGGAGCCGGCTCAATGAAAAATCTTTGGAAATGTGCATATGCTACAAGAACTATTTGGATGCTATGAAGAGGAAGCAACATATTACAGCATTAGAGGATAGCTCAGAGGAGATCAAAGACGAGATCCGTGTCAAAGACGAGATCAAAGAGGAAGCAACATAAACCCACACAACTTCCGATGTTCCACCTTCCATTTTGCCGGATCCGTGTCCTTTGGCATTTCCTCAAAGATAGGAGCATGACAACCCTTCACGTATATCAAATCCTCCATCAGTAGATGCCACTGGTGATAATTGGCACCATTCAACTTTATCATCTGCTCTGAACCGGATGTAGACTCCATCCTGCTCTGCCAACTGGCCGGACCGACCACTGATCTTTGAGTCGACTATCTCAAAGTATACAACTGGAGAGAGTAGCCAGCGGGCCAATGGTCGTAAACTACCACTCCCAATTGCACACCCGAGATCCCGATCGACTCGTCCTGAAACCCTAATAGGTCAGCCCGGTAACTGCCCTGTCACTGAAACGGCTCTGTCACTGAACCTGGCTCTGATACCACTTGTTGGGAAAGAGAGCGAGCAATCCCGACCAGGACACCTGTTGCAATTCGAGCAAGCGCAATACAATAGTACAGAAAGTAATAAAAGCACACAGAGATTTTTTACGTGGAAAACCCAACTTGGGCGAAAAACCACGGGACGATCGGAGTCCAACCCGGAAAGCCTCCACTAAAGATGTGTGAAAAAACACACGCACGGATTACAGGCTTTCGCTCCACCGATCCACAAAGGATCTCCACTCCTCCACCACAAACACAATCCACAAAGGATTTACACCACAACCTTCTTCTCCAACAATCACACAAGCAAAATTGCTAGAAGAAAATACAAGAAAGGTGAGAAGCGTTACCCGGACGGATTGAAAAATCCGTCCCAACGTCAAAGATGACGATCCTCCAACGGCCACGAACAAGGCGGCTACAACAAAGCCCTTCCAAAATCAGATCACGAACGGCTGCGGCTTGCGGCTCCAGCAAACGACAAGAGGCAGGTGGCCTCCTTGCGGTTTCAGCAAAACAAAAGAAATGAGCGGCGGATGTTTGCTGCGGCTCCGGCAAACACGGAAACAGGCCGAATCTTCTTCCGCTCCAGCAAACACAGGAAGAGGTCGGTCGGATCTTCTTCCGCTCCAGCAAACACGAACAGACGGCCAACGGCTTCAGCGACTCCAGGGGCCGGCGGCTCCTTGCTGCTCCAGCAGATGGCAAGAGGCGAGCGGCCTCCTTGCGGTCCCTGCAAGCACGAAGCAGGGGAGGCGATGATTCGCTCGATCAAGATGAATGGGGGAGCAAGCTGCCGGCCTTTTTTTCGTGAAAACCTAACCCCAAAAAAGCTCTTTTGCAATCTGTCCACCAGTGCAGGAGAGCCGACTACTTTTATTTTTCCCTTCCTTAATAAATAGCGAATGTTATGTGCAAACCTAACTTGGCTATGGGCAAACCAAAATTTAAAATTAAATACACTAAATAATTATTTTATTATTAGGATTTGTTTGGATCCGGGCAAACCACTTCCCACAACCCCTATCCTGATTCCGCCGCTCCCCACCCGGCCTCTCTCCTGATTCCGCCCTACGCCCCCTTTCTCCCTGCATCGCCCGACGACTGCCTCTCTCCCCGCACACGCCGGCGAGACAACACCGTCACCTTCCCCTCATTCTCCCTCGTCTTCTTCGGCAAACGCAGCAGCATGCAGTTCCAGCTGCAGACGAGATCAGCAGCCAAAAGCAATGCCTGAAACCAATTTCTACATCCCGGCGAAGGAAGCTCGGGAGAAACAAAGCCGCGCCGCATCCGCAATCGCATGGGACTGCAAGGGGGAGAGCCGCCTCTCGCGCTGCCGCCGACAAGCAAAGATTGTTCGTCATTGATTTTGTGAATGCATCTATGTAGAGTGTTTTCTGGCTCTGGTTTCGGCATTTCTAGCAATTAAGAAAGTTTTTATTTTGGTTTGCCCATAATAATTTGGTTTGCCCATATAATTTTTTGGTTTGCCCGTAAAATTGGTTTGCACGTATCCGAAAACGGTTTGCCCATAACAATCGCCTTCTTTTTTTATACTCATTTTTAATTGGTTTGATATATAAATATATATCTGTGTGTGAGAAACACAAAGGTAAAATCACGAGCCGCTACGAGCGCGCCCAATGGTTTTTTTTTACCGACTCGGATGGGAACCACACCAACAAATTGCTCTACAATTTAAGCATCTATATGATACAACCATTAGATATGCATTTGATTTGTACTTGCTTCGCTCGAAGAGTTTCATGTGTTTGGTTATCTGGCGATCAGATGGCATGTGATTTGCCTGAAGCTGCTCATAGATTATGATGAAAAGACATTGTCCATATTGTGGACTTTGTCCATATTAAAGAAGGTTTCTTGGTTTTCATTTCTCTGAGGAGTAAACCCATGCTCATTATATCAAATTGAACTTGCTCGCAATCGATGTTCTTGCTTAAGGGGTTCTTACGTTTGATTGGTTTGCGGATATAGACATGTCGTGTGAAGCTCATCTGCGACAGGTTGGTCCGGATTAGTGATGTTTGGTGTGCGTGCCAGAAAATGATTCCGAAAAATGCTTGATTGTGTGGCGAGAAGTTGGCTTTAGAGACCTTCTGAAGGACTTGGCCGAGACCCGGTCGTGTTGTGGTGGTAGGAGGCGAACTTCTCCACAAAGCCGTAGCAGAGAGCTTCTAGCCCTCCTACGACGATGGTGATCGGAAATCCTATGCCCTTTTGAGTGGATTAGGTGTGTAGCGTGTTAGCGTTTAAACGCTTAAGACCGTGAGTGCCTAGTTTATGCGAGATAACAACGTGGTTATCATTTTAATGGGCTGAGGTGAGGCTGTACCTGCATCGTGTTGGTTGTTCGCGATGCTTGAGTTGGGCAAGGCCGATCCGAACCTGTCCCATTATGAGTCGGCGAAGGGGTCGCTCCTCGGTGCACCGTTCATGGGGAAGTCCGGGAAGCGTAATAGCTTGAGACCAGCCTGCATGCTAGCGAGCCGAACGGGAAATAGCAGAATGAAGCCCAAATTCTGCGGTGACCCTCGAAGGCCATAGCTCGTGTTTAAATGTTTTCATTTATTGTTGGTCTGCGTGCCGATGTCTGTAATTCATGTAGTAGTTAAACATTTTTATGTGTAAGGTCTTAATGTCAAGACAAGTTTGATGTATTTCATTCCTATAATGATGTGGATATTCCAGTTTAAGTGTTTTAAAATACTTCCACTAGTGTTTAGTTCTGATAGTTTTAGTTGTTGATTGGTATTCATTTAGTAATTTTTTAGCTTGTTCAGTTAATATGGCGTGTGGTCCCGGTCAGATTCGTTGTTGTATTCTTTGGAATGGGCAGAGTGTTACACATTGAGTACTACTTAATGTAAGTTCTTAGGGCTTGATGTTTTCTTCAATCATTCAACTATGTTCTGCTTGCTTCCTGTTAAGTATGCACTGACTTTATCCATTACAAACATAAATGTTTTATTGCGTAATATAATATGATATATCAAATCAATAGGTTTTCCTAATAATCTCTCTATATCTGATACAACATATTTTACAAAATGTTTTATGGTTCGTTTGGAGCGCAGGAATTGGCATTCTCGAATTGACTTTGGGTTCCAAAAAACGAATTCTTTTGTTTGGTGCGCTAAATTTCAGCGAGATTTGGCTTTGTAACCAAAGCCCGTGGGTAATGATGTTAACCTAAAATATAAATCCGCAAAACATACCTTTGCATGCCTGTTTTGTCTGATATTTCTTTAGACGGTCTGCCCTCGCGTCGACTGTTCCACTCCTGATCACTCTTCTCCATGTTTTGCTCTCTTCTTCCTCCTACTCCTACTTCTCTTCCTACTCTTCTTCCTTATCTTCCTCTTCCGCTCACTCCCCCTCCTTATTTTTTCAAATCGCTATTCTAAAAGGGCTTGTAGCTCTGAGTCACAAGTCTCCTCCAGACAATCTAAGGGTCTTTTTCGCTGGAAGCGACCGAACCGAGTACATCTTAGTTCATGCAATCCAACCACTACAACACGATGGATCCTTGATTTAGGTGATCCAACCACAACAATCTCTTTTCAAGGAAGAGATCAGAAACCCTCTACAATAGTGGGTTCTTTAAATCAAGCAGATTTATCACACAGAGAATGGTGATTACTGTATCCTAGGAGAAAAGGGGATCTGTTACAATAATGAAAAAGATAGAGAACGAGGGACAAAGTTTGGCAGACCGCACGCTTCTTTTTTCATTACTCCTTTTTAAAAAGGTACAACAGGGATTACAATTTTGGAATCTCGTTATGTTCGAATCCACAACGTCTCTATTCTTCAACACCCAACAACATTCATTGATCGTTGAGCCTCGGTTTAATCTTCGATCGCTGATCGCAGACACGTATCTTCCATATTCGCTGAGTTGGTTTTTCCCCCTATGGGAGGTGATTCAAGAGCCTTTCACCAGGGTAGGAGAGAAGGCTTCCGCCTGGGACGACGAAAAGTCCCCAGGGTGGTCAGAACGCTCTGGACCCAAGGCGTTGAGTGAAGCTCTCGCTCTCAATGTCTTTTGTCCTCTGGCATTGAGTGAAGCACTTCCACTCAATGCTCTCAACTC
Organism: Platanthera guangdongensis; assembly: GCA_039583875.1. Taxonomy (NCBI): domain Eukaryota; kingdom Viridiplantae; phylum Streptophyta; class Magnoliopsida; order Asparagales; family Orchidaceae; genus Platanthera; species Platanthera guangdongensis. The sequence goes on from CM077163.1 coordinate 15,586,355, forward strand.
TTTTGGACTTGGTCATGTCTCTTATAAGAGCAGACAAGTGGAGTAGGCAAACCCGCACTCGGCCGGATAATTTCCTTTCGACAGGGCATGCGAAAGGGCTTCCGCCTAGGGGTGCCAGAAGCCTCCCGCACAGTTTGGTTCAGAGATAAAGTTACCTGGTTACCCCTGGAGATCTACATTTAGCTCCTCAGAACATCGGAGTTTGGCCGTTGACAGGTCACTTCGAGCTGCAAATAGCCTTTTGGAGCGGCAGAGTTACGTTGTTGGCAGACCAAATTTCTGGATTCTATAAATAGACCCACAGGGTACCTCAGAAGGCAAGCTTTCTCATTTTCTGAAGTCTTGTAGCGCTTTCTGAATTATCCTTAGCTAAGCACTTGGCTAAGGAGGGGAAGCGCACTGAGAACTTTTGGGTTTATGGAGGGACCTCTGTATTGTAGCCCAGGGTCAGTTCTTAAGTTCTCAGCAACTGGTCAAGGGTCTGAGTTTGGGAGAAGTAGGTGTTAGCTACACCCTAGGGTCTGAACTCTCGTTGGGTCCAACGTTTGGTTCCAACATTTCTAGTGTGGTGAGCGTGGACTGTAGCTTATACAAGAAAATCTCAGGCTAAGTCTCATGGCTAGAGGCGAGGAGGAAGGAGCAGGCTCGGGAGATTCTCCACCTCCCGCGAGTGGGGTGACGATGGTGATGCTACAAGACTTCAGGCGGGAGGTCTTTCAGACCATCCAGTTGGATTTCGCAGCGAGAAGTGAGTGGGCGACGCTTTACGTTCCGGTGTTTGCGGCTCCTTTGGGCGAGAACGCTCCAGGACAGCATCCCGGGAAGGAAATTCTGGCGGAGAGTTCCGAAAGGGATGTCGCCGGGCAGGAGCTTTTCCCCGGGCAGGCTATCGCTGACAGGGTTAGCAAGTCGAGGCCGCGAGACGTGCCCTCTCGCCAGGTTGTTAGCGGGAGCACTTTTAGTGAGTTGATTGTCTTTTCCCCGGTCCCCGACGGGTTCAGAGAGCCAGATATGTCTTACTACATGGGCAGGGATGACACGGTGCAACATGTTCAGTGGTTCGAAGATGTTGTCTCCATTAGGCAGATGTGAGACGCCTTCAAGTGTCGGCTCTTTGCCATCACTTTGAAGGAGAATGAGAGGGTTGGTTCCATCAACTCCCTGCAAGTTCTATTTACTTCTTTGAAGATCTGCGTCGTGGGTTCTTATTGAGGTTCTCCACATCGAAGAAGAGAAATAAGGGGGCGGAGAGCTTGTTTGTCATTAAGTAAAAGCCAGAGGAAATGTTGGGGCACTATGTTGATCGGTTCCTGGAGGAGATCCCTCTTGTTCATGAGGTCCCGGGGTACACGCTGATGCTCGCGTTTACTCTGGGATTGAGATTTGGGTTCTTCAGCATGGAGCTGAAAAGCGTGCCCCCCCCTCTCTCTTTTGAAGAGCTAATGAAGAGGGTGGCGAAGGAGATAGAGATTGAAGCGACCAACCCGGCGTTCACCAAGAAGTTGGCAAAGTTGGCGGAGGAGGATGTGAAGGAGCCAGGAGAAGGGAAGCAGAGGGAGCAGAGAGAAGAGAGGAGAAGAGAAGAGTCCTGAGGCCAGGGGCACCAGGGGCAGGACCAAGGTTGGGGGCATAAAAAGCCAAACAACTGGTTGACCTGGAGGCCACAAGAAGGTCCCCCCTGGGGAGGGGGTGCAAGGGGAGGATTCCAAGGTGGAGATAACTTTTGCGGTCAGGCAAGGTTTAATCCACTGGCTTGGAGGCAGGGGCAGAGGGACCCTCTCCTATGGTAGCAGGAGGCGATGGCGTTCACCCGAGCATGGAGAGAGAGAGGAGGATCTAGGGGAGCAGGAAGGAGAAGAGAAGGCAAGGCGGTGTTTCCTTTCTGTGACTTTCATCAGGAGGAGGGTCACGCAACGGCCACCTGCCCAGAGTTTATGGAGATGAGAGAGGCCAGGGGCAAGCGCGGTAGTAGCCACCCGTGAGGATCGAGGAAGTTCTGCGGGAGGAGGAGAGGATAGATGCTAGGACCAGGCGGACGTGGGAGCCCGAGGCGGGATCAGAGTGATCCACGAGGGAGTGGGGATTGAGGCCACCGCAAGGGGAGCTTTCAAACCATGTACAGGAGGAGCATTGTCTCGACCTCCCTGACTCCCCCCCCCCCCAGGAGGATAAAATCGCCTTCTCGTTAAAGGATATGCCCGATTATGAAAACCTGTTCTGTGACGCCTTGGTGATCCAGACGGACGTGGAGAACTTCACAGTCTCTAGGATTCTGGTGGACAATGGGAGCTCCGTGAACGTAATCTTTAAGAAGACATTTGAAGAGATGAAGGTAGAGACCCGGAGTATTGTGGCCTTAGATGGACCGTTGTTTGGGTTCTCGTGGGAGAGGAAGGAAGTTGAGGGGGTGGGACTTCACGTGACGTTTGGGGGGTCTCGAGGAACTGTCGGTTCGTCATTGTTGACGCTCCGCGCAGCTACAAATCCATCTTTGGATGCCCTCTCATCAGCACATTTCGTTATGTCACATCCTCATTCCATCAATGTCTCAAGTTTAGCAGCGGAGGAATCTAGGTCAGGATCAGGAATCCGAAGGTGGCGAGGCAGTGCTATGTGATTGTCATCAGCAGCATATCCTGGATGGCATAGGCGGAGGAGTTGGATAAAGAGATGGCGACCCAGGAGGAGGTTGCAAAGGAGTGGGAGGTGAGCCTAAGTGAGGCTGAAGAGAAGGCTGCGGAGGAGCAAGGTGAATGAGAAGCTGGGGTGGAGGCCCACGGAGGCGGAGAAGTGGAGCCGCGGGAGAGCCCGCTGGAGGCAATGGAAGTTGAAGAAGCTGGAGGGGAGGAAGTGTTCGGGTAGGAGGAGGAGCCAAGGAGCGGCAGAGAGTAGTTCAGGTTGGAGCCGGCGAAGGAGGTCGTGGAGATGGAGGTCTTCAACAGGGCAGGAAAGGTGGAGAGATGTTGGGCCTATTGATCCCAATATCACAGATTTGTAAGAAGTCAAAAGGGTTAATGACATATAAAAATAACGTATTTGATGTATGCCCTAGTTCATGCATGCAGGTAGTCCATGATTGGACAGGTGAAGAAAATGAGTCTGGTAGTAAAACTCAAATTTCGTCGAGCTCAGCACACTGGTCGTAGAGCTCAGCTCAACATTCCTTGGGATAAGCACCAGATCTCAGGTTTCAAATTTCGTCGAGCTCGGCTTGAAATTCATCGAGCTCAACTTAAAATTCGTCGAGCTCAGTTTGCAATTCGTCGAGCTCAGCTTACAAATCGTCGAAATCAGCTCAAATATTATTAAGCTAAAGCCAGGAAAATCAAATAAGGCAAAAAGTGCTGAGACTGTTGAGAAGATCAGAGTTCGTCGAGCTCAGCCCACAGATCGTCGAACGCAGCTAAAGCCAGAGAAACTAACTAAGGCAAAAAGCACTGAGACTGCTGATATAGCTGAGAAGAAGGCGTTGAGACCACTGAGACAGCTGAGATAGCTGAGAAGAAGGCGTTGAGAGCGCCTAGACAGTTGAGACAAAACTGGCAGAATTTCTCTAAGTCTAGAAGCATTGAGTGAAGCATGTTCACTCAACGCTTCTAATGAAGAAGGAGGCGCTGAGACAAAACTAGCTAAATTTCTCTAAGTCCAGAAGCATTGAGTGAAGTAGGTTCACTCAATGCTTCAAAGAAGAAGGAAGCACTGAGACAGTTAAGAGGAAATCCGCTGAGACAAAAGATAGTCTCAGCTGAGAAGCAAAGACCGTTGAGACAGAACCACTGAGACAGTGACTTGCCTCAGCTAATAAGAAGAAAGCGTTGAGACAAAGGCCTGTCACAGCTATGAAGAAGAAACCACTGAGACAGAACCACTGAGATAAATCCAGAGAAAATTCACAAGTCCAGAAGCACTAAGAGCCAAGATAGAAGGCTTTGAGTGACTTAACATCACTCAACGCTTCATGGATTTCTGGAATATTTTCTAAGTTCAGATGGTGATGACCATTGCTGACATCATAAAAGTCAACTTATATGTCGCCGTTGCGGGAAAGCTGCAGTGGCGCCGAAAGCTAGCTTGTTCTTTTCTGAAGAAGGTGGGGCTCACCAAACCTTGGTCGGGGCCCACATACAGGTGTGTCGTTGATTCAAATCAACGTATATAAAAAGGAAAATTAAAAGGGATTACGGCAACAAACAACAAATGAAAGAAATTGAACAAAACAAAGAAAATATAAAAAGGAGGCTGGACATCTTCTTATCCACCAAGCTTGAAAGCAAAAGTCCAGCAGGGATAACTGCCAAGGCAAAATAAGTTAGCTGAGCTCTTCAATCTCAGAAAGATATTTCTTTCAAGAACAGAGAAGCTGATTCTACCATTCAGCAAATTAGTTGCTGCTCTTCAATGCATCAGAAAAGAGTTAGTTGTAGAAGAGGACTAATTCCTTCTACAGCAAGTGTGCTGGACTGAAATTTGCTCTGTCCAACAAGGTAGACTCAGAGATTTATCTCTGAGTCAGCTGTTTATTTTTCTTAAACTATTCTGTATTCTTTTCTTGTAGGATTCAGTTTATCTGAATTTGAGTGTAGGGCACTTTGTGCCTGAGGTTGGTGACTAATTAGTCACTGAGGTAGATGCCTTAATGGGGTACTGAGGTAGGATCCAAGTGTGGATCTGATCTGTAGGGCTTAATTTCCTGAGGTAGGAGAGTATTGCTCTCTGAGGTAGGATCTAAGTCTGGATCTGAGGTAGGGTTGTCCTCTCAGCCTGAGTGTAGGGCCTTGTGCCTGAGGTAGGTGACTGGAGAGTCACTGAGTTATAGTTGACAAGTGTGTCACTGAGTTGTAGGCCTTGGAGGAGGCTGAGCTGTAGGTACCTGAAAGGGTGCTGAGTTGTAGGAGTGCTGCAGCACTCTGAGAGTAGGGATGTGTGCTTGAAGCTGTAGGGCTGAAGAGCCTGAGTTGTAGGTCTTAGAAATAAGGCTGAGGTAGGTGATCAGTGGATCACTAAGCTGTAGCAGCTCTATAGAGCTCTGAGGTAGGAACCCTTATGGTTCTATGTCTGGATTCTGTGAAGAATCTGTGTTATAGGCTGAGGTCCTGAGGTGTAAGCTCTGAGCAGCATATTGGTGGAGTGTGTGCCTAGTCCAACAAATCAGTTGGATAGGTGGGAGGGAAAGTAGATGTACCTAATTGGGGAACCACTATAAATCTTTGTGTTTATTGTGTGCTTGTTTTCTGATTTATTGCAGGTGTTAAGGACAAGCTCTAGATAGTATACGTTAAAAATCAGCAAAAGAATTGATAAAAATTCAAAAACCTATTCACCCACCCCCTCTAGATGATTAGCTAACTTTGAGTTAAATAACTTTCAAGTGGTATCAGAGGGAGGTTACTCAAAAAGGATTTAACAATCTGAGTATTCCTCCATGGTTAGCTATAAGATAAATAATGGGCTCTGGTGTAAATTACAAGGAATTGGGAGCCATGAAGTTACCAATCTGCAGAAAGGAAGGGTCTGGGCTCTAGAAAGAAAGGGTCAGGATATTCATGGAAGTTGCTGACCCTATGATATACATTACAGTCAAAGAGGGACCTTTCATCGCTATGAAAGTCTCAGTTCTGGATGCCAACATCTAGACACCCAAGTCTTATGAAGAAATGAACAAAGATGAGCTCCTTCTTGCCTCCATTGACAAGATAGCTCAAAATATTATTGTCAGTGCAGTAGATGATTCAACATTCTAGAATCTGGGGCACTGCAAGACCTCTAAGGAGATGTGAGACACCTTAGTTGTGTTCATGGAGGGCTCAGAAGAGGTGAGGGATGACAGAAAATCCATGCTCAACCAGGAGTATGAGGCCTTCAAACAAGGAAAGTCTGAGGGTATTGCTGAAAGTTTTGAAATTAGATTCTTTAGAACTGTTAATGAACTGAGAACTATGGAAGGGTATTCAGCACCTATGATTTGAATGACAAATTTCTCAGGTCCTTCATAAAGGATTGGGACACAAAGATCTGTGTCATCATGGAGATGGGCAAGCTAGCAGACACTCCACCTCCAACCTTGTTTGGAAAGCTACTGTCCTATGAGATGCAGCTTGCTGTAAGGAAGGAAGAAGAAGAGAAGAGTAGTAAGTCATAGAGCAAGGAAAAATCTGTGGCTTTCAGAGCTGATGCTTCAACCAGGAGCAAAAGAAAGACCTATCCAGTCAGGAGAACTGCTGAGTCAGAATCTGAGAGCTCGAGGTCTAGCTGCTCTGACAACCATAAATCTGATGAGAACCTTGTTGCCTTCTCCAGGCAGTTTTACAAATTCATAAAGAAGTGGTATTGGAAGAACAGAAGGCCATCCTCCTCCTCACAGCATAGAAGAAAATCCTCTAAGGAGGATGGGTATGCTCCAAACTTTAATAAACAATCTTCTTCTAATATTATTTGTTTCTATTGTAGCAAACCTGGGCATGTAGTTGCTGACTGCCCAGTGAATAGAAAATAAGGAGTGAAGAAGCACCACAAGGGAAATAAAAAAAGAAGTCCCTTGTGGCCAAGAAGAAAAAGACCTGGACTGACTCTTCCTTTGGGTCAGACAGTGAAGAAGAAGAAGCCTACATTGGGCTTATGGATGTTGCTAAAGAAGAACCTGAAGAATACTCTGCTGCTAGAATAGAGATCATGGCCCCTCTGTCTCACTCATATAGTAACTCAGAGGTGGATGAAGATGAAGAAGAAGATGCTCAATGCCTTGGATTGATGGCAATGACAGATGAAGAAAGCAGTCAAGATCTGCCTGGTCAGACTCAGGTAAATACTTAATCACAATCTGTTATTTCAAGTCATGAGGATGGCTTAGACTCTGAAGCTCAATCATCAAGAGATGAAGGGGATTCAGACTCTTAGGATGATGTCAACTCCATAATTGCCAAATATGGAGAACTTCTTGAGGCATTCAAGAAGTGCAAGCTACTTGCCAAGAGACAGGCAAAAGAGCTTCTAAGTCTTAAAAGCAAGTGTGAAGACCAAGAAAAAGCCCTCACTGACATGGCTGCTCAAGCAGCTCAGCTCAAAGAGATCATTGACAGTGAGTTTGTGGTAAGAGCCTCAAATGAAAAACTTATCCAGAAACTTGAAAATGATCTCTTAAATGAGAAATTGCTAGTGAGCAAATTTTCTAAGTCAAACATTGTGATGCCCTTAATTGATATCCACCTTACCCAAGCTGGTAAGAAAGAGTTGGGATTTAAGGGACCTGCTAGACCTTCCAATCCAAAAGGGAAGGGAAGGCACCAGTTGTGTCTCTAGCCACATTACCTCATATTCCTTTTCAGAGAGTATTGTTGCCTTTTAATAGGTATGACCATGAAATCTGTCATGGTCACTGGGAGAATGGCAGATCTACAGGTATGGACCAATGTGGCCCTAGTCAAGGTGGAATATACAACCATGTGAGAGCCTTTAAGGCTGCCCATGAGGAAATTCAAATGGCCCATCCTGGACCATTTATGTTTGGTGCCCCAGCCCCAAAACTCAAAGATAATGCTGCTGCTATGAATCTAAATCATCCAACAAAAGTAGTGACTCAAGGAGAGTCTTCTGGCATGGCTGGAATGGCAATCTCAGATGCTATTAGATGCATGTTGGCTAAAAAGAGACATGCAGCTGGTGGTTCTCAAAAAAGTCCAAAACAGCCTGCTGAAAGACTGTCCTTCAGTCAAATGGCTGCTGAAAGAAGACAAATGTATAGGGCAGCACATCTCCCCACTATTCAGGAAGTAGTACAGCCTAATGCTGGTCCCAAACAGAAAAGGAGATACAATATCTATGAGTGCTGCTGTTGTGGCAAAGTGGGTCACTATGTTGTAGATTGCTGACACAATTCTTCTGTGTCTAGAAGTTTCCAACCTGTCAGGAATTTTGCAGGAAGGCATGTTATTTTCAGACTAATGTGAACCTAGGACCCAACAGAAATTGGGGTCCTAAGGTAAGGTGATTTGTGTTCATTTCAGGTTAGTTCAAGTACCAGTTCCCCTAAATGTTACTTGGACAGTGGATATTTCAGGCACATGACTGGAATAAATGAGCTATTAAAGGGGGTCACTCCAGTAAATAATAGACCCAAGGTCATCTTTGGAGGCTCTGACAAGGGGATAACCAGAGGCTATGGTAATCTCTCAAATGGTATAATCACCATCACAAAGGTGGCTTATGTGGAAGGGTTGCAACACAACCTCATAAGCATAAGCCAACTATGTGATCTTGGTTATGACATTTCCTTCCACAAGGATAAGTGCCACATCAAGAGGTTAAGTGACCAACGTGTCATCTTAACAGGCACTAGGAGTGGGAATGTCTATTGCTTAAATTTTTCTTGCTTAGATAATAGTTCCCCTATATGCCTAGTTGCAAATGATAAAGTCTCATATTGTGTCCAATGGCACAAGAGACTGGCTCATTTGAATTATAAGATCATTGGTCAGCTCTTCAGTGATGAGTTTGTTAGGAATGGTCCCAAAATAAAATGCTCTAAGGAGGGTATCTGTGCTGCTTGCCAAAATGGTAAGCAGACTAAGACCGCTTTCAAGAGCATTGGGGCCACGTACTCAGTGAGATACTTGTATCTCCTGTATATGGACTTGTTTGGCCCTATGCCTGTTCATAGTCTTGGTAGGAAGGTCTACATCCTTGTGGTGGTTGATGACTATTCTAGGATTACTTGGGTGTTCTTTCTTAGAAGAAAGGATGAAACCCGTGAAATCCTCACAAATTTTGTCAGGAAAATTCAGAATGAGCTTGCATGCTCTGTGTTCAAAATGAGAAGTGACCATGGAAGTGAGTTTCAGTCTGCTGCTATGACTACATTCTGTGAAGAGCAATGGATTCATCAAGAATTCTCCTCTTCAAGAACACTCCAGCAAAATGGGTTATCTGAGAGGAAAAACAGGACTCTCATAGAAGCTGGGAGAACATTATTGAGTGACACTTCTCTCCCTAAATATTTCTGGACTGAGGTAGTTAATGATGCATGTCATGTGCTCAATAGGGCTTCTATCACCAAAGGCCACAAAAAGACTCCCTATGAGATGTTGAAGTGCAGAAAACCAAACATATCCTATTTCAAGATTTTTGACTGCAAGTATTTTATCCTGAACAATGGTAAGTCAAAAGTGACTAAGTTTGCTATCAAATCCCTTGAGGGGATCTTTGTTGGGTACAACAATAATAGTAGGTCATATAGAGTCTGCATGATTGATAGTGATCTGTCAAGCTCTTTGCCTAGCTCTACAGGTACAGAAGTCATGATGAAAAAGCTCTTCATCAAAGATAAAGACCCAGCTATGCAAGAAGGATGTGAAGATGGATGTTGTCCAGAGGAAGCACAGGACAATCAAACTAGAAATGAAGACCAACCTGCTGAAGAAAATGATAATCAGCAGGAAGCAGTCAGGCTGCCCCTATAGTCAGATATCTGAGAGATCATCCTCCAGATCAGATAATAAGTGATGCTAGCCAAGGTGTACAAACCAGAAGCAGAAATATCAACACAGCTCTCTATTCCAGCTTCTTATCACAAGAAGAGCCCAATAAATTTGAAGAAGCAAATCAATACCAATTCTGGATTGGTTCAATGCAAGAAGAACTGAACTAGTTCAAAAGATGCAAGGTCTGGAAGCTGGTTCCCAGACCAATTGGACACAATGTCATTGAAGTCAAGTGGATTTTCAGAAATAAACTTGATGAAAATGACATTATAATAAAGAATAAAGCTAGACTGGTGGCCAAAGATTATAGACAGGAAGAGGGGATTGACTATGACCAGACATTTACCCTAATTACAAGGTTGGAAGCAATCAAACTGTTCCTTGCATTTGCAGCCTTCCAGAGATTCAAAGTATTCCAGATGGATGTCAAGTCTGCCATCCTGAATAGAGACTTGAAGGAAGATGTTTATGTAGAGCAGCCTCCAGGTTTTGTTGATTCTAACTCTCCTACTACTATATATAGACTTCAGAAAGCTCTTTATGGGCTCAAGCAAGCCCCAAGTGCATGGTATGAGACATTATCTACCTTCCTCATTGAGAACAAATTCTCAAGGGGGAAGATAGACAAGACCATATTCCTAAGGGAATCTAAGGGCAAGATCATCCTAGTCCAGATTTGTGTTGATGATATAATATTTGGCTCTACTGATGACAACCTCTGTAGGAAGTTTGCTAAACGTATGCAGAGAAAGTTTGAGATGAGTAGTATGAGTGAACTAAAATTTTTCTTGGGACTCCAAGTAAAACTGACTGATGATGGTCTATCCATATCCTAGTCAAAGTTCACCAGGGAGATAATCAAGAAATATGTCATGGATAATGCTTCCACCATAAGAACTCCCATGAGCTTAAGTATGTCTTTAGGCAAAGATGATCCAGGGAATCTTGTTGATCAAACTCTGTATAGAGGTATAGTTGGTTCCCTTCTCTACCTCACTGCAAATAGGCCTGATATTATGTATGCAACATGTGTCTGTGCTAGGTATCAGGCCTGCCCTAAAGAGTCTCATTATACTGCTGTGAAAAGAATCTTGAGATATCTTAAGAGTACCCCAGATCTTGGCCAATGGTACCCAGGAATAGGAATTTGAACTAACAGACTATTCAGATGCAGATTTTACAGGCTGCAAGGAGGACAGGAAGAACACTTCAGGCTCCTATCAATTTTTAGGTGGAAGGCTTGTCTCTTGGAGCAGCAAGAAACAAACGAGTGTTGCAATATCAACAGTAGAGTCAGAGTATATTTCAGCTAGAAGCTACTGTGCTCAGTTGTTGTAGATCCAGCATCAACTTCAGTACTATAATATTCAGATAAGTAGAACTCTACTTTTTTGTGATTCTACTAGTATAATTTCTATAGCTAGGAATCATGTCTCTCATAGCAGGACTAAGCATATAGAAATTAGGTATCATTTTATTAGAGAACATGTGGAAAGGGAAGACATCTCCTTGAATTTGTCTCCACATACAAGCAAGTGGTTGATATCTTCACTAATCCACTAGATGAAGCCAAGTTCAACACCTTCAAATTTGAATTGGGTATGTTGAATCTTGTGTAGATTCAATTCTCTCTTCTACCATATGCTGCACTATTTATTTTACAGGTAGAACATGCTCTTCCTCTAGATTATGAAGATAGTGTGCAAATGTTGAGGGGGAGCTGGCCCAACAACTGAACTGGATTCAGTCACAGTGGGAAATTCTACTCCAGATAGATATGGGGAGAAAAACTCATCAGTATGCTACCTATTGCAGAAGTCAAAAAGGGGGAGTATAGAAGTTAAGGGTTGAGAAGGACAGACAAGTGGAACAATAAGGATGGCAGCATGCCAGGTGGAGTAAGTATTTCTCCACAGGCTAGAGAAACATAGTAACATTTCCACACTCTACTAATGTTTATTTTTTTCTATGAAGAATATGTTGTGTTGTCAATGACCTGTAGTGTTTTGACTTCTTCAAATAGGGGGAGATTGTTGGGTTTTTTAATCCCAATATTCCAGATTTGTAAGAAGTCAAACGAGTCAATGACATACACACAAAATATATTTGATGTGTGCCCTAGTTCATACATGCAGGTAGTCCATGATAGGATAGGTGAAGAAAATGAGTCTGTTAGTAAAACTCAAATTTTGTCGAGCTCAACTCGAAGTTCGTCGAGCTCAGTACGCTGGTCGTCGAGCTCGGCTCAACATTCCTTGGGATAAGCACAAGAGCTCAGGTTTCAAATTTCGTCGATCTCAGCTTGAAATTCATTGAGCTCAGTTTGCAATTCGTCGAGCTCAGCTTACAAATTATCGAACTCAGCTCAACTCTTATTAAGCTAAAGCCAGAAAAATCAACTAAGGCAAAAAGTGTTGAGACCGCTGAGAAGATCAGAGTTCGTCGAGCTCAGCCCACAGATCGTCGAATGCAGCTAAAGCCAAAGAAATTGACTAAGACAAAAAGCACTGAGACTGCTGAGATAGCTGAGAAGAAGGCGTTGAGACCACTAAGACAGCTGAGATAGCTGAGAATAAGGTGTTGAGAGCGCTGAGACAGTTGAGACAAAACTAGTTGAATTTCTCTAACTCCAGAAGCGTTGAGTGAAGCAGGTTCACTCAACACTTCTAATGAAGAAGGGGGCGTTGAGACAAAACTAGCTGGATTTCTCTAATTCCAGAAGTACTGAGTGAAGAAGGTTCACTCAATGCTTCTAATGAAGAAGGAAGCACTGAGATAGTTAAGAGGAAATCTGCTGAGGTAGAAGATAGTCTCAGCTAAGAAGCAAAGCCTGCTGAGACAGAACCGCTGAGGCAAAGACTTGTCTCAGCTAATAAGAAGAAAGCGTTGAGATAAAGGCCTGTCACAGCTATTAAGAAGAAACCGCTGAGACCGTTGAGACAGAACCGCTGAGAAAAATCCAGAGAAAATTCACAAGTCCAGAAGCCCTGAGAGCCAAGACAGAAGGTGTTGAGTGACTTAACATCACTCAACGCTTCATGGATTTCTGGAATATTTTCTAAGTCCAGATGGTGATGACCATTGCTGACGTCATCAAAGTCTACTTACATGTAGCCATTGCGGGAAAGCTGCAGTGGCGTCGAAAGCTCCCTTGTCCTTTGAGAAGGCGGGGTTCACCAAACCTTGGCTGGGGCCCATATACAAGTGTGATGTTGATTCAAATCAACGTATATAAAAAGGAAATGAAAATGGATTAGGGCAATGAACAATGAACGAAAGTAATTGAACGGAATAAAGAAAATACAAATAGGTGGCTAGACATCTTCTTCTCCACCAAGCTTGAAAGCAAAAGTCCAGTAGGGATAGCCGCCAAGGCAAAGGAAGTTAGTTGAGCTCTTCAAGATCAGCAAGATAGTTCTTTCAAGAATAGAGAAGCTGATTCTACCATTCAGCAAGCTGGTTGCTGCTCTTCTGTGCAGCAGAAAAGAGTTAGTTGTAGAAGTGGACTAATTTCTTCTACAGCAAGTGTGCTGGACTGAAATCTGCTCAGTCCAGCAAGATAGACTCAGAGATTTATCTTTGAGTTAGTTATTTATTTTTCTTAAACTATTCTATATTCTTTTCTTATAGGATTCAGTTTATTTGAATCTGAGTGTAGAGCACTTTGTTCCTGAGGTAGGTGACTAATTAGTCACCGAGGTAGGTGCCCTGTTGGGGTACTGAGGTAGGACCCAAGTGTGGATCAGAGCTGTAGGGCTTAATTGCCTGAGGTAGGAGAGTGTTGCTCTCTAAGGTAGGATCCAAGTATGGATCTGAGGTAGGGCTATCATCCCAGCCTGAGTGTAGGGCCTTGTGCCTGAAGTAGGTGACTGGAGAGTCACTGAGCTGTAGGTGACAAGTGTGTCACCAAGTTGTAGGCCTTGAAGGAGACTGAGATGTAGGTACCTGAAAGGGTGCTGAGTTGTAGGAGTACTGCAGCACTCTGAGAGTAGGGCTATGTGCCTGAAGTTGTAGGGCTGAATAGCCTGAGTTGTAAGTCTTAGAAATAAGGCTGAGGTAGGTGATCAGTGGATCACTGAGCTGTAGGAGCTATGCAGAGCTCTGAGGTAGGAACCCTTGTGGTTTTGAGTTTGGATTATGTGAAGAATCTGTGTTATAGGCTAAGGGCCTAAGGTGTAAGCTATGAGGAGCATATTAGTGGAGTGTGTGCCTAGTCCAACAAATCAGTTGGATAGGTGAGAGGGAAAGTAGATGTACCCTATTGGGGAACCACTCTAAATCTTTGTGTTTGTTATGTGCTTGTTTTCTGATTTATTGCAGGTGCTAAGGACAATCTCTAGATAGTATAAGTTAAAAATCTGCAAAAGAATTGATAAAAATTCAAAAACCTATTCACCCCCCCCCCTCCTCTAGGTGATTAGCTAACTGAGTTAAATAACTTTCAAGATGGTGTGGAGCAATGACGGCTTGAGCCCCGAGGATTAGGAAAGGATGCAAGAGTGCATCCAAAGGAACGTCGACATCTTCATTTGGAGCGCAGCGGACATGTTGGGCATCGATGCGGACGTGGTGTGCTACCGTCTGAATCTGGACCCCAAGATGCATCACATCAGCTAGATGATGAGGACTATCGCCATCAAGCTAGAGGAGCCCATCCGCGAGGAGGTCAAGAAGCTTCTCGAAGCATATTCATCTCAGAGATCCAGTACCCAGGCTAGTTCTCCAATGTGGTAATGGTAAAGAAGGGGGATGGGAGGTGGAGAATGTGTGTGGACTTTTTTTTATTAAATAAATCATGCCCTAAGGATTTCTACCCCTGTTTCGGATCAACGCACTGGTTGATTCAGCCATTTGTTTTTCTATTATGAGTTTTTTGGATGTTTTTTTATGTTATAATCTGATCTGAATGCACCCCCCACCCCCGCCCGATATCAAAGATGTCTCCTTCATCATAAGGGAGGGATGTTTCAGCTATAAAATGATGTCTTTTGGGCTAAAGAATGCAGGAACCACGTACCAGCATATGATGGATCGGGTTTTCAAACATCAGAGGGGTAGGAATCTGTAAGTTTATATTGATGATCTCATAGTGAAGATTAGGGATGTTGGTTCGCATCTACTCGACTTGGAAGAAACATTCGTCACCATGCAGAAGTTCAAGATGTGCTTAAACCCCTAGAAGTGTGTCTTCGGGACAAGTTCCCTGGACATCTTCTGACCCATATAGGGGTACAGCCTAACCTGGACAAGGTGAAGGCTATCATGGAGTTGGATTCCCTTCGTAACGCCAAAGAGGTTCAGCGCTTGACGGGAAGCTCGCCAAGATGAGTAGGTTACTCTCTCGAGCTAGGAGAAATGCTAACCTTTCTTCAAGGTGCTGCGGAGGAACCAGAAGTTTGAGTGGACAAAGGAATACGAGGAGGCTTTCCAAGCATTGAAGGGTCAACTCTCTCAAGTGTCGCTTCTTCAGAGCCCGAAGGAGGGGGAGGACCTAGGCTTGTATCTTTGAGTGGGGGCGGAAGTGTTGAGTTTCGTGTTGGTCGGGGAAGAAGGGAAGAAGCAGTTCTCCATATACTATGTCTATAGAATCCTGAAGAAGGAAGAGCTTCGCGACCTCATCTTGTAGAAGTTGGCCTTCTCCTTGATCATCTCGGCCAGGAAGCTTAGGTTGTACTTTCATGCCCATTCAATCAAGGTAGTGATGGACAACCCTCTATGGAAGATTTTTGAAGGGGTAGAGCACTCGGGGCGGTTGGCCAAATGGTCTATCGAGTTGAGTGAGTTTGATATCACTTTTATGTCGCGGCTCTCCATCAAGGCGCAAGTGGTGGCCGATTTCTTGGCCGACTACGTCATTGAGATAGAAGATGAGAAGCCGTCGTCATGGGATGCATGGAAGATGTTGGTTGACGGAGCCTCGGGGAAGCATTCTCTGGGAGGAGGTGTAGTGCCAGTAATCCCTCAGGGGGTCACCATAGAACAGGTCGTGGTCTTGCACTTCCCGTCACCAACAATCAGGTGGAGTACGAGGCTGTCATAGAAGGGCTGTGATTGGCCAAGGAGCTCGGGGTCCATGGCGTGGAAGTATTTACAGATTCATTGGTATTGGCATCGTAAATCAGGGGTGAGTATGAGGCTAGGGAGCCTACCCTCATGAAGTACTTGACCAATGTAAGGGTGATCATTGGCGGGTTCCGGACATTTTCAATCCAACACGTCCCCAGGGAGGAGATTACAGCAGTCGACCGGTTGGGTAAGCTTGAGCCCCGAGGTGGAGGAATTTTGACTGAGTTGTTCCGCCCGACAATCGAGGAGGGGGAGTTGATGGAAGTAGATTGGCGGCCCTCATGGGTGGATCCCTTTGTAACTTTCCTAAATACTAGTAAACTTCCCAAAGGGACCAAAGATGCAAAAAGCTTCAAGCATAAATCATCCCACTACTTAATACATGAAGGAGAGTTGCATCGAAAGATGTTGTCGGGGCTCCTGGAGCGATGCGTAACAAAGGAGGAGATCCTGCGGATTCTCGAGCAAACACCCTCATGCGAATGTGGCTGTCATTCGGGAGGCAGAACTTTGGAAGCAAGGGTGGTCAGGCAGGGGTACTTTTGGTCATCCCTAAGGAAGGATATAGCGGAGTTTGTGAGGAGGTGCCAAAAGTGTTAACTATATTCCCCCTCCAACTCTTGCCAGCCCAAAAGCTTTGAAGCATCACGACATCGTGGCCTTTCGCCATCTGGGGAATGGATTTGGTTGGACCTTTTCCCCTGACAAGCGGGCAGAGAAGGTTCCTCCTAGTCATGATTGACTATATATCAAAGTGGTTAGAGGTCAAGGCGTTGGCCAAGGTGACCTCCCAAATCATCTGAAATATTGTATGGGGGAGATCATCTGCCGATATGGGTTGCCTCAAGCGATTATCACGGATAATGGGCCCCTGTTTGTCAGCGAAGAATTCATCAACTCCTGTACCCAGTTGGGGATTGACCTCAAGTTTGCCTTCATCCACCACCCTAGAAGCAACGACCGGGTGGAGGAGGCAAACAAAATCATCATGAACCTACTTAAAAAGAAGGTAGAGAACCTGAGGGGTAGTTGGGTAGAGCAACTCTCCTCGGTGTTGTGGGCTCTGCGGACAATCCCCAACATGGCCACTAGAGAGAACCCCTTCAAACTTTCTTATGGGTGTGAGGCGGTCTTACCCGTGGAGTTTGAGGTTCAGTCACCGCGAGTCGCGCCCGCTAGCAGAGGAGACGAGGAATGGAGGGAAGAATATGAAGGGGAGCTATGACTCTCACTAGACCTGATAGAGGAACTCCACGACGTGGCCATCATCGGGAAGGAAAAGATTAAGCGAAGGATGGCCAAGTACTTCGATAAGCATGTCAGAATAAAGCAGTTCAAATAGGGAGATTTGGTTTTGAAGAAGGTCGAGGCCGCTGGAAGGTCAGCGGCCATTGGAAAGCTCAATCCTAACTGGGAGGGTCCCTACATAGTTAAGAAGGCCCTGGGGTCGAGGGGATACCACCACCAGAATGTGGAAGGGGTGTCCATCAGCCATGCATGGAGTGGCGATGACCTGAAAGGCTTCTGCCCTTAGGGTGGGTAATATTTTATATTTCATTGATATGATATTTTAAAAAATTTGCTTCTCTCCGGGTTGGAATGTGTCTATGATTAACAAGACCCTAAGTAGATCCCGATGTCCAGGCTCCCATCAGCTGCCAGGGATGGAAGGCGCACTCGGCCTAGAGTAGACCCGCTGTCAGGCTCTCTCTAGCTGGTAGGGCCGTAAGCTCGCTTGGGGGGGGTAAGTGAAAGAGGTTTTGATTAGCAAGATCCCGAGTAGATCCCGCTGTCCAGGCTCCCATCAGCTGGCAGGGCTGGAAGGCGCTCTCATCCCTGAGTAGACCCGTTGTTAGGCTCTCACTAGCTAGTAAGGTCGTAGGCTCACTTAGGGTGTAAGGGAAGGAGTTTATGATTTGCAAGGCCCCGAGTAGATCTCATTGTCCAGGCTCCAATCAGCTGGTAGGGATGGAAGGCGCACTCGGCCCCGAGTAGACCCGTTGTCAGGCTCTCACTAGCTGGCAGGCTCGCATGGAGGTAAGGGAAAGAGGTTATGATTTGCAATACCGCGTGTAGATCCTGCTGTCCAGGCTCTCATTAGCTGGCAGGGCTGGAAGGAGCACTCGGCCCCGAGTAGACCCTCTGTCAGGCTCTCACTAGCTGGCAGGGTTATAGGCTCGCTTGGGGGTAAGGGAAGGAGGTTCTTAGTTTGAATGGCCCCGAGTGGACCCACTGACCAGGCTCACATCAAGCGGGCAGGGCCGATGGCTCGCTCGGTGGCAAGACGTAAAGTGCTTGGAATAGTTAGATCTAAAGTCGTTCACACTGCTAGGCTCTCACCTAACTTGCA
Source organism: Platanthera guangdongensis (assembly GCA_039583875.1). Taxonomy (NCBI): domain Eukaryota; kingdom Viridiplantae; phylum Streptophyta; class Magnoliopsida; order Asparagales; family Orchidaceae; genus Platanthera; species Platanthera guangdongensis. Next base: position 15,604,244 of record CM077163.1, read on the forward strand.
TGGCTGTTAAACTCATGATGAGTATTATGGAGCTCTTCGATAACATGTTTTAAGACATCTAATACCTATATTAAGTAGGGATGAAGTAATCCAGACCCATCTTGGCATGACCCTCTTGGCATGTCCCTCTCGGTAGGGTTCTCGACATGACCCTCTCGGCATGTCCCTCCCGACAGAATTTACTTAGTTTATTCATCGAATGGGTGGCGGTCATCACCTAAGAGACTAAGGCTTACGTAAATGTGTGGATTCATGTGTAGATAATAAAACGCGAGATGCAGAGAAAAGTATGAAAAGCAATAGTCATTTCGAAAAAAAAAGTAAGATCTTTCATATAATTTCAAAGTTGTTACATTGGCTGGGAGGATCTAGCCCCTTACAGAAGTTCATAAAAGGAAAAAAATTATTACAAGTTAAAAACAAAAATGCGAAAGCTTTTAAGGAAGAGTCGCTGGACATCTCGTTGGATGATTCGTTGGTAGACCTGTCGCACTCACCAAGGATTATTTCATCATCCTCACCCGGGGATTCGTCCTCTCCCAGAGGCTTCGGGATGGGATCAAACAGCCAGGGGAGGATCCCGTGCGGCGTGAGCGTCTCGCCGCCCTCGTTCAGAAATCCAGATTCCTACAATACCTGGATCACGCACTTAGACGCCGCCCTGTGTATTCTCCTGCATCATCACCTCTATCTCATAATTTGAGTATTGGTGGCGTGTGAACTTCTTGACCGGCGGCGGTGGAACTGGTGCCTTGGCCTCCTACGCTTGCTTGAGCTTGGCCTTCAGCAGTGCGATCTCGCACCAGAGAGCAGCCTCGCGCGTGCGCGATAGCTGGGCTTGGGCGGAATCCTATTAAGAAATTTGTTTGAACTAAATAGGTAAATGTAGGGAAGACAAAATGTGGATGGCCTCTAAAGATTTACATACCTCAATCGTTGGGTGGAGGGCAAGAAGTTTCTGCGAGGCCTCCAGGTCGGCCTTCAGGGTGACGACCTCAGCGGCTGCGAGATCTCGCGTCTTGTGCGCCTCGACTAGGTTGCGCTCAAGGCTAACATATGTGCAAGCTCAAACGTGCACAGCTGTGCTCGAACAGCTTCGTGGGCGAGAGCATTGGTAGACTCCTGGTCATATATGCTCGCATCCACCAGACTGTAGAGCCCGAAGCCGAGCGCGAAGGCTTCATTGCTGCTGGTTTCCTGCTCCATCCACGAGGGAATGAGGGATGAAATCGAGACCCGATTCGCCTCCTGTTTCCACTACAGGAGGGGTTGGCCCTCTTCATCCAAGTGCTTCCCGCCCATGCCAAAATTCGGATGGATTAGGCTTCTTGGAAGAGGCAGAAGAGGGAGCGTCAGGCTTCCTCTTCCGAGCGCTCGGCTGGGAGGAGCCCGACTCGTTCCAGCAAGTGAGAGCTACGGACTGTGCAAGAGCCAGGGTGGTGGCGGAACTCCTGGCCTCGTCGAATGGTTGGCAGAGGGGATATCACGCTCACCTAAGAAATCCATAAAAGTTAGCCTTAAAATTTGAAGGAAAGAGTTCAAGGAGCAAGGCGGAAGGGTACCTTCACCGGCGGGAACTGGCGGAAAAGAGACGACATCTCACCGCAAGAACTTGACGTCAAAGTTCTTGGTCCCGAAGAAGGATAGGAGGGTCGTCTCATGTCCCCCAAGTGTCGGAGGCCGGTAGATCACCTCGTCATACTGGACCGACGAGAGTGGAACATTGCCAAAGTTATCGGACACGAAGATGAACTTCTGGGCCCAGTTATGGTTCTTGTTCGCGAGACCGATGGTCTTAATTGTTTGCGATCCCGCTCTTTGCCCAAAAGTTGAACAGTTTCTGGAAGATGGAAAGGTTGAACTCGATCCTTTCCACGCGCATGTAGCAGGCGAAAGCCACAGCAGCGCGATAGAATTAAGGTTGAGCTGGGCCGGGACCACTTCATATTACCGGAGGGCCTGACGCACTTCCGGCCAGAGGGGGATGCGGAAACCCACCTCGAAATGATCCAGCGATATGGCCATCTGACCTTCCAGCAGGAATTTAACCATGTCGTCATTCCCGGGATTGCGCGTGGTGAACTCGGGGGTGGGGGGTGTGTAGTTCCCAGTTATGGAAGCAAACTCCATTTTGGTTAGGCGGTAGGGGGAAGTTGTGTTCCACGAAGTTTTACGCACACTTGGTGCGGACCTCAGTCTCGTCTGGCATTGTGAACGAAGCCGGAAAGGGAAAGAAAGTTGGTAGGTGAGAGGCTCAGGTTGTAGTGAACAGCGAGAGCATGAGGGAAGAAAGAAGACGGAGGTTCAGAAGTAAGTGGAAGTAAATGCGATTGGTAAGCCGACCTATTTATAGAAGAATATGGTAATCATGACGTTTTTTCTAATGGTGGAAGTGCGGATAACAATTTTTAATAATTCGACGCTTCACGTTCTGCTCGGTCTCGCTAGCGCTTCATGTACCTGCATATGGAGAAAGCCTCCAGGACGGATCCTGGGAAAGAACAAAAGCAGCGACAAGTATAAAGAGAAAATATGGCGCGAGAGCTATTTTCGGCAAGAATGGGGTGAAAAATAAGTCATAAACAATGGACCCCTCATTGTGCGATAGCCGTATTAAATAGAATAAATATTCAAATGTTCATTACACAAATACTTAATGGTATATGTGAGAAGGATAAGCCATCACGTTTGTGAGCTCCTGGTGGACTAGGCGCAGCTGGTCCCGGGCCCACACGATGTGCCTCCCGGGAGAAGTCTCTGCACTCCTGCCTCTCATACGGTCCGTCTCGCCCAGAAAATGAGTATAGTCCTGCTCGATCACGCTCAGGCGCCGCTCAATCCGCGTTAGGAGGGTGGTTTCCCACAAGGTGTCCTCTCGCCGCATCCATATAAGCTTTGATAGGACTTTTGCTATCCTCTCCCTCTGCATCTCGGCATTTCCGGAGGCCTCAAGGAAGCTCAACATTTCGCTCGGGGTAGGCGGTGGCGAGATCACCTCCTCGTCTGCGTCAGGCTCTTCCGCAGGCTCTTGATGAACTGGTAAGAGGACTGTCAGGGCCAATTCAGGAGCAAAAAGGTTAATCAAGGGTTAAGAAGAGGCATTGTTTACCTTATCGATGGCAAGAAGATCCAGGTTGCCGTTCAAAAGGCTTCCCAAGCAGGGGGCAGTGCATTTTTCCCCTACCCAGGGGGGAAGGACGAGTGCCCCAGCGAATGAGTTTCGGTCATAGGCGAAAGGGCAGTGCCCTCCCCACCAGGTAGGCGAGAGTCCGACGTGGGAGCAGGGGACAACGGGAGTCTTGTACCTCGGGCTAATGATATCTGGGGTCTCGGAGGTGGATACTGCGAAAGCTATGAAAGTGAGAAGGAAAAAAGCAAACCGGCGAAAGCTGAAGCCAGACGAGAAATTTATCGGTAAACATTCAAAGGCTCGGCCTGGGTTATCAAGGGGGCAACCTCCGAGACTGGCGGTAAGCATTCGGTAGGATGCCGGGTGGGCTCGGTATCCATCGGAGGGGTATTGGCGGCGTCCTCAAGAATCGCTTCCTGCGAGAAGGGTAGGGTATCAATGTGACAAGCTAGTTTTGGGGGTTCGTGCCCAAAGGTGGGGTAAGAAACATACCTCCACCGGAGTAGTAGGCTCCTCGAGGGCAGGGGTTGGGGTCGGAGATGCTCGCTCCTAGAATGGTCTCGCCGAACCATCTTGGGATTTTTCCGCTGGTAGGCTGAGTCCGCAGGCCTTTTTGCCAAGATCCAGGGGCGAATCCAGCACAGTTGGCGCGAGCACTCGCCTGAGCAGCGGCGAGATGATCCTGGACTTCCTGCGAGAGCGGTTTTGAGGCTTGTTTGACATACATCTTCGAGACAATACAAGAGCTCAGGCGATAAGCTGTGCACTCACCGAATTTTAGGGGTTGGACTTTTCTTTCCGAGTGTGAGACTCTCGCAAAGAGCGGGGGTTATGTACAACCTCTTATTTGCTGAGTGAGTTTTTCCCCCCAGGGGAGGTGATTCAAGATCCTTTCGCCAGGGTAGGCGAGAAGGATTCCCCCTGGGTCGGCGAAAAGTCCCCAGGGTGGGCAGAACACTCTGGACCAAAGGCGTTGAGTGGAGCTCTCGCTCTCAATGCCTTTTGTCCTCTGGCGTTGAGTGAAGCCTTTTCACTCAACGCTCTCAAAGCTTTTAGACTTGGTCATGTCTCTTATAAGAGCAGGCGAGTGGGGAAGCAAACCTGCACTCGACCGGATATTGGCCTTTCGGCAGGGCATGCAGAAGGGCTTCCGCCAATGGGTGCGAGAAGCCTCCTGCCCAGTTTGGTTCATAGATAAATTTACCTGGTTTCCCTGAATGTTTGCATTTAGCTCCTAAAAATAGCGGAGTTTGGTTGTTGGTATGCCACTTTGGGCTGCAAATAGCCTTTTGGAATAGCGGAGTTACGTTGTTGGCAGACCAGATTTCTGGATTCTATAAATAGACCCACATGGTACCTTAGAAGGCAAGCTTTATCATTTTTTGAAGTCTTGTAACGCTTTCTGAGGTATCCTTAGCTCAAAACTTGGCTAAGGAGGGGAAGCGCTCTGATATCTTCCATGTTAGTGGAGGGACCTCTGTGTTGTATCCCAGGGTCGGTTCTTAAGTTCTCAGCAACTAGTCACGGGTCTGAGTGCAACACCACAGTTTTCTAGGACTTGAGCATCTGAAAGCTATCACCCGACGGTAGGAAGTTACCTCCCGGTCGTAGCTAGGTGTTGAGAGTGCTGAGTAGCTATGCATTGAGAGCACTGAGTAGCTAGGCGTTGAGAGCATTGAGTGGTACCGCGTGGCGGTAGTATGCTACCGCGCGGCGGTAGGATGCTACCGCGCGGCGGTAGGATGCTACAGTGAGGCGGCAGCTCGTGAAGCATTGAGTAAAAAAGGGTTGAGTGGCTATCGAGCGGCGGTAAGGCTAACGCTGGCAATAGCATTTTTCTTTCCAAAGGGACCGACAGCTCGGTATGCTACCGCGGCTCGGTAGGTAGTTACCGCTCGGCGGTAGAATATGGGAGCAGTTCTGTCGTTTGGCATTTTGGCCGTCCGTTTTCTCTTAGGATTTGATCCTATGGCCCTGGATGCTCCGCCCAAAAGGCATATAAAGGGCTGAAACATTCTAAACCCTCATTCTTCTTATTTGGAGTGAAAGTTAGGGTTTGAGTCTTAGAGTTTGGAGAAGGAAGAAGAAGTATCTTCTCCGCCATTGACGTAGCTTCGGAGCTCCGATCGTTGATTCGAGGCCAAATCCGCGGAAAGGACTTGAAGGCGCACATTTTCAACCGTGCAAATCAAGGTTTCCATGGCAAAGAAGAGGAGTTGTAAGGTAACGACACTTCTCCTTTTGGTCTTTAGGATGCGTGCATGGAATCCATGTTTATTACTGCTTTATTTTAAGCATTTGGGATCAGATCTCTCAAATGAGAGGGGTTCGGGTTGCCATGGCTCAAGAGGAGCCACCGGGTCGATTGTGTCCGTCCCAGGCATGATGTTGCATTATAAATCCGCTCTGTTAGTGGATTAGGCATTGAGTGTGAAGTCGTAGTCGCGACCGTTAGTCTGACTCGGTGATGTCGCATAACGAGCCTTAAGTATTGTGCTAGAAATCCGTTTGCGGTAAGATTCCATTTGTGATGATTGTCCTCCCTTGTTTTTTGTGTGAGTACGAATGGTGGATTAGGGCGGGAAAGGATTTTGATTGTGATGTGATAAGGTGCGGCTTTATCTCTGTGGTCGGCTGGCTAGCCCGTGACATTGCAAAGTCACGTGTGGAGAGTGTCCCGGCGAGACAAGTCCCCTTCTGTGAAACTCACGAGAACGCCAAGCTTTGGACAAGCTCGGACGATGCCAGCTGGGTCTCGCTGGGTCTCCTTCAGTGGACTTGATCCTGATTTGGAGTCGGGCATCGGTCGTCACGAGCGGGTGGGGTCTAGCAAGGGTTCTTAGCATCGATTTGTGGTTTGTGTTGAAGTTGGTGACCGGGCGGTCTGGCGGTTTGTCTTGGCGGGTTGAAGACCGCGCGGTCTGGCGGTTTGTCTCAGTCGGCTTGGAGACCGGGCGGTCTGGCGGTCTTCCCTGGCAGTCTCTCTTCCTCTCTGGTGGTAGTCGTGCGGTTAGCCCTGCTGTCTAACCGCGCGGCTTGTGCGGTTTGTTTTGTATAGTCCGCTTGTCCTGTAAATTATAGTCCCACATCTCTTATTTGTATTCTCTCATCTCTCCTCCATTCTATATAAAGGAGGGCATACCTTTGTAATAGATACCTTTTTTGGATAATAAAATTTCAATTATTCAAAAGTTTATTCGCTTGTTCTCTACTTTTCGCTTCTTTTCTCTACTTTCTAACATGGTATCAGAGGACACGGTCATTTCCTCCTAATTCTGTGCGCCCTCTGTTGTTCGCGGCTTGCTTTCAGCATTCTGCGACTTGCTTCGCGACTTGGCTTCTCTCTGTCCGCGCGGCTTGTTTCTATCCGCGCGGCTTGTTTCTGTCTGCTGCCCTGTTCGCGCGGCTTGCTTCTTCTTCTCTTCTCCTACTGATCTTTGTCGCGGCGACCTGTTTCCTTGTCGCCGTGCTCCTTGCTCTTTCCTCCCGCTCCGACTTCCTAGTCGTTGCGGTCTGTCCCTATCCGCGTGTGTTGTCTCTCTACTCGCGGCTTGCTGCTGTGATCTGCCTGACCGTGCGGGTTGTTCCTTTCTCACCCGCATCTTGGTCGCGGTCACCTGCTCTTCTCTTCTCTTCTGTTCGCTCGGTCTTCTCAGTCCGCGCGACCTCTTCCCCGCTGGACCTTTGCCTGCTTTTTCGCCGCTTTCTTCTTGTTGCCTTCTACCCGCTCCTGCTTGCTAGTCGCCTCGGCCTCATCTTTGGCCGCGCGACTTGTTCTCCTCTTTTCGCCCGACTTTTTCAGGTCGTGCGACTTCTTTCCCTCTGCTTTGCTCGGCTTCTTGGAAGCGGCCTTTCTAGCCGCCCGACCTATTTTCTGGTCGCCCGGCTTGGTGCTCTATTCTCTTCTCGCGGCTTGTTCTTCTCGTAGCGGTTTGCTACTCTCTTGCTTCCATGGCTTTCCTCTCCTCCAGCCCGTCAGCCTCCGTGGTCACCTCTTCTGGTAGTGCTCATGTTGTGACTCGCGGACGATGGCTCATCGACTCTGGTGCAACAAGTCATATGACAGGCAACCCTCAATTTTTCTCTCTTCTTGACACACAGGCTCAGTTGCCCCCAGTCATTGTCGCTGATGGATCTCCCTCCCCGGTCCATGGGACGGGCATGGTTCAAGTCACTCCGTCTCTCTGCTTGGCTGATACCCTCTATGTGCCCAAGTTTCCGTGCAATTTATTATCGGTTACTTCTTTATGCAAGCAACTACAGTGTTCTGTCACATTCACCCCTACCTCTTGTGCTTTTCAGGATCCGGACTCCCAACGGACGATTGCTACCGGGACTGAGAGTGGTGGCCTCTACTTCCTTGACAACGTTTCTGCTCTATCCGTCTTCTCCTCCTCCTCTACAGATCTTCTCCAATGGCATCTTCGCCTTGGTCATGCTCCTCCCCGCATTCTACGATAACTCCTGCTGCACCTCCCTCCTCATCATCCTCCTCTAAACTGTGATGCATGTCAACTTGGCAAACATCACCGCTCCTCCTTCCCACCAACGCAGCGTCGGGGCTCCTCCCATCCGTTCGACCTCGTTCACTCTGACATATGGGGTCCCGCTCCTACCCTCACCATCGGTCGGGGCAGTTCCTATTTTGTCACCTTCATTGATGATTTCTCTCGATCTACGTGGGTATATCTTCTTAAAGATCGCTCCAAGTTACTCTCTGTTTGGACCTCCTTTTATTCGATGGTTAAAACTCAGTTCGCTACGTCTATTAAAATCCTTCGTTCTGACAATGCTCAAGAGTATCTTAGCCACGACTTCTCCTCCTTTTGCACTCACCATGGTGTTATTCGTCAAACCAGCTGTGTCTACACTTCCCAACAAAATGGGGTGGCGGAACGCAAAAACCGTCACCTCCTTGATGTCGCTCGCACTATGATGAATCAAATGCATGTTCCTCGCTCCTATTGGGGCTATGCTGTCCTTCTCTCCTGCTATCTCATCAATCGCCTTCCCTCCACCGTTCTCCACGGTGCTACCCCCTTCTCCATTCTTTATCCGGACAAGGATCACTTTCCTCTTCCTCTACACATCTTTGGGTGCACCGCTTTTGTACACTCTCCCGCTGCCACCCGTGATAAACTCTCACCCCGTGCCACCAAATGTGTCTTTCTGGGCTATTCTCCCACTCAGAAAGGCTATTGTTGCTTTGACCCTGTTACCCGCAAGCAATTTGTCTCTGCGGATGTCACCTTCTTTGCCAATGCCTCTTACTTCTCTCCCGCTTCCTCTTCTCCTCCTCCTGCTCCTCCTTCTCATACCAACCCATCCCTTCCCTCTGCTCCCACTGAGGTTCCGTCCTCTCCACCCACTCCACCGCCTTCCCCATCCTCCTCATCTCCACCCTCTACTCCGCTTTCTCCCTCCACTCCGCTGCCATCTCTCTCTACTCCCGGGTCAGCTCTCTCCACCACGGATACTCCGGATACTGAGGCACCTGCTGACCTGGATCTCCCGATTGCTCTTCGCAAAGGGGTTCGGGCTTGTACCCACCATCCTCTTGCTGCGGTTGTTTCCTACGATCGCCTTACCCCTGCTCGCCGAGCCTTTGCCCTGGCTATCTCGGCCACTACCACACCCCGTTCCTACCAGGAGGCCCTAACTATTCCTCACTGGAAAGTTGCCATGGATGAGGAGATTGCTACTCTCACTGAACGGGGTACCTGGACCCTTGTTCCGCCTCCTTTCGGCACCGATGTTGTTGGTTGTCGCTGGGTCTTCTTGGTGAAGTTTCTCCCGGATGGCAGTGTGGATCGTTATAAGGCTCACCTGGTTGCCAAGGGTTTTACCCAAACTTATGGGGTTGATTACTTTGACACTTTCTCGCCCGTGGCTCGCCTCAGCACTATTCGGGTTCTTCTCTCTGTAGCTGTCAACAGGGATTGGCCTATCTCGCAGCTAGATGTTAAGAATGCCTTCCTCTATGGAGATCTGCAGGAAGCTGTTTACATGGAGCAACCTCCTGGGTATGTTGCTCAGGGGGAGACACGGGTATGCCGGCTAAAGAAGGCTATCTATGGCCTCAAGCAGAGTCCTCGTGCCTAGTTTGACAAGTTCAGTGGCATTGTTGCGGCCATTGGTTTTACACGAAGCTCAGCAGATCACTCCTTGTTTGTTCGGAAAACCGCCTCTAGTCTTGTTGTTCTTGCGGTTTATGTTGATGACATTCTTCTTACTGGCGATGACCAGGATGGGATACTGATGACCAAGAAACACCTTCGTCAACATCTGGTTACAAAGGATATGGGCTCCCCGAAATACTTTCTGGGGATTGAAATCTCTAGAAAGCCCAACTCCATGGTCCTTTCACAATGGAAGTATGCTCTTGATCTTTTAAAGGATGTAGGACTCACTGGTGCTAAACCTGCACGTTGTCCTATGGCTGCTGGAGAAGACAAAACTTGGACAGATGACTCACCTCTTCTCTCTGATCTTACGAGATACCGACGTCTGGTGGGCAAGCTCATATATCTCACGGTAACCAGACCCGACATCTCCTATGCTGTTGGCAAGGTGAGCCAGTTCATGCAAGCTCCGAGGGAGTGTCATCTACAATCTGCTCTGAGGATATTAGAGTATATTAAAGCTGCTCCAGGGAAAGGACTCCTATTTCAGAAGAATGGTCACCTAAGGGTTGAAGCTTACTCTGATTCAAGCTATGCAGATGACAAAGGGGACCGCAAATCGACTTCAGGTTTCTGCACATTTGTTGGAGGCAATCTTGTGAGTTGGAAGAGCAAGAAACAGTCTGTCGTTTCCAGGTCTAGTGCAGAGGCTGAATATCGTAGCATGGCATCGACTACATGTGAGTTGAAGTGGTTGTGGGCTCTCATGCTTGACTTAGGAGAGGTTTACAACTATTCTCTTCCTATGTTCTGTGACAATAAGGCCGCGATACACATTTCCAAAAATTCGGTCTTTCATGAGAGAACAAAACACATAGAAGTCGACTGTCATTTTATTCGAGAAGAAATATTGAAGAAACAGATTTGCACTCCATTTGTCACGTCCGACAACGAGTTGGCAGACGTCTTCACCAAGCCAGTGTCCGCTTCCTTTTTTCACATCTGTGACAAGCTGGGCATGCTCGATATATATGCTCCAGCTTGAGGGGGAGTGTTGAAGTTGGTGACCGGGCGGTCTGGCGGTTTGTCTTGGCGGGTTGAAGACCGCGCGGTCTGGCGGTTTGTCTCAGTCGGCTTGGAGACCGGGCGGTCTGGCGGTCTTCCCTGGCAGTCTCTCTTCCTCTCTGGTGGTAGCCGTGCGGTTAGCCCTGCTGTCTAACCGCGCGGCTTGTGCGGTTTGTTTTGTATAGTCCGCTTGTCCTGTAAATTATAGTCCCACATCTCTTATTTGTATTCTCTCATCTCTCCTCCATTCTATATAAAGGAGGGCATACCTTTGTAATAGATACCTTTTTGGATAATAAAATTTCAATTATTCAAAAGTTTATTCGCTTGTTCTCTACTTTTCGCTTCTTTTCTCTACTTTCTAACAGTTTGTGAGACGGAATTCTGACGTGAGAAGTAAGAGCTTGTATGCAAGCCCGGGTTTTGAGACCCACGAGCGGGTGGGTCCTAGGCAAGAGTTTCGTGTGGCAGCTTGTATGTCGTTAGGGGAAATTGGAAGTACCCATGTGTTTGCGGCTTGAACGCTGAAGTGGAAATTGGAAGTACCTGATTGTTGATGCGTGATGATGTGTTAGATTCATGCGTTATAGGGTGCTTTGGGTGAAACCCAAGTTTGCATACTTGCTGCATAGTAGGCCCATTTTTATTATATGCTCAACATAGAAACATATTTGTTGTATGAGACATTCAAACCTGTTTTGCTACTTTTTATGTTCATGTATATTTGCATACGAAGTGCTGACCTGCAGGGTGATGGAGTGCCCCGGGATCTGCTAGGGACGGTCAGGAGGAGATGTGTTGGTTAAACAGTTGAGGTCATCCTTTGCTGACCCACGTTACCCTCAATTTTTATAGGGCAAGGATCGCAAGCGGGAGCAAACTCGCCGGCCAAAAAGGCCTAAGCCTCATGAAGTGATCTCTTTATTTGGTAGCTTTGTTTGGGTGAATGTTATGCTTAGTGCAGTGTGATCCGGCTTGCATGTCGAGGTAGCCTAGGAGTGCTTTTGCACGTTGATATGTTATTGTTTCAGTTTTGGACTCAAAAATATTGTAATGCCTTAATGCCGATTTGATACTCTTGTGCTAGTGGATAACTTCTAGTCTTGTTATTTGTTTCTGATGTGTTTAGTCTGAGTTTTGAGTTGGGTAGTTTATATCATCTTATAATGTTTAAGTTGTGGTGTATGTATGTTGTGGGGCCCCGGCCGGACCCATATTATTCGGTCATTACATGGGAGGTGTTTCAATTTGGTATCAGATGGAGGTTAATGTCCAAGGTAAGGATTCATGGTCGAATGTCATAATCGGATCATGTTAAGAAGTTATCCACATAAGAGTATCACAGGACCGCGAGTGTCGTTATGTCTAAGTTTTGTGAGAGAAGCTGATTCTTGTTTTACCTTGCTTTTGCTAAGGGTGCAAGCGATGATGCAGAGATGTTGAGGCCGCAAGAGGAGCCTTCAGCGAGCAGTGCTACTGCTCCAAGTCCGATGGGCATGGTTGTAACCTCAGTCGACTTATGTCGTATGCTAGCAGAGGCAATGGTAGGGGCCCAAGCCGTAGAGGCAGTGCAAGTTGTGACCCTTGTTGCACAAGTAGTGACTCATGTTACCCCGGATGCAGCACCAGTCATACCGGGCGGAGGGGCCAGGCCAGCAAAGTCGTTGGTTGAGAGAGTGGTCTTCGGGCAGGGACACCGATAGATGAAGTATTTTATGAGTTTCCATCCTCCAGCATTCAAGGGAATCGACATGCCGACCAATGTAGAGGACTTGTGGGCGAGGATCCAAGAATTGTTGAGGGCGGCAGAGATACCAGAGGAGAAGCAGTATGAGTTTGTGACCTTCATGCTAGAAGGTGATGCCAAGTTGTGGTGGGTGAGCCATAGCGACCGCCAGTTTCCTAGACGCATCCCATATATAGAAGAGTTCGGGAATGCCTTCTTGAAAAAGTATATCCCTTTGTCGACAAGGTTAGCCCTTCAGAGATATTTTTTGCAATTGGTGCAACACGACAAGACTGTGGATGAGTATGTTCAGGAGTTTACTCGACTGGGTTGTTATGCTGGAAAGACCATGGTCGATGATGAAGAGAGAGACGATCTCTTCTACCATGGGTTGAGAGAGAATCTCAGAAAACCCCTCGTATCTATGAATAATGCGGGCTTCAACGAGTTGATTGAGGCAGCCAGGACATTGGAAAGTGACATAGAACGAACCCAACGTCGTAAGGGATTTACAGTAAAACAGGGAGAAGGAAAGCATTCTCAATCGCAAGGGAAGTCGGAAGGGAGTAAGTGGAAAAAGAAGTCGGAGAAGAGTAGTACGATGTCGGGGGGATCTTACTTCAAGGACCACCATCGTGCTACAAGTGTGGCAAACCGGGACATATAACTTGTTTTTGTACTGAAGGTGGCACTGAGCAGGAGCCAAGGTAGGAGTAGTCTGTGCGTTCCGTTCCTAGCACTGCAGCGAAAGGAAAAATGGCGGTGTCGAGCGCTTCACGTTTCCAATAGTGCAGCCAAGGGCATACAACCTTGGGCAGCAGGAATCGATTCGACAGCCCGATGTGGTGACAGGTATGGGAAAGTTTAAGTTTATTTAATTGTTTTAGACTTTCGAGACTTTTATGTGTGTTGCATGTGTTTTAGGCTTTGTACTATTTTCTGGATGCCCCACCAGGGTATTGTTCGACACGGCAGCGTCGCACTCCTTTCTTGCGTAAAGCTTTATCCGAAGAATTGGAGTCGAGTCCTTTTCAACGGACGCAGATCTTAGGGTGTGCATGCCTAATGGGTCTTTCATGACCACCGGGACGAAAGGGTGCATTTATTGGAATCTGGGTGGAGTAGACTTCATGTTGGTAGTCGTGGTTCTACTGTTAGCTGAGTTCGATGTGATATTGGGGATGGATTGGCTTACTGAGTAGCATGCCAGCATTGACTGCCTATCTGAGGTGGTGACCCTGAGAAACAAAGAAAAGGAATAAGTCAAATTTGAGGGCCTTAGTAGAGTGGCATGTTCCCTGATTTCGGCCATGCAGTTGGTGCAGGCAGTTAACCGGGGAGGATTAGTTTAGTAGCGTTGTTGGAAGTTCAACTTTCCAAGCTATCAATCAGAGAAGTGCTGGTAGTGGCAGAATTCGAGGATGTGTTTCCTGAGGATCTTCCTGGGGAGCCTCCTCGACGGGAGATCAATTTATTGATTGAGTTAGTACCAAAAGCCAGGCTGGTGTCACGTCCTCCTTTTAGGATGACACCGAAGGAGTTGGCCAAGCTCAAGGTACAGTTGCAGGAACTGTTGGAGCAGGGGTACATTAGACCCAGCTCTTCGTCATAGAGCGTGTCAGTGCTGTTTGTGAAGAAGAAAGATGGAAGTATGCGGCTGTGCATAGACTACCGAGAGTTGAATAAATTGACCATTAAGAATAAGTATCTGATTTCACTGATAGAAGACATATTCAACCAGTTGGTAGGGTCAGTGGTGTACTCTAAGTTGGACTTGAAGTCCGAATACTACCAGTTACAGATTCAAGACGAGGACATACCCAAGACTGCATTTGGTACGAGGTATGGTCACTTCGAGTTCTCGGTGATGTCGTTCGGGTTGACGAACGCGCCATCGGTTTTAATGGATTTGATGAACTGAGTGTTTCAGGAGTACTTAGACTTGTTTGTAGTCATCTTCATCGATGATATTTTGGTATACTCCAAATCGGAGGTGGAGCATGAGGCTCATCTAAGAGTAGTCTTACAGACTCTAAGAGAGAACCAGTTGTATGCAAAGTTCTCGAAGTGCGAGTTCTGGTTAGAGAATGTGGCATTTTTGGGACATGCGATTAGTGGTGATGGGGTGGCGGTAGATCCAGCAAAAGTTCAGGCCATCAGAGATTGGCCAGTTATGAGCACCGTGACGGAATTCAGGAGTTTCCTTGGACTAGCCGGGTACTATAAAAGGTTTGTGGAAAACTTTTTGCGGGTAGCTCTGCCCCTCACTACTCTGACTCGTAAGGACCAGAAGTTTGTGTGGACTCAGGAATGCAATCAGGCGTTTGACACCTTGAAGGAAAGGCTGATGACAGCTCCAATCCTAAGTCTTCTTAAAGGGACTGAAGGATTTTAGATTTTCAGTGACGCATCAGGCTGCAGTTTGGGTTACGTGCTAGTGCAACATGACAGTGTGATAACCTTTGGATCTAGACAGTTAAAGTCTCATGAGAGGAACTACCCCGTCCATGACTTGGAGTTGGCGGCGGTAATTTTTGCGTTGAAGTTGTAGCGGCACTATGTATACGGTGCGAAGGTGGAGATCTTCACGAATCACAAAAGCCTGAAGTGCCTTCTAGATCATAAAGACTTGAACATATGGCAACGCAGGTGGGTCGAGTTCCTTGGAGACTACGATGTGGCGATTCAGTATACGTCAGACAAGGCCAACGTGGTGGCCGATGCCTTGAGTAGGAAATATTCTGGACAAGGAAATTAGATTGCTGGTGCGGGACTGTAAGTCCTTTGGCATTGAGTGTGTAGCTAGAGGTGAGTCTAACACAGTTCAATTGAACTGGATAGAGTAGCAGAATGACTTATCTGATCGTATCCGGGAAGCGACCAATGTGGATGTGGAGTTCTAGCCATTTGTGGGGAAGCTCAAAAAGGCGAGGGTAGTGCCTGGGAGATGATTGATGGGATCTTAAGGAAGGACAGTAGGATTTGTGTACCGCAATTCGGCAAGCTCCATGAGGAGTTGATGTTTAAGGCTCATTTCATGAAGTACTCCATTCACCCGGGCAGTACAAAGATATACTTGAATATGAAGAAATCCTTTAGGTGGGCTGGTTTGAAGCGGGATGTAGCTTTGTACGTGAGCCGGTGCCAAACTTGTGCCTTAGTGAAGGCCGAGTGTCAGAAGCCGGGCGGGTTCCTGAAGCCTCTTCCTATCCCAGAGTGGAACTTTGATGGCATCTCCATGGATTTTATGCATGGTTTACCTCGATTGCAGCAAGGTAACTATGCGATTTGGGTGATCATGGATCGCTTGACCAAAGTGGCTAACTTAATCCCTAATCGGAAGGAGGACAGCATGGAGAAGTTGGTAGAATTGTATGTTCGCAATATCGTATGGCTGCATGGAATTCCTAAGAGTATTGTTAGTGATCGCGATGGATGGTTCATATCCAAAGACTGGAGATTAGTACAGAAGAGTCTTGGCACAAAGCTCAAGTTTAGTACGACGTTCCATCCTCAAACTGATAGTCAAACGGAAAGGACGAATCGTACAATGGAAGATATGTTGAGTATATGTACCCTTGACTTTAGTAAAAAGTGGGAATAACACCTCTTCATTGTGGAGTTCGTCTCTAACAACAGTTTCCATAAAAGTCTAAAGATGGCGTCATACGAGGCTTTGTATGGAAGGTGGTGTCGAACACCGATGTCATGGACAGAGGCGGGAGGCACCAAACTTTTGGGAAAAGAGGTGGTGGCTGATGCTTGCGATTTGGTGCGAACAATTCAGGAGCGCATGAAGGTTGCTCAGGATTGCCAAGCGAAGTATTTCAACTCTCACCACAGAAACGTGGAGTTCGCGGTAGGTGACTGTGTATATCTAAATATTAAGTCGCTCAAAGGCATTTCGCGGATTGGCCAACTCAAGAAGTTGAGCCCGTGGTTTTTGGGGCCGTTCGAGGTCGTGGAATATATTGGAGAAGCAGCCTGCCGGTTGGCGTTGACCAGTGCTGAGTGGATTACATGATGTCTTCCATGTCTCATTTTTTATTAAAGCCTTGATGGAGACGAGCATTGTGGTCGAATTGGCAGCGGTGCCGGTCGAAGAGGACTTGTGGATGAAAGTCTGTCCTGTCGGCATAGAGGATTCAGAAGTTCGACAGTTGTGGAAAATAGAAGTTAAGCTCGTAAAAGTGCGCTGGGATAACTGCGGGCGAGAGGAATTCTCATGGGAGCGTGAGCAAGCAATGCGGGAGGACTTCCCAGAACTTTTTTGCTTCAGGTATGCTTTTTGGTTTGAGTGCATGCGAAATTTTGAGGACGAAATTCTTCTAAGGGGGGAGGAGTTGTAACACCCCAGTTTTCCAAGACTTGAGCCTCTGGAAGCTATCGCCCGACGGTATGAAGTTACCGCCCGGCGGTAGCTAGGAGTTGAGAGAGCTGAGTAGCTAGACATTAAGAGCATTGAGTGGTACCGCGTGGAGGTAGGATGCTACCGTGCGGCGGTAGCTCATGAAGCGTTCAGTGGCTATCGCGCGACGGTATGGCTAACGCTGGCGATAACACTTTTCTTTCCAAAGGGACCGATGGCTCGGGAAACTACCGTGGCGCGGTAGGTAGTTACCGCTCAGCGGTAGCAAACGAGAGCAATTCCGTCGTTTGGCATTTTGGTCGTCTGTTTTCTCTTAGGATTTGATCATATGGCCCAGGATGCTCCTCCCAAAAGGCATATAAAGGGATGAAATGTTCTAAACCCTCATTCTTCTCATTTGGAGTGGAAGTTAGGGTTTGAGTCTTAGAGTTTGGAGGAGGAAGAAGAAGTGCCTTCTCCACCATTGACGTAGCTTCGGGGCTCCGATCGTTGATCTGAGGCCCGATCCGCGGAGAGTACTTGAAGGCGCACATTTTCATCTGTGCAAATCAAGATTTCCATGGCAAGGAAGAGGAGTCGTAAGGTAACGATACTTCTCCTCCCGGTATTTAGGATGTGTGCATGGCATCCATGTTTATTACTGCTTTCATTTAAGCATTTGGGCATCGGATCTCTAAAATGAGAGGGGTTCGGGTTTTCATGGCTCAATAGGAGCCACCGGGTTAATTGTGTCCGTCCACGGCATGATGTAGCATTATAAATCCGCTCTGTTAGTGGATTAGGCATTGTGGGTGAAGCCGTAGTCACGACCGTTAGTCCGACTCGGTGATGTTGCATAACGAGCCTTAAGGATTGTGCCAGAAATTCATTTGCGGCAAGATGTCGTTTGTGAGGATTGTCCCCCCTTGTTTTTCGTGTGAGTATGAATGGTGGATTAGGGCGGGAAATGTAACACCCCCTATCCGTCACATAGCATATAGCAGTAGGTCCGGCCGGGGCCCGATGTCATATACCACAGACAGACCGGGTGGTTACTCAATGGAAACAATCCAACCAATCATAACGTCCTACTCAGAGCATTCTAGCGGAAGCAGTTTATAAGTTGCAAATAAATAACCCAGCACTAAAGCATGAATGTCCATTAAACACCAAATAGGAATATAGTACATACACAAGTACAAGCCTTAAGGCCTTACAAAATGGTTTACTTCAAATTACATGTTTTCCAAACCACGGCACGCAGGCCGGTCATACATGAACAAAAGCAAGTAAACACTTCCATTAGGCCTTCAAGGGCCGGCTTCGCAATTTGGACTTTAGCCCGCTATTGATCGTTTGGTCCAGCAGCACCTGCAAGCAACAAAACCACCGCACGGTGGCAAACAAAAGCAACGGTCAGCAATGCTGACCAAATTATAACGATCCCGCCCTCAACTCGGGGCGGTGATGCTCCTTCCCTTCATTTTATTAGCATAAGCGAGCAATATAGTATTGTCACAACATCACAGGCGTAGGCACGCACGGCCACACACCCCGTGCACTCAGGGCACATTCTCGGTGATCACGGTCAAGTCCGTCGGCTCACCACCATCCCTTTGGACGGCCAAACTATGAGCAATTTGTCTTCCCGGCATGGGTCACGGTAATTGAAACCAAAGACCGCTGAAGACCCTCATCTATGCCAACGGCTCTAATCCGAACGACATAGAACGGGTACGGTTCCATCTAACCCGTGCTCACATCGCAACGTTAATTAAAAACATATGCGCAGGTCAAACTTCTCCCGAGTCCCGTTTCCGTCACACATTTCACATAACCCGGTTATGTTCGAGTTGCCTCTCAGGCCACCAAGTTGGCAAGATCACGCATCTGCCCAGTTTTCTGGGTGCACCTTTGGGTTAATCCCCAAGGATCCCTGTTGCAATCTACCACGTAGAAAACCCGAAAAACAAATAATCGCGCGGAGTCTTCTCCGGCATTTATGCAATGCAACATCACCGATCCATACCAACATGTCCGGGTAGGCTTCACACATCATGCCTATGTCCGTTCTCGCTTACGGACTCTACACAACGGGGACTATTCATGTCTACCCGTAGGAATGCCTCCAACTCACCGCAAACTCGCGAGAGCGGGCTTCCTATGCAAAGAAGGAGAGCTTCACATGCTTAAGTAGAGAATCGTTACCCTAGCGTTCCTCCTTGGCGCCATGGAAAAGTAAGCGGATGAAAAGCACCGCACTCTCTTTGCCTCCGTAGATCCGAAGTCACCTCGCGATTTGGAGCTTCGAAGCTCCTCCAATGGCCGGATCTAAGCTTCTTCTTCCTCCTTTGCTCTCCTCTCTCTCTTGACTTAGAAAGAGAACCACTCAAAAGAAATGAGGGTTTCAAGGGTCCAATCTCGGGTATATCCCATCAGGAATAACCCCCAGCCGTTGGATCCCAAATTAAAGAAACGAATGGCCTTGATTCGGTCCTGAAATATTAAAGCTGGGCCGAACACGGCCAGACACACGCCCGTGTCCAGGGCCGTGTCCCCCATTCGCCGTCAAAATCGACGCACCTGGAATAGCACACGGGAATCCAACACGCCCGTGTTCGACCTGACACGCCCGTGTTCCAACTGACACGGCCGTGTGGTCGGCCGTGTGCCTCCATCGACACAGCCCCGAAAATAACCCGAGACTCACACGGGTATTGAACACGCCCGTATCCTAGCCCATGTCTACTCGAATACGCCTGGGCTCCAGGCCGTGTACAAGGTCTCGACACTTCGTAGAGCGAAGTTCGTCGAACACACGATACGGCCTTGGACACGTCCGTGTCCTAGGCCTTGTGTCATGTCTCGACACATCGTCGAGCAAAATTCGTCGACTCCCGGGCCGATCGTCGACACAGGCTCGACACGCCCTGAGACACGCCCGTCTCTCAGGCCGTGTTCTCTGCTCGACGATCGTCGACTTCAAAATCGTCAACCTCTCGACCAAATCATCGACTCCATCCTGACACGCCCTGGGACATGCCCGTGTCCCAGGCCGTGTGCTTCCTGCCAGATTCCAAATCTGGCCCAAAATGTCTCCCGTCGCTCTTTTGAGTTTCAGGGCGTTACAACTCTCCCCCTCTTAAAAGAATTTCGTCCACGAAATTATATAAAGGAAATACATGTACAAAATTAAATTGTACCTGAGCGAAACAACTCCGGATACTCGTCAAGCATGGTCTGCTCTCGTTCCCAAGAGAGCTCCTCTCGACCGCAATTGTCCCACCGGATCTTGACCATCCTGATCTCTTTATTGCGTAGCCGCTTGACCTCCGAGTCCTCAATCCGCACGGGCTTGACTTTTGTCGTCAACCCACTATCCACCGGCACTTGATCAACCGCGATTACTTGCAAAGGCTCTTGCACCGCCTTCCGTAGTACCGAAATATGGAATACATCACGTAAACCACTAAGCTCCACCGAAAGCTTCAACCGATAGGCTGCTTCACCAACCCGCTCCAAAACCTCAAACGGCCAAGGTACCTCGGGCTTAGCTTTTTCAATCGCCGCACCCGCGAGACAGCCTTGAACGGTTTGATCTTTAAGTACACATAGTCGCCCACAGCGAACTCCACGTTCTTGTGCTTGGAATTATAGTACTTCGTCTGACGGTCTTGAGCGATTAGCAACCTCTCTCGAATGGTACGAACCAAAGACGTAGCATCTTCCACCTCTTGGTGCTTGTACAACTTTGACTCACCCGTTTCTAACCAAGACAACGACGTGCGATATTTTCTACTATATAGGGCCTCGAAGGGCGCCATTTGAATACTCGTTTGGTAGCTATTGTTGTACGCAAACTCCACCAAAAAAAGATGGTCTTTCCATTGTTTTCCAAAGTCAAAGGCACACATGCGAAGCATGTCTTCCATAGTTCTATTGACCCTCTCGGTCTGCTCATCTGTTTGCGGATGGAAGGCTGTGCTGAATTTCAACTTTGTTCCCAAGATTTGCTGCACTAGCCTCCAATCATTGGACGTGAACCGCCCATCTCGGTCACTCACGATTGTGCGGGGCACACCGTGAAGCCACACTATATTATCCACATATAGTTTTGCCAACTTCTCCACCGGATCATCCTTCCTATGCGGAATGAAATGCGACACCTTCGTTAGCCGATCTACAACCACCCAAATGGCATCATTCCCATTTTGCGACCTTGGCAAACCGTGCACAAAGTCCATTGAGATGTCGTCGAATTTCCACTCCGTAATAGGAAAGGACTTCAGAAATCCTCCCGTCTTTTGGCATTCCGCCTTCACCAAGGCGCAAGTTTGGCACTTCGCCACGTAGAGCGCCACATCTTTCTTCAAACCCGGCCACCAAAACAGTTTCTTGACATCGCGGTACATCTTCGTGCTCCTCGGGTGAATCGAGTACTTGGTATGGTGTGCCTCGTACAACAATTCCACCCGCAAATTGCCCACACTTGGGACGCACAGATGACCGTCTTTCCAAAGCAATCCGTCCTCCACAACGAATTTGGAATTTGACCCATCCAGAGCCTCTACCATGAACTGCTTTATATGGACATCCATATCCAAAGCCTGTCGAATCCGATCAGCCAGGTCATATTGGACTTCAGTCCAATTCAGTACTGCTTCAGCACTTGATTGCTTATCCACACAAATAATCCCCAACGCCTCCAACTCCCGCACCAACCGCTCATCATGCACCGATAGCCAATTGTCTTGAGCTGGGGCTCGGCGACTCAACGTGTCTGCAACCGCATTACCTTTACCAGGCACGTAGTGGATCTTGAATGTATAGTCCCCCAGGAACTCCATCCATCTAAGCTGCCGCATATTCAGATCTTTCTGATCAATCAGATACTTCAGGCTCTTGTGATCGGTGTAGATATCAATCTTCACACCGTACAAATAATGCCTCCACAGCTTCAAGGCAAAAATCACGGCCGCTAACTCCAAGTCATGGACCGGATAATTCCTCTCATGCACTTTTAGCTGTCTCGAGCCATAAGCTATTACACTTCTGTGTTGCAGTAGCACGCAACCCAACCCGCTACCCGAAGCATCACTATAAATATCATAGCCTTCGGTTCCACTCGGCAAAATCAGCACAGGCGCCGTGGTCAACCGACATTTCAACTCCTCAAAAGCTCGCGCGCACTCCGGCGTCCAAACGAACTTCTGCTCCTTGCTCGTCAAAGTAGTAAGAGGTAATGCTATCCGTGAGAAGTTCTCTACGAAGCGCCTATAATAGCCGGCAAGCCCCAGAAAGCTCCGGACATCCGCTACCGTAGCAAGCTCAGGCCACTCCCGTACCGCAACAATCTTCGTCGGATCCACTACAATACCCTCTCCACTCACTATATAATCGAGGAACGCCACTGAGGATAACCAAAACTCGCACTTCGAGAACTTGGCATACAATTGATTCCTCCTTAGCGTCTCCAAAACCAAATGAAGATGCTTGAAGTGATCTTCCTCACTCTGCGAGTACACCAAAATATCGTCGATGAAGACGATCACAAAATGGTCCAAGTACTCCCTGAAGGTCCTGTTCATCAAATCCATGAACACTGATGGCGCATTAGTCAGCCCAAACGGCATGACCGTATACTCGTAATGCCCGTATCTCATACTGAACGCTATCTTCGGGATATCACTCTCCCTTATTCGCAGTTGATAGTACCCGGACTTGAGATCCAACTTTGAGTACACCGTCGACCCGACCAACTGATCAAAAAGATCATCGATCCGGGGGATCGGGTACTTGTTCTTTTCCGTCAACTTGTTGAGCTCCCGATAATCAATACATATCCTCAAGCTTTCGTCCTTCTTCTTAACAAAGAGGACCGGCGCGCTCCAAGGCGAAGAACTTGGGCGCACATACCCTTGCTCCAACAACTCTTGCAGTTGAACCTTCAGCTCCGCCATTTCTTTAGGCGCTAGCCGATATGGAGAGCGTGACACAGGCTTTGCACCTGGTACGAGCTCTATCGTAAAATCTATTTCCCGTTAAGGCGGGGCTCCCGGAAGATCTCTAGGGAACACATCAGGGTACTCTGATACCACTGAAATACTATCCAACGCGGGCTTCAGCTTTGCAACCTCCACTAGTGTAAAGAACAGTTCTGCACCGGCACGAACCGCCTTCACCACATGAAGAGCAGACATCAATGTCTTGCTCGACCCCTTTAAGCCCGTAAAAGTCGTATCACGACTTGCTCCCAACTTGACTTCCTTGCGACCGCAATCAATATAGGCCCGCTGCTCCGAGAGACAGTCCATGCCAAATATAACATCGAACTCCACCAACGGAAGTAACGACGCTTGCAGATCGAACTCCTGATTCCCAATGCGAATCTTCACACCGCAGATTCTATCAGCGCGCATCGAGCACCCATTGGGCAACAACACATCCAACTTGTCCTTCGCCATCGAAGAAGGGACTCCAATGCGTGATATAAATCCTTCGGATAAGAAGGAGTGTGAAGCTCCCGTATCAAAGAGTGCTCTTGCCGGATTTTCACAAATCAGAACAAATCCTAAACAAGCAGTGGTAAGGTAACATGCACATAACAAGTATTTAAAGAAATTAACTTGCTATAAATTAAACTGTACCTGTCACCACATCCGCATGTTTGATGGCCTCTTGTTGGCCAAGATTATACACCCTTGGTTGGGTCGGAGCATAATGGGACGCGGTCGACTTCACCGCCTTGCCCTTCTCTTCGTAAGTTGCTCCCGGCTTCCTTTCGGACTTGGGATGTCCGCTCCAACAATCACGGGCAAAGTTCCCCGACTTTCCACAAGTGAAACATGTACCCGGGGTCCGACCCGTAGTCGCCCCAGAAGCACCAGAAGGAGCTGAACCCGAAGTCCTATGCTTCTTGAAGAATCTTTGATAGCCGGATTTTGAAGTAGTCGGCACTTTGAACCCAGACTTCTTATCACCAACGCTTTTCTTTGCCTGAACATTCTTCATATCCTTCTCCAAGGACCGGGCCGTGTTGACCAAGGTCAAGAAACCCTGCGTCATCGGCCCCGAGAGTAGTAACCTCAAATCATCTCTCAGCCCTTCGTAGAATCGATTCGTCTTGCGCTCCTCATCTGCGATGGTGGAGCTAGCATATCGACTCAAACGAGTAAACTCGTGGAGATATTCATCCACGGTACTGTCTCCTTGTATCAACTTCAAGAACTCGTTCTCCAACGCTATCATCTGCGCCGAAGGGAGGTATCTAGCCAAGAACAATCTCGAGAACTCCTCCATCGAGACATCAACAAGTTGCCTACCTCTCAATAGGTGCAGCTCCAAACCTTCCCACCACAATCTCGCTTCCCCGTCCAGAAGGAACGTAGCAATGGTGGTCATTTGCCACTCCTCCGTCTCTGTTGTTGTCATGACTCTCTTCACCCTGGAGAGCCAGTCTTCAGCTTGAGATGGGGTTCCCAACCCCGAGAATACCGTAGGATTAAAGCTCATGACATGCTTGAGCTGTCTCTCAGTTGCCCTCCTTGGCACCAACGTCTCCACTACTACCTGTTCCACTCTCCTCGGCTCAGCCGCTTGCAGCAGTACCTGCTCCATCGCAGGAGCGGGTTGCTACGTTTGCCTTGTAGGCTGCGCATTAATCATGGCCAACACTGCTTCGGCCACCAATCGTATGGTCTCACCCGATAGAGGTGTTGCAGGAGCTTCATTAGGTGCACTGCTAGCCTCAGAAACTCGACCTTCCGACAGCCCAGCACCACTTCTGGTCACCTATAGTGGTACAAAACACTGTTAAACGACCAAATAAAATTGCAAAACAATTATAGGAATGCGCAGGTTCCTCAAACACGTGTATTTTCATTCCTAAGTGGACATTCATGGGTTCTTTTACTGTTATAATGATGACGCACACACATATGCTCACAACCCCTTAAAAGAATTCGGCCACGAATTCATCTTAAGCCCGACCAAAACCAGTAGTCTGATACCAAATTGTAACACCCCCGATCCGTCACATAACATATAGCAGTAGTCCGGCCGGGGCCCGATGCCATATACCATAGACAGACCGGGTGGTTACTCAATGGAAACCATCCAACCAATCATAACGTCCTACTCAGAGCATTCTAGCGGAAGCAGTTTATAAGTTGCAAATAAAGAACCCAGCACTAAAGCATGAATGTCCACTAAACACCAAATAGGAATGTAGTGCATACACAAGTACAAGCCTTAAGGCCTTACAAAATGGTTTACTTCAAATTACATGTTTTATAAACCACGGCATGCAGGCCGGTCATACATGAACAAAAGCAAGTAAACACTTCCATTAGGCTTTCAAGGGCCGGCTTCGCAATTTGGGCTTTAGCCCGCTATTGACTGCTTGGTCCAGCAGCACCTGCAAGCAACAAAACCACCGCACGGTGGCAAACAAAAGCAACGGTCAGCAATGCTGACCAAATTATAACGATCCCGCCCCCAACTCGGGGCGGCGATGCTCCTTCCCTGCATTTTATTAGCATAAGCGAGCAATATAGTATTGTCACAACATCACAGGCGTAGGCACGCACGGCCACACACCCCGTGCACTCAGGGCACATTCTCGGTGATCACGGTCAAGTCCGTCGGCTCACCACCATCCCTTTGGACGGCCAAACTATGAGCAATTTGTCTTCCCGGCATGGGTCACGGTAATTGAAACCATAGACCGCCGAAGACCCTCATCTATGCCAACGGCTCTAATCCAAACGACATAGAACGGGTACGGTTCCATCTAACCCGTGCTCACATCGCAACGTTAATTAAAAATATATGCGCAGGCCAAACTTCTCCCGAGTCCCGTTTCCGTCACGCATTTCACATAACTCGGTTATGTTCGAGTTGGCTCTCAGGCCACCAAGTTGGCAAGATCACACATCTGCCCAGTTTTCCGGGTGCACCTTTGGGTTAATCCCCAAGGCTCCCCGTTGCAATCTACCACGTAGAAAACCCGAAAAACAAAAAATTGCACGGAGTCTTCTCCGGCATTTATGCAATGCAACATCACCGATGCATACCAACATGTCCGGGTAGGCTTCACACATCACGCCCGTGTTCGACCTGACACGCTCGTGTTCCAACTGACACTATCGTGTGGTCGGCTGTGTGCCTCCATCGACACAGCCCCAAAAACAACCCGAGACTCACACGGGTATTGAACACGCCCGTGTCTTAGCTCGTATCTACTCGAACACGCTTGGGCTCCAGGCCGTGTACACGGTCTCGACACTTCGTCGAGCAAAGTTCGTCGACCACACGACACGGCCTTGGACACGCCCGTGTCCTAGGCCGTGTGTCTTGTCTCGACACATCGTAGAGCGAAATTCATCGACTCCCCGGGCCGATCGTCGACACGGGATCGACACGCCCTGAGACACGCCCGTGTCTCAGGCCGTGTTCTCTGCTCGACGATCATCGACTCCAAAATCGTCGACCTCTCGACTAAATCGTCGACTCCAGCCTGACACGCCCTGGGAAACGCCCGTGTCCCAGGCCGTGTGCCTCCTACCAGGTTCCAAATCTGGCCCAAAACGCCTCTCGTCGCTCTTTTGAGTTTCGGGGCATTACAGGAAAGGCTTTTGATTATGATGTGCTAAGGTGCGGCTTTGTCTCTGTGGTCAGCTTGCTAGCCTATGACGTTACAAAGTCACGTATGGAGAGTGTCCCGGCAAGAGTGTCCCGGCGAGACAAGTCCCCTTCTGTGAAACTGACGAGAATGCTAAGCTTTGGACAAGCCCGGATGATGCCAACTGGGTCCTGCTGGGTCTCCTTTGGTGGACTTGATCCCGACTTGGAGCCGGGCCTAGGTCGTCACGAGCGGGTGGGTTTTAACAAGGGTTCTTAGCATTGGTTTGTGAGACAAAATCCTGATGTGAGAAGTCAAAGCTTGCAGGCAAGCCCGAGTTTTGAGACCCACGAGTGGGTGGGGACTAGGCAATAGTTCTGTGTGGTGGATTGCATGTCGTTAGGGGAAATTGGAAGTACCCATGTGTTTGCGGTTTGAACGCTGAAGGGGAAATTGGAAGTACCTGATTGTTGATGCGTGATGATGTGTTAGATTCATACGGTACATGAAGCCTTGAGTAAAACCCAGGTTTGCATACATGTTGCATAGTAGGCCCCTTTTTAGTATATACTCAACATAGAAACATGTTTATTGTATGAGACATCCAAATCTGGTTTGCTACTTTCTATGTTCATGTATATTTGCATACGAAGTGCTGACCTGCAGGGTGATGGAGTGCTCCGGGGTCCGCTAGGGACGACCGGGAGGAGATGTGTTGGTTACACAATTGAGGTCAGCCTTTGCTGACCCATGTTACCACCAATTTTTATAGGGCAAGGATCGCAAACGGGAGCAAGCTCGTCAGCCAAAAAGGCCTAAGCCTCATAAAGTGATCTCTTTATTTGGTAGTTTTGTTTGGGTGAATGTTATGCTTAGTGCACTGTGATCCGGCTTGCATGCTGAGGTAGCCTAGGAGCGCTTTTGCACGTTGATATGTTATTGTTTCAGTTTTGGACTCAAAAATGTTGTAAAGCCTTAAGGCCGATTTGATACTCTTGTGCTAGTGGATAACTTCTAGTCTTGTTATAAGTTTCCGTTGTGTTTAGTCTGAGTTTTGAGTTGGGTTGTTTATATCATCGTATAATATTTAAGCTGTGGCGTCTGTATGTTGTGGGGCCCCGGACGGACCCATATTATACGGTCATTACAGGGGAGGTATTATACTGAGTTTGGTAAAAGTATGTGTTAGCTACACCCCAGGGTATGAACTCTCGTTGGGGCCAACTTTTGGTTCCAACACCTTAATTATGCCTTCTATATCTTTTTCTAGTCATCTCTTGGACTATTTTGTCTTCATAAGGATGCCTTTATTCGTTCTTTCTTCCATTAAATCACAGGAAATTCTGAACATAAACCAGTTCCTTGAGGAATATAGGAAGAAAATGGAAAAGAAAGTTGAAGTGAAAAGGTAGAACCAAGCTAAGTAAGCAGCAACTAAAATTACCCTAGTTCATGTTGTTACATCCCCCACTAGTGTGATTTACCCCTCA
Source organism: Platanthera guangdongensis (assembly GCA_039583875.1). NCBI lineage: Eukaryota > Viridiplantae > Streptophyta > Magnoliopsida > Asparagales > Orchidaceae > Platanthera > Platanthera guangdongensis. The sequence goes on from CM077163.1 coordinate 15,631,747, forward strand.
AAGATAACAGTATGTCACGGACTTGTCCCCTTGACAACGTCACGTGTGGCCTTAGCTCCTTCCTGCGCCCCTTCACAGCTAGCTAATCCAGCCTCCTTCAACACTTGATCGTGGAAAGATAAGTAAGAGAGCACTTAGAAGAGTAAAAGAGAGAGCAAGAGAGCAAGAGTGTGTAAGCGAGCTTTATTGCTTGAATTGCTTGGCGAGTTACAAATGATGGGGTCTTCCTCTTATATAGGCCTCCAAAGGGTTTTCCCTTCAAAGGATGGAAGGATCTAGACTACTCTACCATCATCTGAGTATCTACATCTTTCAAGAATGTTCTAGATTAATCTTTATGTACAAGAATATCCTCCAAGATCCTAGATTTATCTAGAAATCTCCAGAAGTTAACCTCATAGATGCAAGGTCATGACATCCTCCCCCACCTAACCTGGTGACGCCCTCGTCGCCTCATACTGTTGGATGAAGTCTTTGAACTGTCATAGATCTACTAAAGTTTCACATGTCGCTTCGGACTCTAGCCTTCCTTTCCACTTGATCAAATATTACATGCAGGGTTGCACGCCTCTTCTCCACACTATTTTCTTTGTGAGCACTTCTTCCACCTTTTTGTCAAAATACTTGGTCCTCACTGATGGTGCTCTTTGAGATATTCCCCTTTGAAGATCTTCATGGTCTTCATGATAAGGATTTAGCATGCTGACATGAAACATTGGATGTATCTTCAAAGAATTTAGTAGGTCGAGGCGGTATGAAACCTTACCCACCTTAGTAATCACCGGGAACGGGCCTTCATATTTTCTAACCAATCCTTTATGCAAGCTACGCAAGGTTTTGAATTGTTAGGGTAGAAGTTTTACCATGACCTTGTCCACAATTGTGTATTACACCATTTGTTGCTTTGAATCGGCCCACTTCTTCATCCTCTTGCGTGCTTTCTCTAAACATGCTCTGGCTAAATCTGATTGTTCCTCCCAAGACTTAGCCATTCTCCATGCTCTGGGCTTCTTCCTTCATCAGCTATGTCTAGGGTGTGTGGATTAAGTGGTTGCCTTCTCGTTGCAAGATCAAGTGGATGCCTTCCAGTTACCGCACTCCTTTGTAGATTATATGAGAATTGCGCCACATCCATCAACTTGGCCCAGTCCTTCTGATTGGCACTCACAAAGTGTCGTAAGTAGCACTCGAGCAACACATTCACCCTCTCTGTTTGCCTATCATTTTGAGGATGGAAGCTTGTGGAGAAGTTGAGTTCAGATCCCAACAACTTGAACAACTCTACCCACAATTTTCTCGTAAATCTGGGATCTCGATCACTAATAATATTCTTCGACAACCCCCAATATTTCACTACATTCTTGAAGAAAAGACGTGTTGTCTCCTTTGTTGTAGTGTCCCTTGTTCTAGGGATGACTGTTCCATACTTGGAGAGTTGATCCACCATTACTAAGATCAATCCACACCCTTCGAATTTAGGCAAAGCATTGATGAATTCAAGTGTCACCGACTCCCAAGGATGCTCTTCAATAGGCAATGACTCCAATAGTCCAGCGAGTTGCTTGTTATCCACTTTATCATGTTGGCAAACAAGACAAGTTTTGATGTATAGCTCCACTTCATCTCTCATCAGTGGCCAGAAGTATGATTCCTCCATCAACGCCAACGTGTGTTCCTGTCCAGGATGTCCCGCTCATTTTGTGTCATGACATTCTTTGGTGATATCCCTCTGTACGTTATCCCACTTAGGGATGTATAGTCATCTTCCTTTTGTGTAACGTAGCTCATCCTCTACCCAAAATCTCCGGGCTTGGCCTTCCTTAACCAAATGCACAAGTTGCATGGCATGAGGATCCCCTTTCAACCCTTGCCTCACGCGATCTAGTATTCCTTCATTAGCTATGGATAATGCAGCTAGCTCAGCTTTGCGGCTTAGTGCATCTGTCACAACATTAGTCTTCCCTGTCTTATGCTCCAAGATGAAGTCGAACTCTGCTAAGAAGTCTTACCACCGCGCTTGCTTTGTTGTTAACTTTTTTTAGGTTTGGAAATAAGTTGTTGCAACATTATCCGTCTTGATCGTGAATTGTGCTCCTAGTAGATAATGTCTCCAAACTTGCAAGCAATGTATTATGGCCATCATTTCCTTCTCCTGAACGGTGTACCTTCGTTCTGCCTCGTTGAGTTTGTGACTTTTAAAGGCTAGGGGATGACCTTCTTGCATTAGAACTCCACTGATCGAAAAATTTAATGTGTCCGTGTGCAACTCAAACCTCTTGTTGAAGTATGGCAAGGCAAGTACTGGTTCACTGCAAACCGCTGCCTTCAAGTCTTCAAAAGCTCGTTGGCATTCATCCGTCCATAGCCAAACCTTGTTCTTCTTCAACAAGTATGTCAATGACACTGCCCTGTTCGAGTAGTCATTGATGAACTTATGGTAGTAGTTCGCTAAGCCAAGGAATGATCGTAGATCAGTCACCTTTGTTGGCGATTCACATCCTTGAATGACTTGCACCTTGGCCGTGTCCATTCGTAGTTGGCCATGCCCAATGACATGTCCAAGAAATTGTATCTCCTCTTGTCCAAATGAGCATTTGGACTTCCTCACGTATAACTTGTTCTCTCACAATGCTTGGAATACCAAGCTAAGGTGCTTGGCATGCTCCTCCAGGGTGTCGTTGTAGACCACGATGTCATCCAAGTACACCAACACGAATTTGTCCAAGTATGGGTGGAATATTTGGTTCATCAGAGTGTAGAAAGTTGTTGGTGCATTGGTTAAACCAAAAGGCATCACCAACTATTTGAATGCTCCATACCTTGTGACGCAAGTGGTCTTAGGTTCATTCCCTTCTGCAATCTGCACTTGATGATATCCCTTTTGTAAGTCACATTTGGAGTAGATCCTTGCCTTCCCAAGCATGTTAAAGAGATCCGAAATGAGAGGAATGATATATTTGTTTTTTATTGTGACCTTGTTTAGTGCCTGATAGTCTGTGCAAAGCCGCAAGGTTCCATCCTTCTTCTTTTAGAATAACACTGGGGCACCAAATGGCGCCTTTGATGGCATGATCATTCATGACTCTAGCAGTACTTGAAGTTGCTTGCTCAACTCCTCCAATTCAGGAGGAGCCATTCTATATAATGCTTTGGTTGGTGGCTTTGTCCCCAGCTCTAGCTCAATCTTGTGATCCACCTCCCTCTGAGGTGGTAGCTTGAGAGGTAATACGGCGAGCATAATGTCCTCATTCTTTACCAAAACATCCATAATGAGGTGAGGCAACTCCTCCCTTATGTTGTCTTTGTCTTCCTCCTTTAGGGTGGCCAAGTAAGTTGGTTCACCCTTCTTGAACCTGTTTGCAATTTGCATGTCCGAGAGTTGTTTCGACCCTTCCTTGTCCAACTTTGATGGTCCTTGCATCATTGGGACCATGCATGCAGTTCCTTCCTCCAAGATGCAAACTGAGTGATGTGTTGGCATCACAATGGCTTACATCTTCTCTAGGAATTCCATTTCTAGCACAACATTGAATCCATTCATGTGTGCTATAGAGAAGTCCACCCGGCCCTTCCAAGTGCACATGCGCAACTCCACGTTGTGTGTAACTCCATCGAGCGGCCTTGCTTGACTGTTCACCGTCTTGATCCAACCTCCGCCTTTCATGACTTGCAAGTTCAACCTCTTGGACTCTCCTTCTGTCATGAAGTTGTGTGAAGCCTCTGTGTCGATTAAGGCCTTGGTGGTCTTCCCATTGACCAAAGCTTCCACATACATCAGTTCCTTGCTTTATGTAGCTTTTGTTGGTTGCACGTTCAAAGCGTTTAGTAATTACAATGAACTCATTTGAGAAGTACCTTCTTTCGGTGGGGTGACGTTTTGGCTCTCCACCATAGCGGATAATGATCCCAACTTTGGACAGCTGCTCATCGGATGTGGCCCCTTGCACACATAGCATCCGTCTTTTGGTACGAAGTTCTTCTTCCTTTCTTCAAACTCATTTCGCGGGTCGGGCAAAGTCTTTGATCCTCCATTGGTCTTGTTGTCGCGCCGATCTCCCCAATTTTTAACATTGTTGAACTTGTCCTTCTCCTTGTTTGGATTGGGTTGGCGTTGGAACTCAATAAGAGACTCGGCGATAGCCATGGCGTCTCTGGTGGTCCTTGGGTCCTTCCGCTTGACTCTTGCTTGACCCAATTTTGCAGTCCATCAATGAAGTTGAAAAGGAGAATGTGCTCTGGAACATCAAAGACTTGTAGCGATAGTGCTTTGAACTCCTTGACATAGTCTCCAATGGTTCCCTTCTGCCATAGCTCCCTGAGCTTCCGTAAGATGTCATCCTTCACATTCTCCGGGATGAAGTTCCTTCTCAACTCTTATTTGAAGTCCTCCCAAGAGTCGATCCGGTAAAGTTCTTCGGCAATATCTGCTTGTATCTTTTGCCACCATAGTGAAACAATGTCTTTTAAATAGTAACTAGCACGACGTACCTTCAAGGCTTCATTCGTAATATTGTATCCATCCAAGTATTTCTCCATATGCCAAAGGAAGTTCTCTACCTCCAAAGCATCCCGCTTTCCCGCAAACTTCTTAGGCTTTGGCACGTCCAGCCTTGAGTTGTTCACCGTGCCTCCAACGCTCCCTCCACTAGTAGGGCTTTGTTTGTGCAAGTCTTCCACTTCTATTTCCACATTTGTCAAGCGCTCTTCAAAGTCACTAATGATAGTGTCAAAAGCGTTGTGCGAGGATTCCGACTTACCCAGTGTTTGCTCCTTTAGAAGATCAATATCCATTTGCATCTTCTCTTGCTCCATATGAAAAGTATCAAAGTACTTACATGTCCTCCACTTTCCGTTGTAGAGTAAGGTATGCATCCCGCATTGCCCCATACTCTAGCATGTCCACCATGTTTTGATCCACGCTGGGACCTTCGCGACCTTTGTTTTGGTCCCTCTTTCTTCTCTCTCTTTTCTCCTCGGTCGCCCTGCCGCGCTCATCAATGATGCTTGAAGTGTTGTTCCCTTCCAAAGCCATCTTACTTCTTAGCACGAACTACGAACTTGAGTAAACCTCCCTCTGATACTAACTGTCACGAACTTGTCCGCTTGACAACGTCGCATGCGGCCTTAGCTCCTTCCTGCACCCCTTCGCAGTTAGCTAAGTCGGTCTCCTTCAACACTTGATCGTGGAAAGATAAGTAAGAGAGCACTTAGAAGAGTAAACGAGAGAGCAAGAGTGTGTAAGAGAAGCTTTATTGCTTGAATTGCTTGGTGAGTTACAAATGAGAGGGTCTTCCCCTTATATAGGCCCCCAAAGGGTTTTCCCTCCAAAGGATGGAAAGATCTAGTCTAGTATCTACATCTTTCAAAAATGTTCTAGACAAATCTTTATGTACAAGAATATCCTCCAAAATCTTAAATTTTTCTAGAAATCTCCAGAAGTTAAACCTCATAGATGTGAGGTCGTGACAAGTAGCCTTTAATATAGAAGCATACTTGAAAAAGTAAAAAACCTCATCTATCCCCAAATTTCATACTAGAGGTCATATGCCAATGGCCCCTGCTCTAACTCTTGGTTCTCTTGTGGTCCCATTCTTTGAAACCCATGAAGTTACCACCCTTCCTCGAGACAAATGGGAGCAGATACAATCTAACCTCAGACATGCTCAGGATTCTGAATCAGAGGAAGAGCTCTCATGGGAAGAAAAACTTAAGGAGCTAATGGAAAGAGTCAACCACAAGGTGCCCAACAAGGTTAACCTGTTCAAATCCTTGGCTATTCAGATGTTCTATTCCACACTTTCAACTTTGACTACAAACAATCGTACACCATATCTTCTTTTTTAGGCTCTGTTTGGCTCAGCTGCAGCGACTGAAGAAGTGGTGGTGGGAAGCAGTGGTGGAATAATCAGCTGTTTTGCAGAGTGGTGGCAAAATCTGAAAAATTGTTTGGAAGACCAGCGTCTGAAATGCTGGATTCTGGAGTCATGAGAAATTTTTCACTGCTTGTTGGGTAAGAAGTGGGGCTGCTGAATCGAACTCCTGGGTGCGGGACAGACTTCCTGCACCTGAAATTGATTTGTGGCTTCTCCAGAGCCTGGAACAGCCGGCGTGCAGGAAGGGGAGGGCTGCACGGTCCAGGATAACGAAGGGGTGGACCGTGAGGCCTTGGACGGAGGTGAGAAGCCTGTCGGTGACCGTCGGAGAGTGCAGAGAGGACGACCGCCGGAGGGAATCTCTTACGCGCAGTCGGAGGGGGCGTCGGGCATAACCGGTGAAACCAGCAAAACCTAAAATCACGAGAAACAGAGAAAAGGGGGAGGCTGGTTTGCACCGATCGGAATTTAGTTCCCGCGAAACAAAGAAGAGGAAGAGAGTTCCCGCAAATCGCAGCTTGCGATTCTGAAATCGTGAAAAATTTTCACGACTCCAGATCATCATTTTTCTGCGATTTGAAAGTGGTGTCTTCTCCCACTGCTCCACCCGTTTTTATTGTTTGGCGCGGCATTTTTAAAACCACGCCGCACCAAACAGAGCCTTAATGTGTAAAATGTAAAATATGCAAAAAGGAGTAAATGGGCAGTATAAATGTTACATTAAAGGAAAGCAAAATTAATTTGGAGGCACACCCAAGCACAACCAGTGTAGGGTCGAACATGCCTGCACTCGACTGTTGCATGGGTGCACATTGCGTAGCTGTTTTGAGTGTGCATGCACTCCACATGTGTGTGCAAAAACTCCAACTCCTTTGGGGGTACACAAGGTCTGGCTCCATCAAAAATATCATAACCCAAAAAAAAAAATCTCGCAACCTATTTTATCTTTTCCTTGGACTAAGAATTCTTCGATTTGCTCAGATCAAGCACAAAGCAAAGCTACTGAACCAGGTGAGGCTCAAATAGATCAGGTGAGGCCAACCCATAACCCAAAGTTGGTTCGACTGGAGAGCAAGTGGATCAACATAGCCTCAATTGCAACCATGGATCCCAAATATGACTATTAATTGACTCCCAATTACATTCCTGATTCAGGTAACTACTCACACCATGTAGTTTCTTCAAAAAATAAATTATGTTGCGCTCCGCTTTGATATCACTATTCAATCTAACATCCCACATTCAACAGTATATATTTTTTAAAAAAACAATCACATCATGATCAAATTTGTTATTGTGCATAAGAAATTTGATCATTTACCATAAAAAATAATTGTTTTATGAACAAATTTGTCAGTTTATGATAACAAAAAGCATTCGGCTTTCAATGAAAAATTGAGAATTGTTGGTATCGGCATTGGAATCGGAAAAGATAAGAGTTTATTGAGCTACTTCCAAAAAAATTTTGGAATGATGCAGTTCTTGCTATTGGTTTGATGCAGCTAATCAAGATTTTCCAAATTCCACAATACAACAAGATTTATTTTGCGAATAAAATTCAACAGGTTCAACAAACTCCAAGATGAATTCCATTAGACTTTAAAAGGGCAAGTAGTCTCTGCTGCTAGATAGAACTGTAGAGTTACTTCGAAACCGCAACGGCAACAATCTCGTAGCTGCAGGCTGACACAAGATGTATATTAGGGGTATGAGTATAACAATTAAAAATTGTAGCGGAGAAATGAAGAAAATACACAAGAAATATAAAAATACATTAAATGACAATATGATAGAATTATTTGTTTAAGACGCTTTTTTTTAAAGCGGAGAGATGAAGAGAAATGTTATTTTGAATCTAGAAAATAACTATTTCATAACACCTCTATGTATGTATATTAAAACTGAGATAGAGAGGATGAACGGATCCATGAAGGAGCTTGATAAAGGAGGTCTCGGGATCGAGCACTCGACTCAACAACCTTTCCGGAATCTCCAAGTTATGGGCCCCGGAGAAATTTGGTTGGAGTGCACCGATTGCAGTCGGGCTGTGGGCTTTTCCAAAACATACAAAGATCATGTGTATATTTATATGATTTAAGTATCACTATTTGCATATTAACTTGCAAATAGGTTAAAAATTTTCATTGCAACCTATTTATAAAATATTGAAACCATCCTCACCAGCATGGCACATATGCAAATTCCTAGTGTATTCACATGCAACTTCAAAATTCAGAATGCTCATTTTTATAGCTTAAAAGCTCCATTCTATGTAATTAAGGTCTTAAATGCAGGATGAAACAAAGAAAGATTCATAATAACATACCAGCAACTGCAAGAATTGTTAGCACATTTCCAACTTTAGATGCTTGCTTTACTGCTTTCTTGTATGATTTGAACCTTTTTAATGCAGGATCTACTTCCAAAAGCTGTAATAATTACAATAACACAAAAATGAAAGCATCAATAATGATTAACAGTGACATCTTTGATCATAATTATTAATATTTAAGGCCAGTTTGAAACACCGCATCCCGCTAAAAATTCAGCTTTTGTAGCGGAATTCGGAGGGATGCACTCACTCCCAGGTGACGCAAAAAGTTGTTTCAGCTCTTGGCAGAATGGGAAGTGTGGAATGCAATTTGGGCAAACTCTGGGTAACAAACAGCCTTTCAATCCCAGCACAACAAGCTCGTACTGATGTGTGGAATGCAATTTAGGCAAACTCCGGGTAACAAGAAGCCTTTCAATCCTAACACAACATGCACGCAAGGAAATACCAGACCCTTAGAACAATGGATAAAGGTATCCAGGCGGTTTCTATTTGTTTTATATCATTTAGACTGATGTTAAAGGTAGACCTATTTTAGATATTGGCAAAGAAACTTATTTTCCTTACTTTGCCCTATTGGCAGGCCACGAAAACCACAGCACGAAGAAGGATGGATAGGATTTCATTCCCGACCCCAGTGCCCCGCTTGCTCCTGCTGCCTAGATCCGGCCGCCCATTGCCGTAGTTCTTCTCTGGTGGCCCTGATACAGTGATCTCACTTCCCGCCGCCTGGATCCACCAGCCCCTATTCCGAAAAATACCGCTAGGCGCCACCCGCCACCGCCGAACTTCGGCGCCCAATATTCAGTAAGTTGACTTCGCCATCCTAATCAAAGCACTTTGAATTTGTTTGAGCTGTCCCAAGATGTTGAAATATCTCCATCTCTTCAATTCATAGGTCAATTTTATGACCTTTAAAAATGTTCCCAAATGTTTTCTTTTAAGGTATCTTGAGCGGAAAATTATGCTCATAAGTTAATCTTATTTTTGGTAAAAGGTTGAAATGATAATTTCCTAACTGTTTGCTTGGTATGGGCTTTCTCGGAGTTGATAATGTTGTATAAAGGTAGGCCCAAAGACAATTGTACTATTATCATCAGGATCTTGGGCTGTAGCACGGGGACGAAAACGGGATACGGGATACGATACGAAACGGATATCAAAACATGATTTTTCAAAAAATAAGGATACCGGAAACATTTTTAATTTTTTTAATTATTTTAATACAAGTATTAATTAATTTAAAAATAAGACAACTAACAAACTAAGTATACATATCTTGAATTGTAACGAAAAAAATTTAATAAGACTTTAACATAGACCACACCAAACATATAATAAGTTCTAAATAATGTGTCATGCAATTATTGACCATGTTTAGAGAGAGTATGTAAGACAATTATAATGTGTTATTCAATGCAATTGACCTATTTACAACTGAAATCAAACCAATACTAGATGCATTGATTGACCATGTGGAGACATTTTGTATGGTTATAAGTTGATAAAGTTGCAGCATTTGATGGATTGAAACTTCGGTATCATGCCTTGGCATGACAGAATACTCATCTAAAGTTTCAGGCCATCAAAATATAACTTGGGGGCGCTTTAAACAAACATACGTCATAAGTTAAGCTCTATGGAAGCTTGGCATAAGCTAAGCCAATGCCAAGAATAACAACTACATAAATATACCATGAAGTTACAGTAATAGACAGTTTCTATAGGAATAAATCCTGGGTATCTTCTAAAAAAACAAGATATTGGAAATGACAATGATCAAAACCCGGAAGAAGAAAAAGAGGAAGAAGAAGAGGAAGGAGGAAGAAAAAGAAGAAGAGAAGGAAGAAGAAGAAGAGGAGGCGTAGGAGGAGGAGGAAGAAGAAGATGAGGAAGAAGAAGTGGAGAAAAAGCATACAAGCAGGGCAGGATTGAGAGCAGGGAGAGGGGTCTGGAGCGGTAGTGGAGCGGCAACAAGAGAGGGGAGAGCTTGGACGGGCGTGATGTCAAAAAGCTTCGATGCAGAAACTTCTCCTCTCGACGGCGGCGTGATGCGTGAGAACTTCGAGCGCACGATGAATCGCGTAAACCTAAAGCTAAGTCATGAAATGAATAAGAAACCGGATTTTTACCCTACGGGAATCGTGTATCCCACAAGCGGGATACGCAATTCCGAATTAAAAATATTTTTTTTATTTAAAAATAATTTTCCTAAAGTTTCAGAAACACGTTTCCGCTCGTTTCCGGGCATTTTCCGTATCTGATACGCGTTCGAGCCGATAAGCAGAACATTTTTACGTATCCGCGCTCGTAGATCCTGGGGTTCCTGCTTATATATTGTGCTATCGAAACCTGAAAGAAGTTCCTAAAAAGTCTCATCATGTGTAGTATTTTGATGATCTTGGGCATCAGTCTGCCGAACGGACAATTGAATTCATTTTGGATCTACCTCACAAATCCAGTAGTCCCGCTTTTCGATTGATTGATGTTGGTTTCATTTGTGCCCTCTTGAACAAGTAATTACCGAGGTTGGTGGGAGCTTGAGTTATATTGACAGGGTTGGAATTTCTATAGCTGATTGTGGTTATGGTTCTAATATTGTAGGTTTTGTAATATTTATAGCATATATGTTCTTAACTTTTTGTTTTAAGAACTTTGTTAATTTTAAAGTTACATTTTGGCATGTGAATAATAATGATGTTTGAAGTTGTATTTTGTTGATCTGTAATTAACCGTGGACTGCCTATATATAAAAGAGGTCTGCCTTTACCATCAGTCATTTATAGCATTCATATTCAAATTGTGGCATGAAAAGAATAAAATCTACGACAAAGTGAAGGATCACTCATTAAATAATTTCTCAAGAGGGACAAGCTTAGAATGTTATCTGAAGAAGTGTTTAAAAAGCTATCATAAAGCTTTAAAAAAAAGTATACCGCTAATATTCAAGATCCTTACATGTATCATTTATAAACTCACTCAAATAAACTCAGGTAGAAGTAACATCATTTATAAATTCAAAAAAAATCTTGTTCATTAAAGAAGTCATGATCAAATGATTTAAAATCGGAGAACCTCTGAGTTTAGCATTGGGCCATCTCATGCTTTCATTTAACAATGTTCCTTTATGAATTTTACAACACTTCTCTAACTAAGATTTTTCCTCAGTTCAAAAGCCTAGAAATATGGCCTGGTGCAATGATTAAGGCTCCAATTGCTAGGGTGTTTTAACTTCATTTTTGTGAGATAAAAACAACACCAGAGATGACAGTGTGCCTGGTAAACCTCCATTTTGGAGCTCCAATGCGGGTAGGAAATGTCAATATCTTCATTTTTGGTTCCATTTCCCGCTAAAGGGTGGGAGCTCTACTTTTCATAGGAGCCACCAGCACCGCTCTGTCAATTCATCTGGTTTCTTCTTGGTAATGTTCAGCTTCACTATATTAAGAAAAGATGAATTAGTCTTCTAGGCATATTCTTTCTGAATTTCAAAGAATGACAGCTTCTGCTTCATAGTCCAGCTTATATCAACATCATCAATAGTCATATCCCAACTATTAAGATTTATGTAGCTAAGCAATTTGTATCAGAAAATAAATTGCTTGTACTTTTTTCTTCACAACTTATGATAATTCATGATTCAATACTGAGTCAAAAGCATGCGTTTCTAAATTCAAACAAAATTAGAGGGATGTATGCAGAAAATAATAATCAGCTTGAAAGACATTATTACTGTCTATTATGACTTCGAACCATGTAAACAATGATGCTCTCACTATAGACAATACTTCTACCAATGAATATTGCTACATGCTATTTCACGAACCTCCGGCCTAAGTCACACGATAAAAATCTACAAATGCTTGACAACTGGTGTACTAATCTAAGTACATGAATGGATCAATAACTGGATAAAACCATGCAAATAGTTGCCTAAAACTTCAGCAACAAACAATTTATTTTGTACTACATATAGCTTTTAGCTAAATGATCCCAAATACTTAAGATAAGGTTATGCCTATTAATGATGATGATTATACAACTTAGCTGCTAAGCAAACTGTGATGCACAAGTTGGCTTTTCATTGAGTTAAGATATACTTAGAAGGTGAATTTAATGTTTTTGAACATAAGCAGAAAGACACCTGATAAAGATTGTCAAAGTTGAATGACCATAATGATAGCATGTGCTAAAAAATGGGAAAGAGTAGCTCAATATAGATTGTTTGCTACTTCATTGTTCAAAAATTAATTATTGCATTGTATAAGTTGCCTAACACGATAAAGACAATTAATGCCTCACTGTTAAAACAAATTAGTATTTGAAATAAAGTCAAAAGGCTTTTTTAAAACATATAAGTTTAGGGAGCATTTGTTTCAAGAAACATGTATCCTAAGTTGGCTGGCATGAAGTGAAGAAATAAAAGGGAAACTTTGAGAAGGATGTGTCTAAAATGGAGGAATAGTCAATAACTGCAATCATAAAATATTAAGGCTATATTTTGTATGGCTTATATGATACACTACAGTCGTACCGATATTGAATGATGAAATTTGCATTGCATTAAACAACATAAAGGTACAACCGAGGAACAAATTCTCGCAAAGCATCCAGAGGCTGGGTCCTCCTTCAAACTCCACTCTCCAAGAGAGCCAAAACCTATGACTCCAAAAGCGTGATCATCTAAAGACATTATCACTCCTATATATAGGCGAGTGGGGAAATACAAAGTGCAATAATGCTCATGGGCTACATAGTCCAATATCAGCGTGTAGCGGCCCACATCATATCAACATGGCCCACCCGAAAAATGACCTTGTCCTCAAGGTCAAGGGTCGAAGGGGTCGTCAGAAAGCGTCAGCAGATCCCATTCCCCAAAGTCCGGATCAGTATCTTCAGATCTTGGCAACACACATAGATTTCTGAGAGGGAAAATATGGTTGGGCGAGAAGGGTTGCTCGGAGCGAAAACAGAGGTCCATGCGACGAAGCTCTGTTTGTTGTTGGAAAAACAAACGATGGGGTTGTCGGGGAGACCTGTGGAAGTGGAGCTGGCGGCTGCGGAGGCGGAATCAGTAGTTGGAGCCCAGGTGGGGGCAGATGGTCCATGTGCGGAAGAGGTGGCGGTAATGGTCGCGACGGTTGAGGCGGTCGAGGCTAGGAAGATGGTGGAGCTGGTAGAGTTCCTCATTGAGATATCTAGCCCGCTCCATTGCACGAGAAAGAGTAGTCGGGTTGTGGCCCCGAAGGCGCGCGCGGAGGTGGGGGTGCAGTCCTGCCAGGAAATAGCCCAAGTACTTGTCGGGGGCCAGGTCGGGAACATGTGTAGCGTCAATGATGAATTCGTCGATGTAGGTGGACACGGAGTCAGACTGGCGAACGGAGCTAAGGCGCACAAAGGTATTACCCACCTGGCGGTTGTTGTGGCGTCGGACAAGTTCTCCTTCAATGTGGGCCAGGAAATGTCAGGTACCTGCTGGCGCATCCAACGCACCCAATGCAAAGTTGTTAGGATTGTGATCCGAATTATAGGATCTTACGATCCTACGATCCAGATTTTATAAATTGATCCAGATTTTGTAAAGCGATCCATGATCCAATCCTACCATTTGATCTGATCCAACCTCGAAACGATCTCATCTAAGATCTCGATCCTGACAACCTTGACCCAATGTAGCAACGAGCCCTCCATGTAGATAGTGGTGAGGGGGCCCTTCTGGTTGGTGGGGGTGGACTGCAGGTCGAAGAACAATGTCTGACACAGGAATCTCAATCTGGTGCCATCAAACACAGGATTCTCAATCTGGAGAAGATAGGCCAGAGCAATGTCTGACGCGGGGTGCAAAAAGCCCTTGTGGTCGGGAACAGTTTGACCTGGTGGTGGTGGAGGAGTCGGAGGGCAATTAACTGACATGATATGTCCTCGAAGGAGGAGAGTAAGATCCGCCAGCTGGGCTTCGATATGATCCATGCGCTGAGAGTTTGAGATGGCAGTAATAGAGGAGTTCTCGTCGGCTGGGAGGGTCATTGCACGAGTCGTGGGCATGAAATAGTAACTAGGTATAGCGGCAGGGAGCACTGGAAGGCTGCAATAGTAGGAGGGCGGACGGACATGGAAGAAGGCGGCGAGGAGGAGAATCTACTACTGGAAGGCCGCCGAAGCTGCAGGAGGGCCTCCGAAAAGCGGGTAAAGAAATTGTAGGTCCGCTGGAAGCCAATGTAAATGCCATGAATTGTTGGAAGGAGCAGGGCGAAGAAGGTACTGGCGGAGATTGATGTCACTAGACTCGACGGAAATGATGATGGAAGCCATAGGAGGCGCTGGAATGGCTGGAGTAGTCGGCAGGAATGAGGATCGGAAATCGCAGAGACGATGCGACTGCGCAGCGTACGTAACAGCGAGGTGGGGCCAGAGCGAAGACGATGAGGGCGATCGAAGGATCAAGAAGATCGAGCAAAAGCGATGCTCGAAGCAACACTGGACTCGTTGGAGCAGACGGGCGGCTGGATTGTGAAATCGGGAGGAAGAAAAAGGAGTAGTGGGCAGAAGCCGCACTGGCAGAAACAGAAGGAGACGAGGCGGCAGAATTACGGTTCGGTGGAACCCTAAACGAGAGAAGGTCGGACCAGATGATACACTACATCCATATCGAGATTGAATGATGAAATTTGCATTGTATTAAACAACATAAAGATACAATCGAGAAACAAGTTCTCGCTAAGCATCTGAAGGCTGGGTACTCCTTGACACTCCACTCTTCAAGAGAGGCTAAACCTAAGACTCCAAAAAGGGTGATCATCTAAAGATACTATCACTCCTATATATAGACGAGTGGGGAAATACAAAGTGCAATAATGCACACGGGCTACATAGACTTATATCAACGTGTGGTGGCCTGCATCGTATCATTATACTTCTGCTCACATATTTTTGTAAAGCTACTTTATGGGACACAAATTTCCGTTCTTTTTTTGGCATAATATTTCTAAAGAAAATTGCGATAGGAGTTAAGAGAATGTCCAATTTTTCATCCAGCCCGCCTCCATCCAACTAGAAAAGCAGCAACAAGTTGGAACCTAATGGTCTGCGTGAAGTAGAAAGTAAACTAAGCTTAGCCAGTGGAAATTTTAAAATGTGTAAAACAGTTTTATTTTATTTTTTTATTTCCATCAGAGAAATAGTTTCCTGCACTAAAATATTAAATTTGTGGGCCGCCCTTCTTATAAGCAAAATACAATAATTTTTCCTCCACACAAAAATCTTCAAAGTCATAACTTTGGGGTAAGAGGTTTTTCAAAAGATGAAATCGCAAGAGTTAGTAAGCATGAACCTCCTAGTCGTACAGTGAAAATTTAAGAAATATAGGAATTTGTCTATTTCCTTACACTCATGGGACAAAATGCACACGCATTCAACTAAAATAACAAATATAGAATGAAAAGAGCCAGAAACCATTAAAAAAATGAAAGTTCAAATTTACATGGTATACAGCCACCAAAGCAATAATCAAAGTAACATAAGAATAAGGTCTACAATATAAAAGATGAACTTTCAACTAATTCAAATTCTATTATATCATCTCAATGATATCAATACTTTACATTTTGCATCTGAAAGGTTCATAATGCAAATGATTGTAAAAACAATTCAAGTTCAAAGAAGTTTTATGGTCTTTGTCATTGTTAGAAAGATCATGTCCCTATAAGTCTATAGCATTTAAATACTAGTTATGAAGGAATTGGAGGGAATGCAAATGCAATTTACTTCATAATTTCAACGTTGGAGTTTGGTTGCAATGCAAATAGTAGATAAATACCCTACTCAACCCTAGTGAAGATTATATTGGAAAATTTACATGTTACAATTGTGATTCAAGCAATTTTATTATAACCAGCAAACCAATAGAGAGAATATTTATTTCAGCCAATTTCTCATTAACCAAACAAATAGATCAAAAACAACTTCAATTCAATGTCTTCCCTATTTTGGTTGATTTTTCATTTCCTCTCTTCCACTTCATGCCAAACAAAGCCTTAATGTATTATATTTGCTAACATCTTACTAGAAACAACCCAGTCTTCCAAAATCAAAAAAAAAGTACACCTAATTAAACACATCTTTTCAGACATTTTCAGATAAAATATTTTATTATTGTAACAAAGATATCATATTCTGTTATATCATCAAGCTTCAGCTATCATTAAACTCATTCCCGGGAAAAATTGAGATGAATATATACACATAATTTGACTTGTTAATAAAATAAGCTTGAATATATAGATTTCATACAACTGTCATACACATGAAATCTTCTAAACTGTAAAAATTGTCAAAAGATAAGCTGGAATGGGACATATAACAAGCCAAGAATTAACAAAAGGGTAATATAAAAAATTTGATCACAGCAAATATCAATGTTTTTGCAGGCATGATGAATAAATCTCTTCACAAATACAAAACCATCAAAAAAACTTATTACAAGATATTAAGAAAGCTTGAGAAACTTCAAATTAAAAATAAAATTTCATCAAAGAGCATACTAATCACATATTAAACAGAATCAATCTTATTACAAGCAGATATGGCAAAAGAACTCACAGCTTTCTCGCGAGCTCCTAGTTCAATGTGGTAATCACGCTGCGAGATATGATGTCGAGCACCCTTCTGCGACATAGTCTAGATCATCAATTATAAATACAAATAAAGAATGAGAAAGATTATGTAAGACTAAGAAATTTCACCTGGAAACGGGGTAGAATGCAGGAAAGAATCGGGGACTTCGAAAGAGGGAGTGCCATGTTTTCTTAGGCTCCGTTTGTTTCAGTTGTTGTTAGTCGAAAAGGAGCTGTCAGAAATGAAGTTTGAAAAAGGAATTGTTTGGAAAAATGGAGTTTGCAGAGTTGTTCGAAAAGCAGTGCAGAGAAACTGTTGGTAAAAACAAAGTTTTATATAAAAAAATTATCCATAATTTGCACAAAGATGAATAAAACAGACAAATATGAATCTATTGAACTAACAAAGATGAATAAAAAAGTCTTGAATCTATTGAACTAATAAAGAAGAGATATTTTATTTATTTATGCTTTAGACAAAAACTATTTAAAACAATGTACTAATTTTGAACATAAACTTGAATTAGCTATAAACAAATAATCATAAAATTGAATCAGTGTTCAGCTCTATCGAAAATTTGTCCAGAAAAAAAAACACCAAATTTCTGAAAATTTCAGAACTAGATTAGTGGGAAAAAACACCAATTTTTTTTTATCCATGGAAAAATCTCTATAAACGAAGATCCACACGAAATTTGTTCTGAAAATTTCAGCAAAATTTTGATCTGAAAATTGCAAAAATTTGTTCTGATCCACTGGGAAAGAGAGTTCTGGGAAAATGCAACAAAATTTCTCAAAATTTCAGCACCAGGTTAGTGGAAAATAAGTACTAAAATTTTTCTGATCCATGGAAAAATCCCTATAAGGCTGCGTTCGTTTTGCAGGTTTTGAGAGAGAGGAATTGGTTTTGGCCGAAAACCTATGGCGCAGAGGTTTTGGAATTGTGTCAAAACCAATTCTTGTGTTCGGTTGCAGGAAGGTTTTCAGTCACAAAAATTGAATATTTCAATATTTCAGTTCGGTTGCAGGTTGGAATTCAGAGACAGAAATTGACAGGAATGTATCACCCAAACATTACGATCAGATTATTGGGCATATTCAGACAATCTCATATGAACATTATCGATGAATCAACAACATTAGTGACAGCAATTAATGATGAATCAACACAATTATGAGTTTTCCTTTTCAACTGTTGATGATAGTAACGATAATAACAATCAATCTATGCAAATCCATGTTATAACATAATAATACATAACAATACGCATAGTAATATAATCAACACAACCGTCCAAGTCAGAAAATAGAAATGCATCATCGCTAAGGTAGAGTCCATTTCAGCAAAATAAGAAACTACGACTATCGCAAAATAAGAAACTACGACTATCGCAAAATAAGAAACTACAACAAAATGTGTCAATCACATCTCCAAACTATTCGAATATATGAATGTGCAACCACCTCCTAGCAATCTCTGGCAAAACCAAGAAGACCTCACACTTTATCGCGTCAACGCTGAGTAAATCAATGGCCTTTATAAGATCTTCCTCTGAAAGGTCCGTCATAACAGATAATGTCTGATACACAGCTTCAATCCTCGACCTCGAAGGTGCTCCGACCGAGGAAATTTCAACTGGATTATCCATGTTATTTGCAATATGAGTGACAGGAGTTGCAATCATATCAATAGCTGATGTGCTTTTGGAAATTTCGATAACGTTTATTTTCTTTGAATGACAAGGATTAAATAACTCATTATAGGTAGTAGGATTGTTTCTTTGAGTTGTCCATTCCTGAAGATAGTAACGTGTCAAACGATAAGGAGCTAGGTATCCTGATCCATTTGTATAGCCTGCATCGACGAGATAGTACTTGCCTACAATGTTAAATTATATGTTACATGTAGCGAATAACTCTTGTTGTCTGATTAGTGGATGGTTCGACACAATCTTACCTAATGGAACTTCAAAGGAATCCTCCCTCTCCAATGCATTACAAAGAACCCTTGAATCTGATGCAGAGCCCTCCCAACCAGGTAAAAAATATATGAATTTCATGTCAGCGTCGCATACTCTGAGAACATTGGTTGTAATAGCTTTTTTCTATTACGATATCTTCCTTGGTCACTTAGTGGTACGGTGACGTCAATGTGTGTCCCATCAATAGCACCAACACAATCTTTAAAGCACCCCCACCTATGTGTTTGTGATGATTCTGGACGTTTGATATACGTCGAACTCATCTTCAAGATTGCTCTCAACACAAGGTTGAAATGTCGGCTTACGGTATCGACGCATCGTAAGTATGCACAACCAACAATCCGAAATTTAGTGTTATGTGCTAGGACATGTAGGAACAACCCTACAGATTCCTTCACCGTTACATATTGTGTCTCGCTCAAAAGGCATCGATTCACTAATATCTTACACAAACTACGAAAAGCATTCTTGTTCATACGCAAGTGGTTATAGCAGTTCAGATCTGTGTCGTTATATAACATATTTAAAAGCGTCAATCTTAGAGCACCACGTTTTTCACAATTGCTTGGACAATTAATTCGGTTATTTTTCATCAGAAGAACAGCCGCAACAGAAGATAAAGCGGCTACCATAACTCTTTTTCTCATATACATCCGTCTTTTTTTATGAAACTCGATAAGAGTATCCATCTACGAAACAAAATAAATAATATCCCATGAGAGAACTATGCTCAACATGCCTTAAGGGTTTAAAGGGTTTACGCATAAAGCCCCTCAGGTCAACCTTTCTTGAAGGGTTCCAAAGGAGCCACAGTTTCACAAGCATCTACACTATAATTTTGTAAAAAAATTGCATGGTAAAGATCCTAGTATAGATGGCTAACACATTTTTCACAAGCATCTATACTATCATTTCTCTTCGTGGCATCAACTTTCCATTAACCTAAAATGTGTAACGATCTAAACCTAGCAATACCTATCCGGAGAGGACGAAAATCTAGTTTCTATCCCATGGTAAGAGATCAACAAATGTGTAACGATCTAAACCTAGAAATACCTAGCCGGAGAGGAGGAAAATCTCGTTTCTATCTCATGGTAAGAGATCAAGTAATGTGTAACAATCTAACCCTAGAAATACCTAGCCGGAGAGGAGGAAAAACTGCATTAGAAGAAATTATTATACCTAGACGTGGGAAAAGGTTTTCAACACTTAGTTGCCGGAGAGGAGGAAGATGTACAGTGCTCCGCCTCGCCTAGGTCACTGCTGCAGATGCGAAGGAAGGTTTAGGGACGGAGAAGAAGGACTACAGGAAGAACATTAGCTAGGGTTGGAGAGAAGACATACCGGAGAAGGAGACGAAGCTTGCCGGAGCAGTTAGCGCCGATCGCGCACGGGGAGGAAGAGGCGGGCCGCGGGATTTTTTCTTCTTTCCCAAAACTCGCGAAAACCGACCGGTTAGGAAAGCTCATCATTTTTATTATTTTGTAAAAATTATGTGTTTTAGAGAAATTTCAATTTCGTCCTCTTTTTAGACGACACGGACAAAAGAATTGAAATTAGAATACTCAATTCCAATTCCGCTGTCCAAATTCTTACTTCTTAGCAGAGGAATGCAGTCTAAAGAAATATTCACTCAAATTTGTTCTGAAAATTTCAGCAGAAATTTGCGATCCACCTAAAAAATTGTTATGTTCTGAAAGAAAAGAAACTATCGAAACCTCACTACAAACGAAGATCTATAAAAAAATCTAATTGAAGGAAACGCCTTGTTCCTCGTAAGGAGAGGTAGATCAGAGCCGGAAAAATTATGGGAAGGAATAAGTGAAGATACCGGGCTAACGGAGAGGCCGCCGGCGAGGAGATCTGGAGCGGAATCTTGTTCCGTCGAGAGTGCGAGCTACGAAACAACCATGCATGAATCTTGCCGTCTGCGAGAGAAGAAAAACGCGCTAATGGAAAAGTATTCCGCTCCCGTGGTTGCAAAATACAATAATCTTGAATTATGTCATACGGGCTCGGGCTCGGGCCTCGCTTTAGCCGGGTTCTGGCACCAGCTCCGGTATAGGGTCTGCCAAGACCGAGCCAGATCGGGCCGGGCTCCGGTCGGGTCCGAATTTTTTTTACTTTTAAATATATTTTTAAAATAAATTATTAAAAACAAATCATTTTAGTTTTTCGGGAAATCATTTTAACCCAAATATTTTTGATATCATGGGTGATCAAAAATTCTCAAACGCACGTTTAATAGAATAAGGCTCTATTTGTTAGGGCGTTTCGCTGCGCTGTTTTGGGCAAACACCGCCGGAAGAAAGGTAAACAAATGAACCGCCGACATCGTTTGCTCTGTTTTCACCCGCCCCCCTTGAGAAACGCCCCAAAAAGTTCCGTTTGGAGCAGCCACCTCCCCCCTCCGATTCGAACACTCCGTTTCCACCCACCGGATCGACCCGCCACCGCCGAACCAAATGAAGCCTAAGTGATTTTGACACGTGTCGTGTTCTGATTTCACCTGGATCTAGATTTGAAAACAAAACTTGATCCTAAAAAAATTTTGTTCTAAACATAGGTTTGATAGAATTAGAAAATGTTGAATACTTGAATGATAATATTATATTAAGCATTCTTCAGATTAACAATAATCATTATTAATTTTTATTTATTGTATGAATATTATATTATTATATGATTAATACGAAAGAAAATTAAATTCATTGTGCTATTATCTACAACAACACCATTCAAATCGAAAAAAATTATTATCATTTACTTGCAAATTTATATAATATGTCTAACCAATAACATGAAATAAATTTATGAGTAAAATAGAAAACTTAACCAGAATTAGAGATGTGCATAAAAAAATCGAAACATATCAAATCGTATTGAACTAATCCAACTGAATTGATTTTTAAACCAAATTGGTCGGGTGGTTGGTTCGGTTTCGAATTCAAGTAGTTGAAAAACCAGTCTCATTTCGATTCGATTCGATTTGCACATGGTTCAAAAAAAAACGAATTGACATTACATTTACTATCAGTCATTTATCCTTCAAATCACTCATCCTGCAGGTATAGAAGTTTTTGCGATTGTTTTGTTCTGCCAAACATATTGGTTTAGGAAAATGATTTCCTATCAAACTTATATTTTTTAGAAGATTTGCAGTTATTCATAATCAAATTTTTTATTGTTTCATTTTTTGTATGTATTTTTTAAGAATGCTAAAAGTTTATTCATAAATTATTAAAAATAAATCATTTTAATTTTTCGGGAAATCATTTTAATCCAAATATTTTTGATATCCTGGGTGATCAAAAAATTCTCAAATGCATGTTTAAGAGAAGAAGTGATTTTGACATGTGTCGTGCTCTGATTTCACCCGAATCTAGATTTGAAAACGGAACTCGATCCTAAAAAAATTTCTTTTGTTCTAAACATACGTTTGGTAGAATTAGAAAATGTTGAATAGATAATATTATATTAAACATTTTTCAGATTAACAATAATTATTATTAACTTTTATTTATTGTATAAATATTATATTCTTATATGATTAATGCGAAAAAAATTTAAATTCACTATGCTATTATCTAAAATAACAACACTCAACCCGAAAAAAAAATTATTATCATTTACTTGCAAATTTATATATTATGAGTAACCAATAACATGAAATAAGTTTATGAGTAAAATCGAGAATTTAACCAGAACTAAGGGTGTGCATAAAAAATCAAAACATATCAAATCGTATTGAACTAATCCAAGTGAATTGATTTTTAAACCAAATTGGTCAGATTTGTTCGGTTTCGAATTCATGTACCTGAAAAACCAAATTGGTCTCATTTCAATTCGATTAGATTTGCACATGCTTCAAACCAAAAAACGAATTGACATTACATTTACTATCAGTCATTTATCCTTCAAAGCACTCATCCTACAAGTATATAAGTTTTTGCGATTGTTTTGTTCTGCCAAACATATTGGTTTAGGAAAGTGATTTCCTATCAAACTTATATTTCTTAGAAGATTTACATGCAGTAATTCGTAATCAAATTTTTTTACTGTTTCATTTGTTGTATGTCTTTTTTAAGAATGCGAAAGGTTTATTCGTATTGTAATATGTTTGTAAAATTAAAAATATTTTTTCTTTATGAATCATTTTGATAAAATATTGTTGAGAGAAACACATTCTCACGGTCCTGAGTGCACGTGAAGACACAAATTGCGCTATCTGCAGAAGTCGTCAGCGAAATATGAAAAATAATAATAATCACAAACAAAACGGCGTATACGTGGAAAACCTCAAAATAGGGTAAAAACCACAGGACGATTGGAGTACAACCTGAAAAGCCTGCACTAAATGATATTCGCAATACAATGGCTCTGCCCTCTTTTTAGACGAAAAGAACAAAAGAATTGGAATTGGAATACCCAATTCCAATTCCGCTGGCCGAATTCTTAGCAAACGAATGCAGCCTAAACGAAGATCCACTCAAATTTGTTCTGAAAATTTCAACAGAAATTTGCTCTGATCCACGGAAAAAATATTATGTTCTGGAAAAAAAAGAAACTATCGAAACCTCACTACAAATGAAGATTTATAAAAAAATCTAATCGGAGGAAACTCCTTGTTCCTCGTAAGGAGAGGTAGATCTGAGCTGGAATAATTATGGGAAGGAAGAAGTGAAGATACCGTGCGAACGGAGAGGCCGACGGCAAGGAGATCTGTGCCGAATCTTGTTCTATCGAGAGAGCGAGCTGCGAAAAAACCTTGCATGAATCTTCCCGTCTGCGAGTGGATAAAAACGCGCTGATGGAAAAGTATTCCTCTCCCGTGGTTGGAAAATACAATAATCTCAGATTATGCCATTTTCGCAAAAACCAGGCTTATTCAGAAAAGCCTGTTGGCCCGGGCCAGTAGGCTTTTGTCATACAGGCTCGGGCCCTGGTCTCGCTTTAGCCGGGCTCGGGCACCAGCTCCGGTATAGTGTCTGCCAAGACCGAGCCAGATCGAATCGGGCTCAGGTTGGATCCAGTTTTTTTTATTTTTTAATATATATTTTAAATAAATTATTAAAAATAAATCATTTTAATTTTTCGAGAAATCATTTTAATGAAAATATTTTTGATATCCTGGGTTATCAAAAAATTCTCAAATGCACGTTTAAGAGAAGAAGTGATTTTGACACGTGTCATGCTCTGATTTCCCCCGGATCTACATTTAAAAATGGAACTCGATCAGAAAAAATTTTATTTTGTTCTAAACATGGGTTTCGTAGAATTAGAAAATATTGAATACTTGAATGATAATACTATATTAAACATTCTTCAGATTAACAATAATTATATTAATTTTTATTTATTATATGAATATAATATTATTATATGATTAATACGAAAAAAATTTAAATTCATTGTGCTATTATCTACAACAACAACACTCAAACCGAAAAAAAATTATTATCATTTACTTGCAAATTTATATAATATGAGTAACCAATAACATGAAATAAGTTTATGAGTAAAATCGAGAACTTAACCAGAACTAGGGGTGTGCATAAAAATCGAAACAGATCAAATCGTATTGAACTAATCCAACTGAATTGGTTTTTAAACCAAATTGGTCGGGTTGGTTCAGTTTCGAATTCAAGTAGCTGAAAAACCAGTCTCATTTCGATTCGATTCGATTTGCACATGGTGCAAACAAAAAAAAACGAATTGACATTACATTTACTATCAATCATTCATCTTTCAAAGCACTCATCCTGCAAGTATATAAGTTTTTGCGATTGTTTTGTTCTGCCAAACATATTGGTTTAGGAAAGTGATTTCCTATCAAGCTTATATTTCTTAGAAGATTTACAGTAATTCGTAATTAGTTTTTTTTTACTGTTTCATTTGTTTTGTCTTTTTTAAGAATACGAAAAGTTCATTCGTATTGTAATATGTCTGTAAAACTAAAAATATTTCTTCTTTATGAATCATTTTTGATAAAATATTGTTGAGAGAAACACATTCTTATGGACCTGAGTGCACGTGAGGACACGACTTGTGCTATCTGCAGAAGTCGTTAGCGAAATATGCAAGAAAATAATAATCACAAACAAAAAGGTGTATACGTGGAAAACCTCAAAAATAGGGTAAAAATCACAGGACGATCAAAGTACAACCCGAAAAGTCTCCAGTAAATGATATTCACAATACAATGGCTCTGCCCCCCCCCCCCCCTCCACCTCGTGATCCCCAGATAGATCTTACAACTAACACAAAATAAAAACAATATGAAGATACAAATATACCGACAAAGACTGTAACATCACTCAGACTTCTAGACCCCTAGGATGGTTTTCTCATGACTGGTGTTGAAACCAAAATTCGACTTCAACGAAAGTTCAAAAATAGGGGCGTAGCCAACACCTACTCATCCCAAGCTCTGACCTCCGACTGGTTGTGTAGGACGAGAAACCGACCCAAAGCCTCAACAGGGAGGTCCCACCGCTTACCCGGAAGATCTCTGAGAGCTTCCCCTCCAAAGTCAAAAGCTGGGCTTGGAGCTCCTTAGAAAGCACAGGAAAACTCTTAAAATCCTGAGAAAAAGTGCTTCTGAAGAACCCCTATGGGCCTATTTATAGTTTTTTGAGTTTGAACTGCCAATAATCAAATTGAACCGACCTGAAATTACCAAAATACCCTTGGCTAGGTCTGCCAACAACCAAACTCCGTTGTTCTGAAGGGTTATATGCAGACCACCGAGGGTAAAAGCGTAAAACCACTTAGGGAAAAAAAGGTGAACCGCCTTAAAGTTGAACCGGCGCTTGGCGAGAGCGCCGTCTCACGGGCGAGAGCTTCCCCTCATATGGGGCTCGTCTCGCCTAGTGAGGCTCTCGCCTGAGCGGCTGGGCCTTATGCTGGGTAAGTCTCGCCTGGGAAGGATCTCGCCCGAGCCGTTGGGCCCTCTCTCTGGGTCCATCTCGCCTGGGAAGGCTCTCACCTAAGCCGTTGGGCCCTTCTCGCCTGAATCACTGGGGCCCTCTCGCCTAGCGAGTCAGCCTTAACCTGGCGAGTTGCCCTTTTCCTGGGACCCACTTGCCAGTGTGTAGGCTTCTATCAAAGAGTCCATCTTGCCTTACCTTCCCCTCTCTTCGAGCCCGATATGATCCTACGAGCCCGAGGTTGTACACAATCCCCGTTCTTTTCGAGATTTTTTAAGCTCGGAAAGAAAGTCCAACCGAGGCTCGTGTCATTAAAGCGTATTTATGGGCGTATTTATGAGGGAATCTTTGGTGTGGCCCAACACTAGAGCCTATAAATATAGGATTCCTACCCCATAAGAGAAATCCTCCCTTTCACACTTCCCCCTTCCTTGGCCCTGTTGCGATAATGTCTTACAGCCAGAGTTTTCGTGAGCGTCTGGCGATGGTGCATAAGCAGAATAAGGTCAACGTGGCCGCCCTGACCAAGACTCTGACTCGTACCCCACCCTCCTTACCGTCCTCTTCGCCTTGTCAGAAGAAGGTAAAGACGGGCGGCCCTTCATCCTCGGCCGAGGGGCCATCTCGCGCTGTCCTGGAGACCCGTCCCTCTCCTCCTCCCACATCTCCTAAAGAGAAGGAGGTGAGTTCTCGCTTTCTCCCTCATGATCTTTTTGTCCATCCACTTATTTATCATTTTTCTTCTTCAGGGAGCCCTCGCACCTCTACACCGACCAGTCAGCCCGCGAAATGACACCGTTGCCCATCGCGAAGAAACTGACTCACCACTGCCTTCTACTCCTCCATCTACTCCCCCTAACGAGAGGCGAGATGACCCCTCTCAGGCTGCTGGGACCTCCCGCCATCCTGGTAAAAAACCTTCCCTCTTGCTTCTTTGTTAAACTCGCTACTCCCACACCCTTCTGCGAGAGCCTCTCTCACCCTACCCCACCACTCCTTGCGTAGGCGCCCAGACCGACTCGCCCGCTGAGGAGCTCTTTAGGCGAATCGCCGTCTCGCCCCCTCCTCCTATAGATGAAATTTAAGACTTCCTGGGCGACCCCGCGGACCCGTTGGAGATAAAGCGCAAGACCGCTGAGATGTTCCGGAAGCATGCGCGCATCATCAGCAAGCTGGAGCATGACAGGTAGGCGGCCGATAGGCGAATCGAATGGCTGGAGAATGAATGTGCTCGCCTGTCTTCTGAGGTTGACCTTGGGATAGAAGTTGAGGGGACCGACCCTCAGGCCATTATCGGCGAGGTCGACGCGCAGCTCCGTCTCGCGCGTAGTGGGCTTGGCGCCGTTCGCGCCTTCCACTCGCCCAGTAGGCCCCCCTGCGTGGGGGCTCGCGGTGGCCACTGGAAATGGTTCCTGTATTAAGGACTGCTCTGTTAGACCTGCTTTGTTCATTCGTCTCGCTCTTTCTTCTTTATTTTTGTGTATTTACTGTTGTAATAATTAAATGATACATTATGCTGCCGCCTCACCGACAATGCCTGAGAATATGGTTCCCGCATTATGCGGGATGGTACGTTTAATTATTTATTGCTGCTTGTTTAATCATTTAATTTTCATTTAATTTCTTTTAAATTAAACATTTTGTCCGTGATTGTGATGGGCCACGCAAATCGAGGTTTAGGAGAGAGAGTGTGAACCGCCGGCCGGCTCTTCCCCTAAATGTTTTCCCGCCCATTTTATCTTTTTACTTCATCCGCTATAAATACTCCTGCCTCCCCAGAGCAGAAAGATATCCGTGCCTTCACCTCTACCGCATCCAAGCTTTTGCCCCCCTGTCTCTTCCGTCTCGCCGATCACTCTTGCCTTTCCTTCTCTTGTTTTTCTCCTCTCGCTCTCCTCCTCTCGCTCTTCTTCTCTTTCAACCATCTCGCCTACATCACTCTCGCCTAACATGGGGAAGAAGAGAGTTGAGGAAGGTGAGGGGCGCAGCCACTACGGGAAGAGGTTTATCGATCATGACTTCCCTCTCGGCAGTCTCCCTGACGAAGACTACCACAACTTCGTCCGCGAGTATATGAAGGAGGGGCTTGAATCGCGGCCCCCCATGGTTGGCGAGTCGATCAATACCTACTACCTGGGTGAGCTCGCCTTCCCCGTCTCGTACTTTGAGGCAGGGTTAAGGTTGCCTCTATGGCCAGAGGTAAAACATGTCTTTAAGTACTTTGGCGTCGTCCCGACAAAGTTTAACCCGAACGTCATTTCGGTGTTAATTGCATTCGCCTGCTACATGCGCCGGGAGCGCATTGAGTTCAGCTTGATGGTCTTCTGCAGCTCTTCATCTGACATGCCAACACTGATGGCGTCTCGTACTTCACCGGGCAAGGTCTCAAGGTGTGCGAGACGCTGAACAAAAATCATCATTGGCTCGCCAGATTCGTCTTTATCCGCGGCGACTTCGGGGGCGTCCCGCTCGCGCCTGTATCGCCCCCGAGAGCTTTTATGCGTCTCCGCAGGTAGGAAGCACAGACAATCAGCTGTTCGACTTCTTCATCGGCAAGAATTTCGAGGTCCACTTCTTGCAGCGAGGCCTCGACTTGCTGTCTCTGGTGCCCCTTGGCGAAGGTACTCTCGCTCTCTTGCCTTGTTGGATTATTTATTCATCTCGCCATCTCATCACCTCCTTGCCTGTTTTTTAGGGGAGCGAGTAGTACCAGTCCACCCCCCTACAAGGGCAACATCCAACCAAGCAAGGGCCTTAATCTCGCCAGCGCGGCAGCTAAGGCGGCGAGAGAGTCTTTGACTCCTGCCCCTCCGAAGAGGCCTGCAGGGGACATAGCCCCCTCTCGCTCTAGCCATCCCAGACAAAAGATGAAGAACGTCGTGGTCATCTCCAAGGGGAAAAATAAGGAGGCCCCGAGGGAGAAGAACGAGATGCCGGTGTCTCTGACCCCCATCTCCATAGGGGACTCACAGTCGCCCCGCACCCCTCCCTCTCATGCCGTCTCGCCTGCCCGCGAGACGGCTCTACCTGATCGGCCTGCTGTCACTTCTAATCAGCCGGCCGCCGCTACATTTCGTGAAACTACTACTCCCAGTCTCCCAGCCTCCTCTTCTCATCCAAATTTTAACCTGGGCCCCGCGATCCAGGATGTTGTCGGTGCCCCTGTTCTGGTGTGGGAGAAGGACGTCAACCGCGTGTCCATCTCCACCCTCCTTCCCTCTTGGAAAGAGTAGGAGGTTCCCACCAGCCATGCCTTTTCTGTGGGCTTTGGCCTTTATGGTGCTCCTGAGACGGTCTCCCCCGAGAACGAGACCTCGTGAGACCTTGTCCTGAAATCCTCCCACGCTCAACTGCGCGCCTTGGAGCTCTCGCATCGCACCGCGCGCCGCCTGATCTATACTAATAAGAAGTGGAAAGATGCCGAGACGGGCCTGGCGGCAGAGCGAAATCTGACAACCTCACGAGAAGACTATCTGATGCCGAGACCCTCCTCGCGAAAGCTCAGGGCGGCGTGGTAAGCCTTAAAACTTATTCTTGGATTATCCTTAAATACTCTTTACTAATGACTGGGTGTCTCGCAGGATGCCGAGACAGCGGAGCAGTTGCACTCGCGCGTGGCGGCCCAGGAGGAGGAGATTAAGGATTTGAAAGCTAAGGTCACTCGCCTTCAGGCCCCTCCCGGCCTCTCTGCCTCGATATTCTCTGGATGAAGTTGAGGAGCGGTGACGAGACGCCAGAATCATGACGGCGGAGCTGATACTAAAAATGATGAAGGAGCTGGTGGTCGTGAAGGAGGACTCCGAGACGGTGACCGCTCGCGATCTGGTCCCCAGCTCTATGGCGAGGAGTGTGAAGATTACTCTTCCGGCGGGGAGGAATAAACTGTTGCACATGAGATCCAAGACCCCTCCCCCCCTTTTCTTTTTGCTGTTGTATAACTTAGACTTCTTTTTGAGTTTGTTTTTGTGAACAAACCTGTATTGATGACACTTGTGAACTAATATTGATCAAATGTACACTTCTGTTCTGTTTCTCCATTTTAGACTTTGCGGAACGATTTATTGGCTTGATTTTGTCTGCGAGACGGTGATTCCCACCCATCTCGCCACTTTGATTTTACTTGTTTTACTTTGATTTATTTTGTTTACTGCGAGATAACCCTGTGATGCGCTCACGCCCACGAGACGATGCTATGTGTTGTCTCGCCACTTCACTGGAGAGTTGAATTTTTTCAGAGCGCAAGTCATCACTTTCCTCATCTTATGTGTGTGAGACCTAACTGGTATAACCCTCTCACCTCGCCTCAGGGTACTCCCGGCGCAAGTGGCTTTTAGTGACTTAACTTGCTCCCCTATTATTAGGCCGAGCCTTCTGTCCAGCGCGAGTCCCCACTCGCCGTAGGCGAGACTGTCCCCAAGGTTGACAGTTAGGAGTGCCTCCACTCGCACTGCTCCAACCTTTGCCTCTCATAATTTATTGTTCATGAGTTTAAGTAGGATGTTCTTTAGGGAGGTTTCCTCAATCACTCTACCATCGAGTGAGCTTATAATCATGCCAACTTGATGAGAGCCTGGGCAGCTGGTCTACCGGGACCGAACCAGGCTCGGGGTGGTGCAAAAAGTCTCTAAGAACTAAGAACCAAAAACCTAGAACCAAGAACCAATCCTCTCCCCCACAGGCGAGCCTTCAGACCTGCCAGCTAATGAGAGCCTGCGCAGCGGGTTTACCTGGGGTCGAGCCAAGCTCGGGGTAGTGCAAGTCTCCAAGAACCAAGAACCAAACCTCTCCCCCATAAGTGAGCCTTCGGACCTGCCAGCTAATGAGAGCCTGCGCAGCATGTCTACCTGGGGCCGAGCCGCGCTCGGGGACCCTTACCCCCACAGGCGAGCCTTCGAACCTGTCAGCTAATGAGAGCCTGCACAGCGGGTCTACCTGGGGTCGAGCCAGGCTCGGGGTAGTGCAAGACTCTCCAAGAACCAAGAACCAAGAACCAATCCTCTTCCCCACAGGCGAGCCTTCGGACTAACTAGCTAATAAGAGCCTACGCAGCGCGTCTACCTAGGGCCGAGCCGTGCTCGGGGTACCTTACCCCCATAGGCGAGCCTTTGGACCTTCTAGCTAATGAGAGCCTGCGCAGCGGGTCTACCTGGGGTCGAGCTAGGCTCGGGGTAGTGCAAGAGTCTCTAAGAACCAAGAACCAATCCTCTCCCCCACATGCGAGCCTTCGGACCTGCCAGCTAATGAGAGCCTGCGCAGGGGGTCTACCTGGGGCCGAGCCGCGGTCGGGGTCCCATACCCCCACAGGCGAGCCTTCGAACCTGCCAACTAATAAGATCCTACGCAGCAGGTCTACTAGGGGCCGAGCCAGGCTCGGGGTAGTGCAAGAGTCTCCAAGAACCAAGAACCAATCCTCTCCTCGACAGGCGAGCCTTTGGACCTGCCAACTAATGAGAGCCTGTGCAGCGGTGAAAGTGCAGCTAGATCTGATATACTCTAGAGGGGGGGGGTGAATAGAGTATATGGTGCTTGAAAACTTTTTACAACAATTGTTGTAATCTGAGTGAACAGGGAAGCAACTATTAAATCTAATCACAAAATAACCTACAACAGAAATTAATCACAGATCTAAACAAATCACAAAACAATCACAGCGAGAAACAAAAGATAAAGATAAGCAAGCCAGAAGACACAAGGAGCTATAGTGGTTCCCCTAAACTTGGGTACATCCACTCTTCTACCACCCTAGGTAGGAATCCACTGCAGGATGAGTTGATCAGGTGTCCTAGGCACCATTGAGCTTTTGATAAGGTGCTCAAAAACCAAATCAGATTTTTTGATCAGGTGTCTTGCCACCAATGAGCTTTTGACAAGGTGCTCAAAAACCAAGCTCAAACTTTTGAAGGGAGTTTGAAAAACCCTTTACAGAGATGGGAATGAGAGAGTTATGGAAGTCTTCTCTTTCTCAAAGCAGCTGAGAAGACTATGTGGATTTGATGTTATCAAAGCTCCCCCTGAGTCCTTGAGATGTTCAGAAAATGAAGCTTTACTGTAGGGTGATAGACCTTCAGAAGTTGATCTCCAGCAAATGATAATTTCAACAACAGCTGAAATGCTAGGTGTCTGGAGTCTTTGAAAGATGTTGGCCTTGAACACTTGAGACAAGAGAGATCAGAAGATTTCAGAAGGTTTGATCTCCTTGGATGTGTGTTCTTGAGAGAATTCTTTGAGACAGAGAATATTTTGTTCTTGTTCTTCTTATCTGTGTTCTTGAGTGTGATAGAGAGATTCAAAAAATCTTGTATTTTATTCTCTGGAACTGAATAGAAAATCATCCTCTGTCAAGAATAGTCGTTGGCCTGTCATTAATTGCATCCTTAATTGCAATTGTCTTCTGGAGGAAAGTCCAAAGAAACATTCCTTGATAATCCCTTGAAACTTGGTCCAGAAATAAATGAGAACGGCTAGAAAATCTTCTAAAATAATTGTTGAATAACTCCTTAACTGATCTGAATTTGAATCTTGAAAAATCCTTTAACACATCAGAAAATCGTCGAACTGAGCTCTGCTATCGTCGAACTGAGCTCAGCGATTTGGACTTATACAGCAACAAAAATCGTCGATCTGAGCTCAAAGATCGTCGAACTGAGCTCAGAGATAGAGATCCAATACTGAGTCAAGATCGTCGAACTGAGCTCGCAGATCGTCGAATGGAGTTCAGCGATTTATTGAAGTTGAGCTCAGCGATCGTCGAATGGAGTTCGACGATCTGTCGAAGTTGAGCTA
The DNA here is from genome assembly GCA_039583875.1 of Platanthera guangdongensis. NCBI lineage: Eukaryota > Viridiplantae > Streptophyta > Magnoliopsida > Asparagales > Orchidaceae > Platanthera > Platanthera guangdongensis. The sequence continues at coordinate 15,664,258 of CM077163.1, forward strand.
GACGATCGTTGATTGGAGTTCGATGAATCGTCGTGCTGAGCTCGACGATATGACTTAGTCTCAAATTGAAAATCCTTGGTCTTGAGGGCAGCTTCCAAACCTAGACTTCTAACCCTTAGACTCAATTCTAATTGACCTTTAGATCTATACAGGAGGTCAAAACAGGTTTCCTAGAGACATAGTGATCCTGACCCAAATTAGTAATAGGGTGTTCCAACAATCTCCCCCTATTTGGGTTAGGATTACTATTTACAGAATTTGAAAAGCTTAAATAACAACATACAAAATAATAATACAGAAAAGCAATAAGCTGGACATTGCAGAACCACAGATATATATCATCCCAGACAGAAATCAGAAGTCAAAATGATTGTCACCTTACATAGTTATTTCTTCTCCTTGCTCTTTATGAGTTTGATTTCTATATTGGGGTTTAGAGCTTCCTTCTTTGATCTTGTGTCATCTGCTGCACCTAAAGAAGTTTGCTGTTTGGGTCTTGGAACTACAGCTTCAGGATGCAGCTCCATGTATCTATCAGAATCAAAGAATTTGCTGGAAGCATATCTTTCCAATTCCTTCTTTCTCTGTTCAGACAATGTAGTGATGTTAGAGGAGTCTCTTCCTTGATCTTTAGCTTTCTTAATCTGGTCCAGTGCAGCAAGCTCTTTCATCCTGGCAGTCCAAGCAGTTGGATTATTTTCAGGATCTTCAAATGGCATTGGTGGCTCATATCTATTTGATGGATTATCTTGAGGAGGCCTGGAAGAAACTACTTCCTTTAGTTTATAGGGAAAAGGACCTGAGGTTGTGTCTGATGAGATTTGTCCTTCCCTGGAGTAAGGATGTTGCCTTGAATAACCTTTTGAGTAAACCTGGACTTCTCTTTGATTTCCTCTATAGTTTCCTCTTCTGGATTGAGAGCCTCTAGACTGGCTTCCCCTATGATAAGATCTTGCATGTGGCTGATAAGGGGTTTGGCTTTTGGCAGAGGGTTGAGCAGCTGAACTTCCACCTGCACCTGCATCAGGAGGAGGTGGTGGAGGAGGATGAGGATGTTGAAATTGGGAAGATCCTTTTTCATACTTCCTCTTTTTCTTCATTGCTTTGAGTTGCTTCTTTGAATACTGCATCCAGTGCTCAGTTATGGGGCAGTCATGAAGAATATAATATGGAATGTCATTATTGTCCTTGACTTTGGCTGGACGTACTCTCTTCATGGCTTTGCTCCTTACCTTTCTCTTTCTGGCAATAGTGGCAGAGGAGTCATCAGAATCAGTCTTGAACTCATCACTTTCAGAACTTTGCTTAGCATATAGAGCATCAATCTTTTTCATCAAGTCTTTCTTGAGCTGGGTTGAAACAGATGAAGCAGCAGTGGTTGGAGCAGCAGATACAGCACTTGTAGTAATTGAAGTTGAAGCAGTAGCAGTAGCAACAGCAGATACAAAAGGTTCTGGAGCAGCACTCTTAGAAGGTATGGCAGCAGTAATATCAGCAGAAGTAATAACAGTAGATACAGAAGTTGTAGCAGCAGTAATAACAATAGTAGTTGGGGCAGCAACAGTTTCACTTTCAGAAACAACAATATCAGCAACATCAGGAATATCATCAGCAAACACAGAAGGCTCAAAATCATGTGCCTCTGTCATCTGCATATCCTTAGGAATTGACTCATCAGCAGTATCAGCAATAATATCAACAAAATTTTCAGCAGGAAGGGCAGCAGCATCAGAAACATCAACAATACTTTCAGCAGGAGTAGCAGCAGCATATACTGAATTTACAAAGGAAGTTATAATGCTGATATCACAGCATGAGAAGGGCACAAGGGCCTTGGAGAGATCCTCTGGGGGCTGGACAACAACTCTCTCTGGAAGACAACTGAAGTAGGCTGAATCACATACTAAAAGTAAGGACCTGATGTCCACTGGGAAGACAACTGGAGGTGGAACTGTAGCTTGAAGAACAGCAACAGCAGCAGCAACAAAAACTGAAGAAACATCATGCAAGCTCACTTCATAGGGCATCTCCCCTGCCTAGATTCAGACAAGGCTGGATCAAGGCACACTGATGAAGGGGTTGCCTGAGGGAATAAGGAGGAGAGCCTGGTAGAAAGAGCTGCCACTGACTGGAGTAATGGAGCCAAGGAGGTCTCCAATAGAAGAGATAGTCTGGGGGATAGCAATTCATATATCCTGTCAGCTAGGGCTGGAAGATCTACTTGCTCAGCAGTGACTGGAGCAGAGGTAGAGGATGGAGGTGGAGCTATTGGTGATGGTAGTGGAGAGCTGGTGTATTGGGGAAGAGATGGTTGAGGTGTGGGTAAAGTGATAATGGAAGACAATGAGATTGAGATAGATGGTGTGAAGGTGCGTTGATCAATGATCTCTTATAGAAGTTCCTGGTAAGATGTTGATGAGGAGGGTAGCTCAGGAGGTGAGGAGGGTGAGTCATCCATGAAGGAATCATCAATAAGATTGAAGGATGGAATTGTGGATGTTTCAATATCTGGTGGAGGGTAGGAATATAATGGATGGAATGGTTCTTCTGTGACAGTTGGAATTGGAGATGGTATTGATGTTGGAGATGGGCTGGAGATGATGATAGTGGATGGAGTTTGAATGGTGGATGGAACTGGAGAAGATGGAATTAGAGTAGGAGGAGAGGCAGTAGCAGGCAAGTCATCTGCAGGGGCAGAGACTTGAGGGGAAGTGACTATGACAGTCCTGGTGCCTGAAGGTGTACCTGCAGAAGGCCTGCTGGGCTTGATGATCTGCCTGTCCCATTTACCAAATAGGGCACAATACAATCTCTTTGAAGCATTAATGTAGATCCCAGAAGATACTAGCAATGCAGGGCATCTGTTCTGCAGAAAAAGGCCTAAAATCCTCCCAAAATTCACAAAACTCTTATTAATTTTCTTTTTAATTAGGTCAAAGAAGACCTCTCCCCAGTTCAAATTCTTCTTGTCCACTATGCCTCCCATTAAGCAGAGCTGATACCTAGAAATGATATCATGTGCTGAGTGCTTAGCCAACAGAACTTTCCCAACTACATCAGCTAAGAATCTAGATTCCACACACAGATTCTTCTTCAGCAGCTTGCTAGGGTTAGCCTCAGAATGACCCATTCTTGCAAGCAAATCAGCAAATTCCTCTCCAGATAAATCAGCAGAATCCCTTCCAGAGCTTAACTCAAAAACTTCTGTCAGAATAGTTGGGGTCAAGGGTACCTGGGTGCCAGAGATTGATCCAACTATGGTGTTTTGATTCTGGTTGTGGGCAGTGTAGACCCACTCTTTAATCTCATCAGCAGAAAGTTTGATCCTGGTGGCCATGATTGTAGCAAGTTTCTGCTCCTTGAACAACTCCAGAATGTCCTGGAAAACTTGATCTGTTGTGCTGAAGGACTCCATGTCAATGTCAAAGCCAGCATCGAATTTCATTGCAGCAAGAACAATAACAAAAACGGCCATGGTTACCTGCAAAGAATCAACAAACAAAACGATCAAGTGTAGAAATGTTTGGAGGGAAAGAAAGTCTTTGTAGAGAAATCGAAAGCGCAAAAGGAGAACGACGACGAAAAATGAATTTTATATTAGGGTTCGACGAAGAAAAGGAAAGATCGTTGAACTCAGTTCGACGATCGGGGCTTCTAAAGGAATCTGAAGAGTTTTAAATATCGTCGATCTCCGTTCGACGATATTGGAGAGCGTCGAGCTCTGTTCGACGATAGTTCAGAGAACAAAATCGTCGAGCGCCGTTCGACGATCGTTGACCGAAAGAGATAGTTCAGACTATCTGAGAAACGCTGAACTCAGGTCGATGATTCAGAAATCGTCGATCTCCGTTCGACGATCTGGGGGAAAATCATCGAGCGCAGTTCAGAGACCAGAAAAACACTCTAGACACTAAGAAAAATCAAGATGTTTGCCTAGTCTTGGTCAATTTTTGAACTTTTAAAATCTTGGATATTATTTTAGACTTCCTCCATCTAACATTCCTAACTGATTTAGGAAGAAGGTGTGTTTCTTTTCATCCAAGGCTTGGTGAAAATATCTCCCTTTTGTAAATCAGTTGGGATATATTGCAGTTCAATTTTATTCTTTTCAACATTATCCCTTAAGAAGTGATGCCTAATTTCTATGTGTTTTGTCCTACTATGGAGGACTGGATTTTGAGCTATAGAAATAGCACTGGTATTATCACAAAAGATTTTTGACTTCTCTAAGTTGTAGCCATAGTCTAGGAGTTGGTTTTGAATCCACAAGATTTGTGAACAACAACTGTCTGCAGCCATATATTCAGCTTCAGCAGTTGAAGTTGACACAGAAGTTTGTTTCTTACAAAACCAAGAGACAAGGCTGTCACCAAGGAACTGACAAGTTCCACTGGTGCTTTTCCTATCAATTCTGCATCCAACATAATCAGCATCAGAAAATCCAGTTAAATCAAATGCTGAATCTTTTGGATACCAGAGACCTAGATTTGGACAACTTTTAACATACCTGAGAATCCTCTTTACTAATGTTAGGTGTGACTCTCTAGGGCTTACTTGGAACCTAGCACATATACATGTAGCAAACATTATATCTGGTCTACTAGCTGTAAGGTACAGTAAAGAGCCAAGTGGTTAGGAAGGTCACAAATGGATCCACTCATGAGGGTCGCCGATCCACCTCCATCAACTCTCCTTCCTCGATAGCCGGTCGAAATAGTTCAGTCAAGGTCCCTCCTCCCCGAGGTCCAAACTTAGCCAATTGATCGGCAGCTATACTTTCTTCTCTTGGAACATGTTGAATTGAGAATGTCTGGAACCCTCTGATGATTTCCCTCACCTTGGACAAGTACTTCACAAGGGTGGGCTCTCGAGCTTCGAACTCTCCTCGGATCTGTGATGCCACCACCATCGAGTCCGTAAAAGCCTCCACATCCTGGATTTCAAGTTCCTTTGCCAAACGAAGGCCGGCTATCAAGGCCTCGTACTCTGCCTGATTGTTAGTCGCTGGAAAGTGTAATACCACTGCTTGTTCTATGGTGACCCCTTGTGGACTTATCAACACCACCCCTGCTCCGAGAGAGTGCTTTCCCGAGGCCCCATCAACCATCATCTTCCACGCCTCCTGCGGTCGCGGCTCCTCGAACCGGACTCAATAACGTAGTCTGCCAAGAAGTCATCCACTGCCCGAGCCTTAATGGAGAGCCTTGGCACGAAGGAGATATCAAACTCGCTTAATTCAATGGACCACTTGGCCAATCTGCCGAGTGCTCCACTCCTCAAAAATCTTGCGAAGAGGATGGTTTGTCACCACCTTGATTGAATGTGCTTGGAAGTACGACCGGTGCTTCCTGGCAGAAACGATCAAAGCATATGTCAGCTTTTCCATGATGGGGTAGCGGAGTTCCGCCTTCTTCAGGATCCTGCTAACATAGTAGATTGGCAATTACTTCTTTCCCTCTTACCTGACCAGGACCGAGCTCATGGCCTCCGCTCCTACTCCAAGGTACAAGGCTAGGTCCTCCCCCTCCTTTGGGATTTGAAGTAGAGGAGCCTGGGAGAGCTGCCTCTTCAGCATTTGGAAAGCCTCTTCGCATTTGGCAGTCCACTCGAATCTTTGAGTGCCTCTCAACACTTTGAAGAATAATGAGTATTTCTCTCGCGACCTGGAGAGGAATCTTGTAACGCCCCGAAAGCTGTGTGCGAGTCGGTCGCGAAAAAAGAGTTTTTGGTGCCTGTAGGGGTACACGACCTAGGACACGGGCGTGTCCAAGGCCGTGTCTGGCTGGTGATTTTTGGCCGTTTTCAACCTGAGAAGGACACGGCCAGAAACACGGCCGGATGACACGGGCGTGTCATCCGACACGGGCGTGTGCCAACCCGTGTCCCTACCCGTGTCCTGATGGGTCGTGTCCGTTGCCGTGGCGGTTATGCGTGACACGCCCACGAACACGGGCGTGTCGAGGAACCCGACACGGGCGTGTCAGGTCAGACACGGGCGTGTCTTGGCCCGTGTGCGTTTCTCAGTTCGTCGATCATGCCTGGATCGAGGCACACGGCCATGGACACAGCCGTGTGCCAAGCCGTGTGCGGCCCAGGTCTGGGGAATTTTGTGCAGATCCGAGCCGTTCATTTTCTTTAATTAGGATCCGACGGCCCAGAAGAAATCCTGCTCTGTTAAGGGCGGGAATAGGGAGTTATTCCCTCATTTTCTCTCCAAAGTTCTCCCCTTCCAAAGTGAGAGAGGAGAGGAAGAAGAAGGAGGTTTACGGCCGCCTGCGGAGCATCAGAGCACCGTTTCGAAATCGGAAAGCGGATCCGTGGAGGGAAGGTCATTGCGAAGAGTTCTAACCGAGGAGTTTTTCCATGGCGCCAAAACGGACTACAAGGGTAACGATTCTCAACTTGAGCGCTTGAAGCTCTTTCTTTCTGCATAGGGAATCCCGCTCCCGCGAGTATGCGATGAGTGCGTGGTGTTCCTTGGGGTTGACGGGAATAGTCCCCTTGTGTTGCATATAGAGCCCGGAATCGTAAGTACGGGCATAGGCATTGTGTGTGAAGCCTACCCGGACGTGTTTTGTCTGGATCGGTGATGTTGCATTTGATGTGGTTTTGCCGGAGAAGACTCCGTGCTTTGGATTTTTCGGGTTTCTACGCGGTAGATTGCAGCAGGGATCCTTGGAGGTTAGCTTCAAGGCGCACCCGAAAATTGAGCGGAAACGTGTTCTGCTAACTTGGCGGTCTGGGAACCGGCCTTGATCATAACTGGGTTATGAGATTGTTTTGGAAAATTTGGGATCTGAGAGAAGCTTGGCCCGTGCAAAGGACTTAAATTGGACATGCGGCGTGAGCAACGGGCAAGTGGAATTGGACCTAGGCTATGTGGTTCGGTGCGAGAGACCCGAAGACGGGGACTGGCCGTTGGCATAGTCGGAGTCTTAGACGGTGGTCAGAAAGGCTAAATGCTCACATGTTGTTTCCATCCTGGGAGTGGTGGTGAATGCACTGATGGGTCAGGGTTCACCATGAATGTGCCCTGAGTGCACGGGGTTTTTGGCTGTGCGAGCCTACACCTGTGGCAAATTATTATTGCGCTATATATATTGTTGGGCTAATGTTATGCAGGGAAAGAGCACCGCCGTCCCGAGTCAGGGGCGGGGTCGTTATAATTTGGTCGGCTTTTAGCTGACCGTTGCTTTATTTGCCACCATGCGGTGGTATGTGCTTGCAGGTGCTGCGGAGCCGAGCGCCAAATAGCGGGCTGGAGCCCATGTTGCTGTGCTGGCCCTAGAAGGCCGTAGAATAGTTATATTTATATATATTTCATGTGTGGCCGGCCTGCGAGCCGATGTATGTAAATCACTCTTTATTAAGTGAACATTTGTAAGGCCTTAAGGCCATGTACCTGTTTCTGTGTATTTGGGGTTTCATTCCTGTTGTTGTAGCTGTGGACATTCATATTGATGGAATTAATTTTGGGTTCTTTCAACTTTAAAATCTTCCGCTAGAATGCTCTGTGATTAGGACGAGTAGTCTTAATTGGTTGGTTTGATTATTCATTTAGTATCCCTTCCGACTATCTGTGGTATATGGCGTCGGGTTCCAGCTGGACCTTCTGTTATATGCCATGCGACAGATGGGGGTGTTACAATTTGGTATCAGACTTCTGGTTACGATCAGGCTTAAATGAATTCGTGGGCGAATTCTTTTAAGGGTGGTGAGCACATGTGTGCGTCATCGTTATAACATCAAAAAGAACCCATGAATGTCCACTTAGGAATGAAAATACACTTGTTTGGTGGAACCTGAGTGTTCCAATGATTGCTTTTAGCAATTTGTTTGTCGTCTAATCGTGTGTCTTTGCTACTATAGGCAGCTAGGAGCGGTGCTGGTCAGTCAGAGCGTCCGCAATCAGCGGAAAGTAGTGCACCAAGGGACGTGCCTGCTACACCTCCTTCAGCGGAAACCATCAGGATGGTGGCTGAAGCCGTGTTCGCAATGATAAATGCCCAACCTGCAGGGCAAATGCATCGCGCACCTCCTGCGAATGAGCAAGAACCGGTTAGGGCGGCAGAGCCGAGAGTGGTGGAACGTGCAACAGTGGAGTTAGTAGAGCCGAGAAGAATCACGGAGAGGCAGCTAAAGCATGTGATGGGCTTTAATCCTCCGAGGTTTAATGGGGTTGGAACACCAACTCAAGCTGAGGACTGGCTCTCTTCCATAAAGAGGGTGTTGACGGCCACAATGACTGAGGAGTGGCAGAAGACCATCATAGTGACTTTTCTTTTGGAAGGAGAAGCGAGGATGTGGTGGGACGAGTTGGAGTTTCATCTTCTAGTGGGAAGGCAACTTGCGGATGTGCCGATGGAGGAATTTTCAAGATTGTTCCTAGCTAGATTTGTACCTTCTGCTCAGAGGTTGGATATGGAGAATCAATTTCTTGGATTGTCTCAGGGATCCAGAAGCGTGGACGAATATCTGCATGAGTTCACACGGTTGGGTCGTTATGCTGGTGCTATGTTTTCAGAAGAAGAGAGGAAGACCAACCGATTCTATGAGGGACTTCGCGGCGATTTACAGTTACTTCTTGCTGGGCCTAAGGCGCAGGGCTTCCTAGCCTTGGTCAATTCAGCCCGATCGTTGGAAAAGGTTGCGAAGAAAGTTCAAGAGAAGAGGGACCCAGGAGAAAGGAAGACCGAGTTCAAGGTGCCAAGTAACAAGACAGGTTTCCGCAGATGGAACAAGAAGCGGAGGACTTCGAACTCAGCCCCTTCGGCTGATGCATCGGGGGCAACTACAAGTCGAGTCCCCGGAGCTTGCTACAACTGCGGGAAGACGGGGCATTTTGCTCGGGAGTGTTGGAGCGGACGTTCAAAGTCCGAGAGGAGACCTGGAGCGACTTATGAGGAGAAAGGGAAGGCGGTGGAGTCAACCGCATCCCATCATGCTCCAGCCCAGCCTAGAGTCTACAACCTTGGTCTACAGGAGGCCATTAAGCAAGCAGACGTGGTGACAGGTATGAGTTAAATTACAGTGGTTTAACTTTTATAGTTGTTACCTTCGTATTTGTTAGCTTACGTTTGTTAGTGCTAGGCTTTGTGTTGATCTTTGGGTTTCCGGCGAGAGCCCTTTTTGATACGGGGGCATCACATTCCTTCTTGTCTGAAAAGTTTTTATCGCGCATCGGAGTTCCGTTCTCGATGGCAGAAAACAAGTTGGATGTGTTGTTGCCTAATGGGTGCTCAATGCGTGCGGATAGGACTTTGTGTTGTGAAGATTCGGATTGGAGACCGGGAGTTTGATTTGCGGGCGTTGGTTCTACCATTAGTGGAGTTCGACGTAATTTTCGGTATGGATTGGCTCTCGGAGCAGAGTGCATGTATTGATTGCAACCGTAAAGAAGTCAAGTTGGGTCTGGACACTGGTGTAGAGGCTACTTTTGCGGGCATGAAGGGGTCAGGGAAAGTTCTGATATCGGCCCTTCAGGTGTTCAAGGCAGTTCGGTCTGGGGCAGAATTGTATGTCACTCTAGTGCAGACTGCGACACCTAAACCTAGTTTGGGCAACATCCCAGTTGTGTCCGAGTATCCTGATGTGTTTCCAGATGATCTCCCAGGAGCCCCTCCTCAGCGGGAGATAGACTTTACTATAGAGCTAGTACCGGGTGCCAAACCGGTGTCACGCTCCCCCTATCGGATAGCCCCAAGAGAAATGGCAGAGTTGAAGGTGCAACTGCAAGAGTTGCTAGAGCAAGGTTATGTGCGTCCAAGTTCGTCGCCTTGTAGCGCACCAGTTCTCTTTGTCAAGAAGAAAGATGGGAGCTTGCGGCTTTGTATCGATTATCGGGAATTCAACAAACTTACGGAGAAGAACAAATATCCGATCCCGAGGATTGACGATCTATTTGATCAGCTGGTTGGATCAACTGTATATTCGAAGTTAGATTTGAAGTCCGGTTACTATCAGTTGAGGATAAGGGAGAGCGACATCCCAAAGACAGCATTCAGTACGCGGTTTGGGCATTACGAGTTCACAGTTATGCCGTTTGGGTTGACGAATGCGCCATCCGTATTTATGGATCTGATGAATAGGACGTTCAGAGAATACTTGGATCAGTTTGTGATAGTATTCATCGATGATATCCTGGTGTATTCGCGGTGCGAGGAGGATCATTACAAGCATTTACCATGGTGTTGGAGACATTGAGGAAAAGTCAGTTGTATGCAAAGTTCTCCAAGTGTGAGTTCTGGTTATCCTCGATAGCGTTCCTTGGTCATGTTGTCAGTGGAGAAGGAATAGCTGTAGATCCGGCGAAAATAGTAGCGATACGAGAGTGGCCTTCTTTGACTACGGTGGCAGTGGTCCGGAGTTTTCTGGGGCTTGCTGGCTACTATAGGCGCTTCGTAGAGAACTTCTCGCGGATAGCACTACCACTTACGACGTTGACAAGAAAGGATCAGAAGTTTGTGTGGTCTCCGGAGTGCGAACAGGCTTTTGAAGAATTGAAAAGGCGATTGACCACGACGCCCATTTTATGTTCGCCAAGTGGAACCGAAGGGTTCGAGATCTATAGTGATGCTTCGGGCAGTGGTTTGGGCTGTGTCCTGCTACAGCATGGGAGAGTGATAGCTTATGGTTCACGACAATTGAAGGTTCACGAGAGGAATTATCCGGTCCACGACTTAGAGTTAGCGGCCGTGATATTTGCTCTTAAGCTTTGGAGGCACTATCTGTACGGTGTGAAGGTCGATATTTACACTGATCATAAGAGTTTGAAGTACCTATTGGACCAAAAGGATTTGAACATGAGGCAGAGGAGGTGGATGGAGTTCTTAGGGGACTACACCTTCAAGATACACTATGTGCCTGGGAAGGGAAATGCTGTGGCGGATGCGTTGAGTCGTAAGATTCCCGCACAAGCCAATTGGTTATCAGTACATGATGAGAGATTGGTCCAAGAGTTGGAGGCATTGGAGATATCTTGTGTCGATAAGCAGTCTAGTGCCGAGGCGAAACTGTTTTGGACAGAGGTGCAGTGTGACCTAGTGGATAGAGTTCGGCGTGCTTTGTTTCTGGATAGCAGCTTGAAGCAAATCTTGGATGAAGCTTTGGATGGGTCAAATTCCCAGTTTGTGGTTGAAGATGGGTTGCTAAGGAAGGACAGTCGTCTATGCGTTCCTAGTGCGGATAATATTCGGGAGGAGTTGATGTATGAGGCTCATCATACCAAGTACTCAATCCACCCGGGAAGCACTAAGATATATAGAGACATGAAGAAATTATTCTGGTGGCCGGGTTTGAAGAAGGATGTGGCACTTTATGTGGCCAAGTGTCGTACTTATGCATTAGTGAAGGCGGAATGCCAGAAGCCCGGAGGTTTCTTGAAATCCCTTCCTATCCCAGAATGGAAGTTTGACGACATATCTATGGATTTTGTACACGGTTTGCCGAAGTCGCAGAAGGGAAACGACGCCATTTGGGTGGTCGTAGATAGATTGACAAAAGTGTCGCACTTTATCCCAGTGAGAAAGGAAGATCCAGTAGAAAAGTTAGCCAAACTCTACGTGGATAATATTGTACGAATGCACGGTGTGCCTAGAAGTATCGTTAGTGATCGAGATGGACGCTTCACGTCAAATGACTGGAGGTTAGTGCATGGTCTGTTGGGTACTAAGCTAAAGTTCAGCACAGCCTTTCACCCGCAGACAGATGGCCAAACCGAGAGAGTCAACATGACTATGGAGGACATGCTTCGCATGTGCGTCCTAGATTTCGGGAGGAATTGGGAGGATCACCTGTACATGGTGGAGTTTGCTTACAACAACAGCTTTCAGGCAAGCATTGGAATGGCGCCTTTCGAAGCCTTGTACGGGAGGAAGTGTCGTACGCCGTTGTCTTGGTTGGAGGCAGGCGAATCAAAGTTGTATAAACGTCAAGCGGTGGAAGATGCCACTTCAATGATACGGACAATTCAGGAAAGGCTGAAGATTGCTCAGGATAGACAGTCAAAGTATTACAATGCCAAACATAGGAATGTGGAGTTCAACGTTGGCGACATGGTATATTTGAAGATCAAGCCGTTCAAGGGTGTATCGCAGGTTTGACGCTTGAAGAAGCTGAGTCCGAGATACCTTGGACCATTTGAAATCCTGGAGCGTGTTGGCGAGGCGGCGTATAGATTAAAGCTGTCGACGGAGTTGAGTGGGCTGCATGATGTATTCCACGTATCGGTGTTGCGTAAGGCAGTGCAAGAGCCTCGTAGATCGTTGCGGACAATCAGGTACCGGTTGACTATGAGTTAACAACAAGGGTCAAGCCAGTGCGAATTGAAGATGTTGCAGTCAAACGACTCCGCAACAAGGAGGTCCGAATGGTTAAAGTCCGTTGGGATAATTGCGGACGTGAGGAGCTTTCTTGGGAGCGAGAGCAAGCTATGTTGGAGGAATACCCAAGTTATTCCACTCAGGTATCATTTAGCTTTTGTGTACCTTTGCTTAATTTCGGGACGAAATTCCTTAAGTGGGGGAGATTTGTAACGCCCCGAAAGTTGTGTGTGAGTCGGTCGCGAAAAAAGAGTTTTTGGTGCCTGTAGGGGTACACGGCCTGGGACACGGGCGTGTCCAAGGCCGTGTCTGGCTGGTGATTTTGGCCGTTTTCAACCCGAGAAGGACACGACCAGAAACACGGCCGGATGACACGGGCGTGTCATCCGACACGGGCGTGTGCCAACCCGTGTCCCTACCCGTGTCCTGATGGGTCGTGTCCGTTGCCGTGGCGGTTATGCGTGACACGCCCACGAACACGGGCGTGTCGAGGAACCCGACACGGGCGTGTCAGGTCAGACACGGGCGTGTCTTGGCCCGTGTGCGTTTCTCAGTTCGTCGATCGTGCCTGGATCGAGGCACACGGCCATGGACACGGTCGTGTACCAAGCCGTGTGCGGCCCAGGTCTGGGGAATTTTGTGCAGATCTGAGCCGTTCATTTTCTTTAATTAGGATCCCACGGCCCAAAAGAAATCCTGCTCTGTTAAGGCCGGGAATAGGGAGTTATTCCCTCATTTTCTCTCCAAAGTTCTCCCCTTCCAAAGTGAGAGAGGAGAGGAAGAAGAAGGAGGTTTACGGCCGTCGGCGGAGCATCGGAGCACCGTTTCGAAATCGGAAAGCAGATCCGTGGAGGGAAGATCATTGCGAAGAGTTCTAACCGCGTAGTTTTTCCATGGCGCCAAAACGGACTACAAGGGTAACGATTCTCAACTTGAGCACTTGAAGCTCTTTCTTTCTGCATAGGGAATCCCGCTCCCGCGAGTATGCGGTGAGTGCGTGGTGTTCCTTGGGGTTGACGGGAATAGTCCCCCTTGTGTTGCATATAGAGCCCGGAATTGTAAGTACGGGCATAGGCATTGTGTGTGAAGCCTACCCGGACGTGTTTTGTCTGGATTGGTGATGTTGCATTTGATGTGGTTTTGCCGGAAGAAGACTCCGTGCTTTGGATTTTTCGGGTTTCTACGCGGTAGATTGCAGCAGGGATCCTTGGAGGTTAGCTTCAAGGCGCACCCGGAAAATTGAGCGGAAACGTGTTCTGCTAACTTGGCGGTCTGGGAACCGGCCTTGATCATAACTGGGTTATGAGATTGTTTTAGGAAAATTTGGGATCTGAGAGAAGCTTGGCCCGCGCAAAGGACTTAAATTGGACATGCGGCGTGAGCAACGGGCAAGTGGAATTGGACCTAGGCTATGTGGTTCGGTGCGAGAGACCCGAAGACGGGGACTGGCTGTTGGCATAGTCGGAGTCTTAGACGGTGGTCAGAAAGGCTAAATGCTCACATGTTGTTGCCATCCTGGGGGTGGTGGTGAATGCACTGATGGGTCAGGGTTCACCATGAATGTGCCCTGAGTGCACGGGGTGTTTGGCCGTGCGAGCCTACACCTGTGGCGAATTATTATTGCGCTATATATATTGTTGGGCTAATGTTATGCAGGGAAAGAGCACCGCCGTCCCGAGTCAGGGGCGGGGTCGTTATAATTTGGTCGGCTTTTAGCTGACCGTTGCTTTATTTGCCACCGTGCGGTGGTATGTGCTTGCAGGTGCTGCGGAGCCGAGCGCCAAATAGCGGGCTGGAGCCCATGTTGTTGTGCTGGCCCTAGAAGGCCGTAGAATAGTTATATTTTATATATATTTCATGTGTGGCCGGCCTGCGAGCCGATGTATGTAAATCACTCTTTATTAAGTGAACATTTGTAAGGCCTTAAGGCCATGTACATGTTTCTGTGTATTTGGGGTTTCATTCCTGTTGTTGTAGCTGTGGACATTCATATTGATGGAATTAATTTTGGGTTCTTTCAACTTTAAAATCTTCCGCTAGAATGCTCTGTGATTAGGACGAGTAGTCTTAATTGGTTGGTTTGATTATTCATTTAGTATCCCTTCCGACTGTCTGTGGTATATGACGTCGGGTTCCAGCTGGACCTTCTGTTATATGCCATGCGCCAGATGGGGTGTTACAAAACTGCTTAGCCCGGCCAGCTTGCCAGTCAAGCGCTGGACCTCCTTAATGTTACATGGTAATTCCAGCTCCAGGATGGCTTTCACCTTATCTGGGTTAGGCTCCACCCCTGCGGGAGTTAGGAGATGCCCAAGGAATTCCCGTGGCTCGCCCGAAGACACACTTCAAGGGGTTCAGCCGTGAAGTTCTCTACTGTCGTCTGATCACCAAGGCGTCACAGAACGGGTCCTCGTAATCCGGCATATCTGCTGAAGAAAAGGTAATTTTTTTCTTCCGGAGGGGGAGCCTGGAGGTCGATGCTACCCCCCCTTCAGAACATGGTCTGGACGCTCCCCTTTCGAGTTGCCTCAATCCCAACCCCTCTGTGGAGGTGCAATATGGGGAGACGGAAGATAGGTGTGAGGACCCTTTCGAGTTTCCACTCCTCTCGGCCTTCTGAAGTTGATGGTGAGGTCAAATGGGGATTGGGTTGGCTGGTTGTGTAGTTTTGAATAGGGGGATTTCGGCCAAGCATTGAATGCTTCATCATGGCTGACATGTGTCATGCAGTTGGGCTAGAAAGGCTGGGAATTATTGTTGGAGCTCGGAGGAGCGCTTTGGAAGAGAGGAGGAGGGCCATATGGCCTCCATCCCTCATTTCCCTCTCTTCTCTCTCCTCTTTTTAGCCTAATTTCCAAAAATGCCCCCTTGCATGTCACTACCCTCCGAATTTAGAGGGTAGGGGCTGTAAATAAAACACTTGGGCTGGTCATGGGCCTTGCTCATGGGCTTAGCCCATTAGTAATGGGCTTGACTCATTTCTTTTCTTCTCTTTATTCACTATGTTGACTTGTTGACTTTTTAGGTTGACTTGATCAACATGATGAGTGGACTGACCTCACTTGATGGTCATGGGCCCTATGACACCACTCAACTTGGGTTGGGTCATAGTGGTGTCCTACTTGGGCTAATTGGGCCCATATGTGTGAGTTTGACCAATTTAGGGATAGGGTTGACTTGGGTCAATTTGGGTCAAAGGGTGACCCAATGATATGGCTTTTGGTTCACTTATATTTCTTTTAGGGTTAGGGCATAGTGGTGGGGTCAATGTATACCTATGATTCCAATTTGGGCTAGTTTGACCTTATTTACTTGAACCCTATAGTGGGCCCTATGTAAATCCACCCTAACTCCTTGGGTCAAACCTATCCTAACCCCATTCATCCACAACATGTCTCATCCTAATCTAAGTTTAGGGTCTAGTAGGAAATGAGATGTATAAAAAGTGGATGTACCCATAAATTGGGGAACCACTATAAATCTGTGTGCATTGTGATGTATGTGCTGATTTATTGTGCTGTGTTTATTTTCCTAATTACTGTTAAGTCTATCTTAATTATTTGATTGAATTAATCATAATAAACAAAGTAGTACACTGATTATTAATGTGCGAACAGAAAATAACTGGCCGAAAATTGGAGTAATGTAAACTTTATTATTCCAAAAAGGTATCAATTATAATGGTATAGCCTCTCTTTTATAAAATGGAGGAGATGAGAGAGATTACAGTTAAGCAATGTGGGACTAAAAATTTACAAGTATATGCGGCTTTACAAAAAGACAAACCGGACAGGTCGTGCGGTTAGACAAACCGGCTAACCGCCCGACCACCACAGGAGGAGAACAAGCAACACAGAGAGTAAGCCGCCATAGGAGACCGCTAGACCGCCCGACCTCCAAGTCGACTGAGACAAGCCGCCTGACCGCTGGAACACCAAACAACAATATCCCGACACACAGACCGGCTAGTAGAAACCGCCAGACCGCCTGGTCTCCGAATAGCAACAGACCGCCTAGTCTCCATCCTGCAACACTCCCCTCAAGCTGGAGCATAGATATCAATCATGCCCAGCTTGTCGCAGATGTGGAAAAAGGAAGCAGACACCAGCTTGGTGAAGACGTCTGCCAACTCGTTGTCGAAGTGACGACGGAGTGCAAATCTGTTTCTTCAATATCTCTTCCCGAATAAAATGACAGTCGACTTCTATGTGTTTTGTTCTCTCATGAAAGACCGGATTTTTGGAAATGTATATCGCGGCCTTGTTGTCACAGAACATAGGAAGAGGATAGTGGTAACCTCTCTTAAGTCAAGCATGAGAGCCCGTAACCATTTCAACTCACATGTAGTCGACGCCATGCTACGATATTCTGCATCTGCACTAGACTTTGAAACCACAGACTGTTTCTTGCTCTTCCAACTCACAAGATTGCCTCCAACAAACGTGCAGAAACCTGATGTCAATTTGCGGTCCCCTTTGTCATCAGCATAACTTGAATCAGAGTATGCTTCAACCTTAGGTGACCATTCTTCTGAAAGAGGAGTCCTTTCCATGGTGCTGCTTTAATATACTCTAATATCCTCAGGGCAGATTGTAAATGACACTCCCTATGATCTTGCATGAACTGGCTCACCTTGCCAACAACATAAGAGATGTCGGGTCTGGTTACCGTGAGATATATGAGCTTGTCCACCAGACACCGGTACCTCGTAGGATCGGATAGAAGAGGCGAGTCATCTATCCAGTTTTATCTTCTCCAGCAGCCATATGACAACATGCAGGTTTAGCCCAGTCAATCATGCCTCCTTTAATAGATCAAGAACATACTTTCGTTGGGAAAGGACCACAGAGTTGGGCTTCCTTGAGATTTCAATCCCCAGAAAGTATTTCGTGGAGCTCATATCCTTTGTGAACAGGTGTTGACGAAGGTGTTTCTTTGTCAATAATACCCCATCCTGGTCACTGCCAGTAAGAAGAATGTCATCAACATAAACCGCAAGAACAACCAGACCAGATGCGGTTTTTCGAACAAACAAGGAGTGATCTGCTGAGCTTCTTGTAAAACCAATGGCCGCAACAAATGCCACTGAACTGTCAAACCAGGCACGAGGACTCTGTTTGAGCCCATAGATAGCCTTCTTTAGCCGGCATACTCGTGTCTCCCCCGGAGCAACATACCCAGGAGGTTGCTCCATGTAACATCTTCCTGCAAATCACCATAGAGGAAAGCATTCTTAACATCCAGCTGTGAAATGGTCCCAATCCTTGTTGACAGCCACAGAGAGAAGAACCCTAATAGTGCTGAGACGAGCCACGAGAGAGAAAGTGTCAAAGTAATCAACGCCATAAGTTTGGGTAAAACCTTGGCAACCAGGCGAGCCTTGTAACGATCCACACTGCCATTGGTGAGGAACTTCACCACAAAGACCCAACGACAACCAACAACATCTGTGCCGAAAGGATGAGGAACAAGGGTTCAGGTACCCCATTCAGTGAGAGTAGCAATCTCCTCATCCATGGCAGCTTTCCAATGAGAATAGTAATGGCCTCCTGGTAGAACGGGGGGTGGCAGTGGCCGAGATAGCTA
The DNA here is from genome assembly GCA_039583875.1 of Platanthera guangdongensis. Taxonomy (NCBI): domain Eukaryota; kingdom Viridiplantae; phylum Streptophyta; class Magnoliopsida; order Asparagales; family Orchidaceae; genus Platanthera; species Platanthera guangdongensis. The sequence continues at coordinate 15,682,164 of CM077163.1, forward strand.
GTGCAAATGCTCTGCGAGAGGGGGTAAGACGATCATATGAAACAACTGCAGCGAGCGGTGTTGGGTACATGCCCGAACCCCTTTACGAAGAGCAATCGGAGATCCAGATCAGCAGGTTCCTTAGTATCTGGAGCATCCGTGGGGGAGAGAGCTGGCCCGGGAGTAGAGAGAGACGGCTGCGGGGAGGAAGGAGATAGCGGTTGGAGATGGTGGAGATGATGGAGATGGTGGAGATGGTGGAGATGGTGGAGATGGTGGAGAGGGTGGAGATGGCAGAAGGTCAGTGGGAGTAGAAGGAATTTATGGGTGGCTAGGAGACGGAGGATCAACAAGTGTAGAGGAAGAAGCGGGAGAGAAGTAGGATGCATTTTCAAAGAAGGTGACATCCGCAAAGACATATTGCTTGCGGGTAACGGGGTCAAAGCAACAACAACCTTTCTGAGTGGTATAGTACCCTAGAAAGACACATTTAGTGGCACGGGGTGAGAGTTTTGTCACGGGTGGCAGCAGGAGTGTGCACAAATACGGTGCACCCAAAGATGCGCATAGTACGAGGAAAATGATTCTTGTTTGGATAAAGAATGGAGAATGGAGTGGCACCGCGAAGAACGGTGGAGGAATGCGATTAATGAGATAACAGGAGAGGAGGACAACATAGCCCCAAAAGGAGCGAGGAACATGCATTTGAGTCAGCAGAGTGCGAGCGACGTCAAGGAGGTGACGGTTTTTTGCGTTCCGTCACCCCATTTTGTTGTGAGGTGTAGACACAACTAGTTTGATGAATAAACCATGATGCATACAAAAAGAAGAGAATCCATGGCTAAGATATTCCTTAGCATTGTCAGAACGAAGGATTTTAATAGACGTATCAAACTGAGTCTTAACCATAGAATAAAACGATGTCCAGACAGAGAAAAGCTCTAAGCGATCCTTTAGAATATACACTCACCTAGACTAGAGAAATCATCAATAAATGTGACAAAATATGAACTACCCGACCGATGGTGAGGGTAGGAGCAGGACCCCATATGTCAGAGTGAATGAGGTCGAACAGATGGGAAGAGCCCCGACTTTGCGTTGGTGGGAAGGATGAGCGGTGATGTTTGCCAAGTTGACATGCATCACAGTTTAGAGGAGGATGATGAGGAGGAAGGTGGGCAGAAGCTGGCGCAGAAGTCGGGGAGGAGCATGTCCAAGGCGAAGATGCCATTGGAGAAGATCTGTAGAGGAGGAGGAGAAGGCGGATAAAGCAGAAACGTTGTCGAGGAAGTAGAGGCCGCCGCTCTCAGTCTCAGTAGCAATCGTCCGTTGGGAGACCGATCCTGAAAAGAACAAGAGGTAGGGGTGAATGTGACAGAACATTGTAGTTGTTTGCATAAAGAAGTAACCGATAATAAATTGCAAGGAAACTTGGGCACATAGAGGTATCAGCCATGCAGAGAGATGGAGTGACTTGAATTATGCCCGTCCCATTGACCGGTGAGGGAGAGCCATCCGCAACAATGACCGGGGCAATCGATCGTGTGTTTCAAGAAGAGAGAAACACTGAGGATTGCCAGTCATGTGATTTGTAGCACTAGAGTCGATTAGCCGTCTTCCGCGAGTAATAACGTGAGCACTACCGGAAGAGGTGACCACTAAGACGGACAGCCTGGAGGAGGTGGAAGCCATGAAGAGAGACTGTGCGAGAACAACAGGATGCAGGAGAGGAGCAAGCCACGACAAAACAGAAAACAGGTTGTGCGGTGTAAGAACCGAACAAAAAACAAACCGAAATGATTTTAACTGAAACTTTATTATCCGAAAAAGATATCTATTACAAAGGTATGGCCTTCCTTATATAGAATAGAGGAGAGAAGAGAGAAAACAAATAAGAGATGTGAGACTAAAATTTACATGACACAAGCGGACTATACAAAAATAAACTGCATAAGCCGCGCGGTTAGGCAGAAGGGCTAACCGTTCGGCTACTACCAGAGAGAGAGATCGCTATGGGAGACCGCTAGACCGCCCGGTCTCCAAGTCGCCAAAGACAACCCGCTAGACTGCTTGGACCTCAGACAGCAACACATAGCAACCAGACCGCTGAAGGGTAACCGCCAAACCGTGCGGTCATCAACCCGCCAAGCAGACCGCCAGACCGCCCGATCACTAACTTCAACACTCCCTCTCAAGCTGGAGCATATATATCGATCATGCCCAGCTTGTCACAAATATGAAGAAAAGAGGTAGATACTGGCTTGGTGAAGATGTCTGCCAGCTCTTTATCAGAAGTGACGAATGGAGTGCAAATTTGTTCTTTAAAAATCTCTTCTCGAATGAAATGACAGTCGACCTCATGTGCTTGGTTCTTTCATGAAAGACTGGATTTTTGGAGATGTATATGGCAGCCTTGTTGTCACAAAACATAGGTAGAGGATGGTGGTAGACCTCTCCTAAATCCAGCATGAGTGCTCGTAGCCATTTTAACTCACAAGTGGTCGATGCCATACTCTGATACTGTGCTTCAGCACTGGACCTGGAAACAACAGACTGCTTCTTGCTCTTCCAGCTTACCAGATTTCCCCCAACAAAGGTGTAGAAACCGGAGGTAGATTTGCGATCCCCTTTGTCATCAGCGTAACTCGCATCTGAGTATGCTTCATCCCTCAGGTGACCATTCTTCTGAAAAAGTAATCCTTTCCCAGGCGCTGCTTTGACATACTCCAAGATCCTCAAGGCGACTGTAGATGGCACTCCTTAGGAGCTTGCATGAATTGACTCACCTTCCCCACAACATAGGAAATGTCGGGCCTGGTCACGGTGAGATATATGAGCTTACCAACTAGACGCCTGTACCGCGTAGTATCTGAAAGAAGGGGCGAATCATCCGTCCAGGTTTTGTCTTCTCCAATAGCTATGGGGCATCGGGCACTTTTGGCTCCAGTCAATCCTGCTTCTTTTAAAAGATCTAGAGCATACTTACGCTGGGAGAGGACTAAGGAGTTGGGCTTCCGAGAGATTTCAATCCCCAAAAAGTACTTCGGAGAGCCCATAACTTTCGTGACCAGATGTTGACGAAGATGCCTCTTTGTCAAGGCTACCCCTTCCTTATCATCACCAGTGAAAAGAATATCATCGACGTACACAGCAAGAACCACCAGGCCCGAGGAGGTTTTGCGAATAAATAGCGAGTGATCGGCAGAGATGCGCACAAAACCAACGGCCGCCACGATGCCGCTGAACTTATCAAACCAAGCTCGAGGACTCTGCTTGAGGCCATAGATTGCCTTCTTCAACCGACATACTCGGGTCTCCCATGAGCAACATACCCAGGAGGTTTCTCCATATAGACGACCTCATGAAGATCCCCATAAAGGAAGGCATTCTTGACATCCAGCTGCGAAATCGGCCACTCTCGATTGACCGCCACAGAGAGAAGGACTCGGATGGTGCTGAGATGAGCCACCGGAGATAAATTGTCAAAGTAATCAACTCCATATGTCTGAGTAAAGTCCTTAGCAACAAGGCGAGCTTTATAACGGTCCACCATGCCGTCGGGGCCAAATTTGACCACAAAGACCCAGCGACAGCCAACAACATCAGTACCGAAGGGAGGAGGAACAAGAGTCCAGGTACCTCGCTCCGTGATGGTCGTCATTTCCACATCCATGGCCAGCTTCCAGTGGGGAATATCAAGGGCCTCCTGATAGGAACGAGGCATGGCAGTGGCAGAGATAGCCAGCGTAAATGCCCTGCGAGAAGGGGTAAGACGATCATATGAAACAACAACAGCAAGGGGGTGTAGGGTACATGTCCGCACCACTTTACGAAGAGCCACAGGAGATCCAGGTCGGCGGCGCCCTCGGTATCCGGAGCGTCCATGGCAGAGAGATCTGGCCCATGAGAAGAGAGCGACGGCGGTGGAGAGGATGGAGACGGTGATGGAGAAGTGGGAGAGAGAGGTGGAGCGAGAGGAGGGGACAGAGATGGTGGAGGGGTGGATATCTCGGTAGGAGACAAGGGAACAAAGGGAATAGCAGGAGAATCAGAAGCTGGGGGAAGAGGAGAGGAAGTGGGGGAAAGAGAGGAGGATTCAGCTGAGAAGTAAGAGGCATTCTCGAAGAAGGTAACGTCAGCAGAGACGAACTGCTGACGAAGAACAAGGTTAAAGCAACAATAGCCTTTCTGAGTGGTGGAGTACCCCAGAAAGACACATTTGGTGGAGCGAGGGGATAACTTGTCCGGGTGGCAGGTGGGGCATGCACAAATGCAATGCATCCAAAGATTCAGAGAGGGAGAGAAAAAGGCGCCTTGCCCGGATACAGAATGGAGAAAGGTGTTTTCCCATGGAGAACGTGGATGGAATGCGATTGATGAGGTAGCAGACAAGGAGAACAGCATAGCCCCAATAAGAGCGAGGGACATGCATCTGGGTCATCAATGTGCGAGCCACATCGAGGAGGTGACGGTTTTTTGCGTTCCGCCACCCCATTTTGTTGGGAGGTGTAAACACAGCTTGTCTGATGAATAATGCCATGTTGCACACAGAAAGATGTAAAAGCATGACTCAGATACTCTTTAGCATTGTCGGAACGAAAGGTTTTAATACAAACATTAAACTGAGTTTTAATTAACTGATAAAAAGAGATCCATACAGCTAAAGTTCAGAGCGATCTCGTAGGAGATACACCCAAGTACAGCGAGAAAAATCATTTATAAAAGTTACAAAATAAGAACTACCCGACCAATGGTGAGGGTAGGAGCAGGTCCCCAGACATCGGAGTGGACAAGATCAAAAGGACGAGTAGAGCCCCGACCTTGCTTCAGGGGGAAGGAGGAACGGTGATGCTCGCCGAGTTGACAGGCGTCACATTGGAGAGGAGTACTGGAGGGAGGGAGGTGGGGCAGAAGCTGATGTAGAAGTCGTGGTGGAGGATGACCGAGGCGGAGATGCCACTGGAGAAGATCCGTACAAGAAGAGGAGAAGGCAGACAAGGCAGAAACGTTGTCGAGGAAGTAGAGACCGCCGCTCTCAGTCCCAGTAGCAATCGTCGGGTGGGAGCTCGGATCCTGAAAAGAACAAGAAGTCGGAGTAGATGTCACAGAACACTGAAGCTGCTTGCATAAAGAGGTAACAGACAATAGATTGCATGGAAACTTGGGCACATAGAGAGTGTCTTCTAGTCGTAGTGACAGAGTAACATGAACCACTCCCGTCCCATGAACCGGGGAGGGAGAACCGTCCACAACGAGGACCGGGGGCAACCGATCATGTTGTTCGAGTAAAGAGAATCACTGAGGATTGCACGTCATGTGATTAGTTGCACCAGAGTCGATGAGACATTTACCTTGAGTCACCATGTGGGCACTACCTGAGGATGTGACAATAGAGGCAGACGGCTTGGAAGAGTCACCGAAGGGGCGAAGATGGGGATGCTTCGTCCAGCAGTGTTCGGAAGTATGTCCGATGCGGCCACAGTGAGAGCAAATGTAGCGGGAAAAAGCACGTCCGCCGGACTGGTGACTGTGGCTACCAGAGCCACTCCGCTGAGTGTGATGAGAATAGTTGTCCGGTGGAGGAGAGCGGGCAGAAGTGGGCGCTGAAGGAGAGAGGTGACAGCAGCGATGCAGGCAGCAGTAGCATCTAAGGTAGGAGATTCTGCCTCACCCAGAATTTGCTGGCGGATCATGTCATAAGTATCAGGAAGCCAGAGCAGATAACACACAACCGGAAGCTCCTGAAAGTGCTTGTGTTGTTGAGCCAAATCCGCAGAAAAGGGCGATTCTGAAGAATCTCAGCCCCAAGAGCCTGAACCTGTTGGTAGGCAGCAGCAGGAGACAAGGTAGGACGGGCAAAGAGGTCTGCATACAATGTATAGATGCGGGACGTCTGAGCCCCCTTGGAGTACAGAGCGGCAAGATGAAGCCAAGCGGCCTTGAACGTCTCATCATGACGGATGACGGGAAGGCACTCATCGGAAAGACTGTTAGCGAGCCAAGTATGCACAGCGCGTCACTCGCATCCCAGTCATCAAAGAGAGGTGAAGTGATAGGAGGTGGGTCATCAACGAGATGGTGGCATTTGCATTGCGAGCGGAGTAGAAAGGTGAAAGAGACGCTCCAATCCGGGTAGTTGGAGCCGACAAGCTTGGAAACGGTGCCAAGGTTCCGGAAGGAGTAGGAGGAAGAGGCGGAGCCGGATTGGTGACAGGGGTGGTGGCAGTAGAAGCATCAGAAAGAGCCATAGGAGCAGGAAAGGAAGCCGGGCGGTTAGGAAACAACCCGCACGGATAGGAAGAAAAGCTGCAGCAGTCACGAGGGGGGGGGGAACCAGCGGCCAGAAAAGCCACGACCAAGCCGCAGACCCAAGCAGAGGGGAAGAAGTCGAACGGCTAGAGGACAGCCGCTCGAACAGGAGCAGCGACAAAATAGGTCGCGACGACAGGAGGCGACGACTTAGAACAGGAAACAAAAAAGTCGCGCACACAGAGGGGAACGACAAGGAGAGGAAGAGGCCGCGCAGACAGGGTGCAAACCGGCGAAACAAGCCGCGCGGACAGGGAAGGCACAGAATCAGGAAAGTAGATCGAGTCCTCTGATACCATGTAAGAACCGAACAAAAAACAAACCAAATGGTTTTAACTGAAACTTTATTATCCGAAAAAGATCTATTACAAAGGTATGACCTCCTATATAGAATGGAGGAGAGAAGAGAGAAAACAAATAAGAGATGTGGGACTAAAAATTTACATGACACAGGCGGACTATACAGACATAAACCGCACAAGCCGCGCGGTTAGGCAGAAGGGCTAACCGCTCGGCTACTACCAGAGAGAGAGATCGCCATGGGAGACCGCTAGACCGCCCGGTCTCCAAGTCGCCAGAGACACCCGCTAGACCGCTTGGACCTCAGACAGCAACATATAGCAACCAAACCGCTGAAGGGTAACCGCCAAACCGTGCGGTCATCAACCCGCCAAGCCAGACCGCCAGACCGCCCGGTCACTAACTTCAACATGCGGCTAGGAAGGGTACGACCAAGAAGCAGAGCAAAGCAAAGGGAAAGAAGTCGCGCGCTTGCGAGAAAGCCGGGCGAATAGAGGAGACGAACAAGTCGCACGGCTAAAGCTTAGGTCGCGGCGACTAGCAAGCAGGAGCGGCTAGAAGGCAACAGTCGCGGCGACTTAGGAACAAGTCGCGTCGACTAAGAAGAGAGAGCGGTGAGAACAGGCCGCGGCGAATTAAAGGGCAGGTCGCAGCGACAAAGAGAGGAAGTAAGGAACCAAGCCGCGAAGACAGGTCGCGGAAAGGAGAAACATGCCGCGAGAACAGGTCGCGGGAAGGGACAAGCCGCGCGAACAGGGCAACGGGCAGAAGAGAAATCAAGCCGCGAAAACATGTTGCGAAAAGAAAGATGAAGCCGCGAGATCAGAGAGAGCGCACACAATCAGGAGGAAAGGACCGAGTCCTTTAATACCATGTGCGAACAGAAAATAACTAGCCGAAAATTGGAGTAATGTAAACTTATTATTCCAAAAAAGGTATCAATTACAATGGTATAGCCTCCCTTTTATAGAATGGAGGAGATGAGAGAGATTACAGTTAAGCAATGCGAGACTAAAAATTTACAAGTATATGCGGCTTTACAAAAGATAAACCGGACAGGTCGTGCGGTTAGACAAACTGACTAACCGCCCGACCACCAACAGGAGGAGAACAAGCAACACAGAGAGTAAGCCGTCATAGGAGACCGCTAGACCGCCCGACCTCCAAGTCGTCTGAGACAAGCTGCCTGACCGCTGGAACACCAAATAGCAACAGCCCGGCACACAAACTGGTTGGGAGAAACCGCCAGACCGCCCGGTCTCTGAATAGCAACAGACCGCCCAGTCTCCATCCTGCAACAATTAAAAAGGGATGTCATAATTTAAATTGGACATATTCACCCCCCTCTAGGTCATTAGTAATCCTAACGTAAACATTTACACAAATTAATTAGGAAAATTTCAAGTTTCTAGATTTAGGCTAATATGTCATGATAGACCCCCAATAATTATCTTAGGGCTTTTGGATAAAAATTCGAAGTACCACCTGTCATGTAAATCATATAGCTTAGATTGGTCTACATATAGTAAAACTGTGAAAATTGTGATAACATGTGGAATGAACTTAGGAAGATGGGGTTAATAGTTTATTGATTTTGGTGAAGTGAAAATGAGTTCATCGTTAGGAGTCATGATGTGGAAGTATTAGGTCGACTAGTGTTAAATGGTGCTCGGATCGACGAAACATCGTCCTTCCTGTGCAGGGAAAGAAAGACAAAATACACTAGGTTAGATTAATTATAACTTCAAATGGGATTTGATATGGGTAGATACAATAATAATAAGTGTCTTGCGAAAGGGAGCTTTGGGCTTCAGCCCATCGTAGTTCCCAGTGCCCTCGAGAGCCCTTTACAGGGACTTCCTAGGGCAGTCCAGGTTAACGTAAGTCGAAACACTAAATGAATTACAAGAGTAATTAGAAATACTATATGATTACACTTACACTCACACTCCCCAGTGTTATGGAAGTTAGGTTGGATCTCATGAGCGGTATGCTCGTGGTTTTGGTGATGAGCAGGTTAGCCCGGCGAGCCGATGGCTCAGATGGTTTTGTGACAGACGGGATGGTCTGGGGAGCTTTAGCTCGGTGGGAAAATACATTAATGTTGCATGTGCATAAAATATAAGGTGGTGGGTCTTCGGTATTGGAGAATCGTCGCACCGACACCAATACGTTGACTCAGAAAGTGTGTTTAGCACCTAGCCAAATAAAGTCTGGTGCCTCAGCCGGCAAGAGTACGCAGGAGCTACGCATTGTACACAAGCATTGAGGCGTACGATAGGTCTGACTGGTAGTCCTGATACCGATTTAAAGGTGGGTGAGGCCTAACCCACCACTTCTGTTTGTCACTACGGAGGTATCTTGGGAGGTTAGGCTCCAGAAAGGGGAAACTAAAGGTTTGTGTGCACAGAGTCGGGTGTGTGTGTTGCACTTGCGTGTTCTTATCATAACATACTTGCATGACATAGCATAATCATTGCATATAACCCTAGACACATTGTATAAATTGGTATGAGACTCTTTATACAATAGGGCTTGCAAAACGACTCCTTAGTCTATAGATTTGTATGGGCATTCTTATAGGTCATGGTTACTTACTTTGTTTACCTTCTTGTAATATACTTGCTTACCTTGTTCATGTGTATACTCATATTTCTTACCTACTATTTGCTTACTTATACTTGTTGTGATCTTATGCTCATGATAGAGTAGTTCCGCTGTCACCTACTTACTTTTATTACTCTCCACCTTAAATACCTTCCCTTTCCTTCTCCCCGCTCAGTGCATTGGGGCAATTGGGGGAGGGGTGGAGGATGATAGGACTTAGTCTTTTTAGACTAAACGGTCGTTGACCAAATCATTTTAGAGGATCATGGAGCCGAACCAGGAGATGCAGCCCCAGAGGTCGATGTGCTTGGAGACGGGACAGTCTAGCACGAGAGTTCAGGCAGCAGGGACAGTGAGTCTCAATCATTAGTAGTTACTATAGATTTGCTTCACGATGAGTGACTTGTAGTGAGGATCATGATGTATCAAGCATGAGTCCCTTTTTTATTAGTACTTTGATTTATCGTTACTGTGGACTCTCCCTTCATGGAGATTTATTTTATATTCATGTGATTTTCTGGTGGACCAGCATTTGAGTTTACTTTACTCTTTGTACTTACTCGTCTCTTCTGCGATCGGTATTGTTGAAGCCAAAATTTGACTCCGACAAATGTTCGCAAAATAGGGGCGTAGCCGACACCTACTAGGCTCAAGCTTCGATCTCCGACTGGTCGTGAAGGACTAGAAAACTGGCCCAAAGCCGCAGCAGGGAGGTCCCACGCTTACCTGGAAGGTCACTGAGAGCTTCCCCTCCAAAGCCAAAAGCTGGGCTTGGAGTTCCTCATAAGACAATGCCGATGATTCGGTGACGGACCATCCACGCTCACCGCACCAGAATGTTGAAGCCAAAATTTGACTCCGACAAATGTTCGCAAAATAGGGGCGTAGCCGACACCTACTAGGCTCAAGCTCCGACCTCCGACTGGTTGTGAAGTACTAGAAAACTGGCCCAAAGCCGCAGCAGGGAGGTCCCACCGCTTACCCGGAAGGTCACTGAGAGCTTCCCCTCCAAAGCCAAAAGCTAGGCTTGGAGTTCCTCAGAAGACAATGCCGATGATTCCCTCAGAGTGGAAAAAGATCCTTCTGAAGAACCCCTATGGGCTTATTTATAGATTTCGGAATCTGAACTGCCAATTACAAAACGTACTGGTCTGAAATTACCGGGTACCTCTGGCTTGGTCTGCCAACAGCCAAACTCCGCTGTTCTGAGGGGCTATACGCAGGCCACTAAGGGTAAGAGGGTAAAACTACCCGGGGTAGAAGAGTAAAAAAACCACTATTGACATGGAAAATATAAAAATGGTCTCTTCTTGCCCTGTCGAGTGGAGAAACGCCTGTCGGCGAGATGGACCCCACTGCCCGTCTCGCCGGCGCCCTTCGCTATGAGGTCTTCTCGCCGCTGGAGGCCCTCTTGCCTCTGGAGCCCCTCTCGCCTCTGGAGGCCCTCTCGCCTCTAGAGGCCCTCTCGCCTCTGGAGGTCTCCTCGCCCCAATGGGGTACCTTGCACACTGAAGAGACAATCATCTCGCATCTTGCGAGTGGGCCCCTTGGTCCCATTCACCTGCCTCGACTTATTTGCTCTTTGAGGGCTTCTTGCGAGCCCGAGGTTGTACACAATCCCCGCTCTTTTCGAGATTATTCTAAGCTCAAAAAGAATGTCCAACCGAGGCTCGTTATTTAAGGCGCATTAAAAAACGTATTTATGAGGAATCTTTTATGATGCCCCACCGGGGCCTATAAATATAGGATCCCTGCTCCGCACACTGGGCGTCCTACTTTGCACATCCTTCCCCCCAGCTTGAAACCTTCGTCATGACGCACAGTCAGAGCTTTCGTGAACGTCTCGCACTGGTGCGAGAGCAGCACAAGGCCAACGTGGCCTCTTTTACCTCTTCATTAGTTTGCCCTCTCCCTCCATCATCTTGCCTAGAAAAGATGAAGGTCGATGGTCCGTCGCCTGCCGCAGGAGACCTGTCTCGCGCTGCCCTGGAAACTGTTCCCTCCCCTCATGCATCTTCCAAGGAGAAAGAGGTGGGTTACTTGCTTCTGCCGCTGTCATCTCTGCAATCGTGTTCTCTCTTTCGTTGACTAGTGTTTTTTCAGGGAGTTCTTGTGACTTCGCAGCACCCGGAGAGCCCGCGAGATGGTTCTGTCGTCCACCGCGAGGAGTACGATTCGCAGACCTCTTCTACTCCCCCAACTACTCCCAGCGAGAGGAGGGATGACCCTTCCCCGTCCGCCGAGACATCTCGCCTTCCTGGTAAGAGACCTTCCCTCGCCCTTTTGAATCCTCTTCGCTATTCTCACACCCTTCTACGAGTGCCTCTTCCACCCTGCCTCTGCACCCCTTGCGCAGATTCTCGGGCCAACTCGCCTGTTGAGGAACAACCAAAGCGACTCTCCGTCTCGCCTCCTCCTGTAGATGGGATTGAAGACTATCTGGGTGCCCTTCGAATCCAGCGGAAATGAAGCGCAAGACAGCTGAGCTTTTTTCGGAAGCACGCACGCATCATCCACTCCTTGCTGCAGATAAGCAGGCCGCGGAGAGGCGCATCGAATCGCTGGAGAACAAATGCGCTCGCCTATCCTCCGAAGCTAATGCCGAGCTAGATGTTGATGGCACCAACCCTGAAGCCATCATTAATGAGACTGATATGCAGCTCCGTCTCGCGCGCCGTGGTCTTGAATCCATTCGCGCCTTCCACTCGCGGAGTAGACCTCCGTGTGCGGGAGCTCGCGGTGGCCGCTGGGAATGACACCCGTATTGAAGGACGTCCGTCTCGCCGCTTCTTTTTATTTTTGAATGTTGTAATAATAACAGTCTTGTAACGTCGTGTCGCCTAATCATGAAGAAACTGGCTGCTACGCGGGATGATCTCTGAATACGTATCTTTACTGCTGACTTTTTATTCCCTTTCTAATTTATTTTTTGATTATATTATACATATATTCTTTTTTGATTGTGATGGGTCGCTTCGATCGAGATTTAGGAGAGAGAAACGAACGCCGACTCTTCCCCTCCCCTTATACTTTTTTCCCGCCCATCAATCATTGCTCTGTATCGGTTATAAATATGCCTGGCCCGGGATCAGATGGATACCACACTTTTTACTCCTGCCGCTACCCAAGCTCTTGCCTCTCTGATTTTTCGTCTCGCCGAGCCCTCTCGCTCCTCTCTCTTGCTTCTCTCGCCAACTTCTTCTTTTCCCTCCGTCTCGCCGAAGATCGTCTCGCAGCAGGAGATGGGTAAGAAGAAGGTTGAGGAAGGTGAGGGGCGCAGTCGCTGTGGGAAGAGGTTCACCGACCACGACTTCTCGTTTGGCCGGCTCCCTCAAGAAGATTATCATAGGTTTGCCCACGAGTACCTGAGGGATGGTGTCAAGTCACGTCCCCCCAAAGTCGGCGAGTGCATCAATACCTACTACCCGGGAGAACTCGCCTTCCCCGTCTCGCATTTTGAGGAAGGGTTGCAGCTGCCCCTTTGGCCTGAGGTAAAACAGGTCCTCAAATATTTTGGTGTCGTCCCAACGCAGTTCAACCCTAACACCATCTCGGTGTTGATCTCTTTCGCCTGCTATATGCGCCGGGAGCGAATCGAATTCAGCTTGACGACCTTCCGCAAGCTCTTTATCTATCATGCCAACGCCGATGGCGTCTCATACTTTACTGGGCAGGGGCTTAAAGTGTGCAAGATGCCCAATAAGAACCACACTGGCTCACTCGATTTGTCTTCATCCGGGGAGATCGTGTTGATTTCGGCGGCATACCTCTCGCGCCGGTGTCTCCGCCAGAGAGCTTCTACGCCACCCCACAAGTCAGTGCCTAGAGAAGCTGCTGTGTGAATACCTAGTCGGCAAGAATTTCGAAGTCAACTTCTTGCGGCGAGGTCTCGACTCGCTTCCCCCTGTGCTCCCTGGTGAAGGTATTCTCGTTCTTTCGTTCTCGCGTCTCGCTATTTGTCGTCTCGCCGCTTATAACCCTTGCTTGCTTTTAGGTTAGTGAATCGTTCCAGGCCCTCCCTCCTTATAAGAGTAATATCCACCCAGCGAGAGGTCTTGATCTCGCCAACGCAGCGGCAGAGGCGGCGAGAGAGTCCTTGGCGCCCATCCCGCCGAAGAGGCCCACAGGCGACACGGCCCCCTCTCGCTCCAGCCCTCCCAAGAAAAAGATGAAAAAGGTCGTAGTCATCTCTAAGGAAAAGAAGAAAGCTCCCCAAGGGAGCCCATTTCTGTAGGGGAATCTCCACCACCCCTCTCGCCTAACCACCAGGCCGTCTCGCCTACTCGCGGGACGGTACTCCCTGATCAACCGGTCGCGCGCCTCCAACCTGCCTACTACGGCATCCAACCCGCAAGCTGCTATTCCTGAACATGCGGCTGCCACTTCCTCTCGCGAAGGCGATTCCTCTAGCCGTCCCTCCCCCTCCTCCCATATGAATTACAACCTGGGTCCCGTGGTTTATGATGTCGTCGGCGACCCAGTTCTGTTGTGGGGGCGGGACGCCAACCGCGTGTCCATCTCCACTCTCCTTCCTTCTTGGAAGGAGCAAGAGGTTCCCACCCGCCATACCTTCGCCGTGGGGTACGACCTCTATGGCGGCCTTGATGCCGTCTCGCCTGAAAGCGAGTCCACCAAGGATCTCGTGCTAAAAACTTCCCACCATCAGATGCGGGCCTTGGAGTTCTCACACCGCTCCTCTCGCTGCCTTATTTACATCAATTCAAAGTGGAAAGCAAGCGAGGAGAACCTGGAGGCGGAGCGAGAGAAGTCCACCGGGCTAGCGAAAAGGCTATCTGAAGCCGAGTCCCTCCTCGCGAAGGCCCAAGGCGGTGTGGTAAGCCTCAAGACTTTTTTCCTTTGGTTTCTTTTTTCCTTTTTCATCATTCTTGGCTAACTGCTGGGATCGTCCCTCAGGATGCCGAGATGGCGAAACAATTGTGCTCGCGCATGGCGGCTTTGGAGGAGGAGGTCGGGTATTGACAGCTGAGAATGCGTGTCTTCAGGCTGACGTCGCATCGTCGTCTCGCCGCGAGCCATTACGGATGCCTCCGCCACATTATTCTCATGAGGAAGTCGAGGAGCAATGCCGAGATGCTGGCGTTCGGGCGCAGAGCTGGTGCTGCAAATGATGAAGGATCTGGGGGTTGTGAAAGACGATTCCGAGACTGTGACTGCTCGCGACTTGGTCCCAGAACTCTATAGCGAGGAGAGCGATGATTCTTCATCTGGCGAGGAGGACTGATGTGTCGTTTCCAAGATTTAGAATCACTCTTCTCTAACTTTCATTATTGTAAAACTTTAAATCATACATATTTTTTGTGGTATCTGTCAAGTGACGAGCGAATGCTCATTTTTGTCCCATCTTTATTTTTGTTCTTTATTTTGTGAAGTTAATCTTTGGCTTGCTCCGGCTGCGGGACGGCGCTATCCCTCTGTCTCGCCGCTTAGCCTTTTCTGTTTTGCCTTTTTCTCTGACTTACGCGAGATGCCTTCTTGATCCCCTCACACCCGCGACACGGTGCGATACCTTGTCTCGCGAGTGTCCCCTCGCAAAAGGCGAGATGATCCTCGAGATCGCCTGCTGCGAGTGCCGCCACTCGCCTTAATCTTCCCCCTTTTACCTTAGCTTATTTTTTGTTCCCTAGGACCAAGCTGAGATGCTAAGATGTAATGTTGCTTTCAAGGAGACTTTCCCCATTATTCTGCCAAAGTGAATTTACTGCCCTATCAGCTTGATGCCGATGAAGATACCTCAATCCAAACCTATCCCCCACAGGCGAGCCTTCGGACCGCCAGCTAGATGAGAGCCTGCGCAGCGGATCTACCTGGGGCCGAGCCGAGCTCGGGGTGCCGATGAAGATACCTCAATCCGAACCTATCCCCCACAGGCAAGCCTTCAGACCTGCCAGCTAGATGAGAGCCTGCGCAGCGGGTCTACCTGGGGCCGAGCCGAGCTCGGGGTGCCGATGAAGATACCTCACTCCAAACCTATCCCCCACAGGCGAGCCTTCGGACCTGCTAGCTAGATGAGAGCCTGCGCAGGGTCTACCTGGGGCCGAGCGAGCTCGGGGTGCCGATGAAGATACCTCAATCCAACCCTATACCCCACACGCGAGCCTTCGGACCTGCCAGCTAGATGAGAGCATGCGCAGCGGGTCTACCTGGGGCCGAGCCGAGCTCGGGGTGCCGATGAAGATACCTCAATCCAAACCTATCCCCCACAGGCGAGCCTTCGGACCTGCCAGCTAGACGAGAGCTAGATGAGAGCTGCGCACCGGGTCTACCTGGGGCCGAGCCGAGCTCGGGGTGCCGATGAAGATACCTCAATCCAAACCTATCCCCCACAGGCGAGCCTTCGGACCTGCCAGCTAGATGAGAGCCTGCGCAGCGGGTCTACCTGGGGCCGAGCCGAGATGAGAAGCTCGGGGTGCCGAGCCGAGCTGATCCAAACCTATCCCCCACAGAGCCTTCGGACCTGAGAGAATCCTGCGCAGCGGGTCTACCTGGGGCCGAGCCGAGCTCGGGGTGCCGATGAAGATACCTCAGTCCAAACCTATCCCCCACAGGCGAGCCTTCGGACCTGCCAGCTAGATGAGAGCCTGCGCAGCGGGTCTACCTGGGGCCGAGCCGAGCTCGGGGTGCCGATGAAGATACCTCAATCCAAACTATCCCCACAGGCGAGCCTTCGTACCTGCCAGCTAGATGAGAGCCTGCGCAGCGGGTCTACCTGGGGCCGAGCCGAGCTCGGGGTGCCGATGAAGAGATCCTCAATCCAAACTTATCCCCCACAGGCGAGCCTTCGGACCTGCCAGCTAGATGAGAGCCTGCGCAGCGGGTCTACCTGGGGCCGAGCCGAGCTCGGGGTGCCGATGAAGATACCTCAGTCCAAACCTATCGCCCACAGGCGAGCCTTCGGACCTGCCAGCTAGATGAGAGCCTGCGCAGCGGGTCTACCTGGGGCCGAGCCGAGCTCGGGGTGCCGATGAAGATACCCAGTCCAAACCTATCCCCACAGGCGAGCCTTCAGACCTGCCAGCCAGATGAGAGCCTGCGTAGCGGGTCTACCTGGGGCCGAGCCGAGCTCGGGGTGCCGATGAAGAGACCTCAATCCAAACTTATCCCCACAGGCGAGCCTTCGGACCTGCCAGCTAGATGAGAGCCTGCGCAGCGGGTCTATCCGAGCCGAGCTGGGGCCGAGCCGAGCTCGGGAGAACCTGCGATGAAGATACCCTTATCCCCCACAGGCAAACCTATCCCCCACAGGAGAGCCTCCCCCACAGGAGCTTCGAGCTATGATGAGAGCCTCTATCTGGGGCCGAGCCGAGCTGGGGTGCCGAGCCGAGCTCGGGAGATGAACCTATCCCCCACAGATACCTCAATCCAAACTTATACCCCACAGCCTTCGTGCCTGCCAGCTAGATGAGAGCCTGCGCAGCGGGTCTACCTACCTGGATACCTCAATCCAAACTTATACCCCACAGGCCGAGCCGAGCTCGGGGTGCCGATGAAGATACCTCAATCCAAACCTATCCCCCACATGTGAGCATTCGGACCTGCCAGCTAGATGAGAGCCTGCGCACCGGGTCTACCTGGGGCCGAGCCGAGCTCGGGGGTGCCGATGAAGATACCTCAAACCAAACCTATCCCCCACCAGGCGAGCCTTCAGACCTGCCAGCTAGATGAGAGCCTGCGCAGCGGGTCTACCTGGGTCCGAGCCGAGCTCGGGGTGTCGATGAAGATACCTCTTCCTGTCATTAGGACTTCACAATAAACAATAGACAGGAAATAATTCGAGAAGTATATTATATTGACCATGCTTTGAGTACATATCTACCGCTCTCCCTTTCATGGGTAGAAGCATTTTAAGTCATCTCCACTCCAGGAGTGGCTCAAGGTCCTACCCTCCACATCCTGGAGGTAGTAGCCTCCTGCTTTTAACACTCTCTCTACAATATAAGGTCCCTCCCAATTTGGATTGAGCTTTCCCACCGGGGGGACCTCCTACCGCATCAACCTTTTTTAGTACCAGATCTCCCTCCGCGAATTGCTTTATCCTGATATGTTTGTCGAAGTGCTTTACCATTCAACGCTTGATCTCTTCTTGTCTGATGGCTGCTACGTCTCGCAGTTCCTCTTCCAGGTCTAGCGAGAGGCGCATGCCTTCTTCATTTTCAATCCTCACGCCTCGTCCCCATCACCTGCAGCCGCAACTCGTGGGGATCGGACCTCGAACTCCACGGGTAGGACTGCCTCACATCCATGGGAAAGCTTGAAGGGAGTCTCGCTAGTGGCCGTGTTCGGGGTTGTTCTCAAAGCCCACAGGACGAGGGGAGCTGCTCTACCCAATTCCCTCTCAAATTTCTCCACCTTCTTTTTTTAGCAGGTTTACGATAATCTTGTTTGCCGCCTCCACCTGACCGTTGCTCCGAGGGTGGTGGATGGAGGCAAACCTGAGGTCGATGCCCAGTTGAGTGCAGAAGCTGATGAACTCTTTACTAGCAAACTGGGACCGTTATCCGTGACGATGGCCTGAGGTAGCCCGTGCCTGCAGATGATCTCCCCCCAGACGAAGTTCCTGATGACTTGGGAGGTCACCTTTGCTAGCGCCTTAACCTCCAGCCACTTGGAGAAGTAATCTATTATGACAGGAGGAATCTCTTTGTCCACTAGCTGGAGGGAAAGACCCAACTAAATCCATTCCCTAGATGGCGAAAGGCCATGGGCTGTGATACTTCGGAGCCTTTGAGCCGGCAAGAGCTGGAGGGGGGCGCGTAGAGTGGCATTTTCTGCACTTCCTTGCAAACTCTGCCGCGTCCTTCCTCAGGGTGGGCCAGAAGTACCCTGTTGACCACCCTTGCTTCCAACGTCCTCCCTCCGGAATGACTACCACATTCCTCGGAGTGCACCTCCTCCAAAAACGTGTTGTATGTTCTCCTCTCGACACGCATCGAGCTAGGAGACCCAAAAGCATCCTTCGGTGCAATCCTCCCTCATACACGAGATAATGAGCTGCTATTGCCGGAAGTTTCTTGCCTCCTTGATCCCTCCAAGGAGGGTTCTTGTCAAGAAGAAGGTAATGAAGGGATCCACCACGAGGGTCGCCGATCCACCTCCATTAGCCCCCTCTTTCGATCGCGGGATGGAATAAATAGTTAGGGTACCCCCTTCCCGGGTCTGAACTTAGCCAATCTATCGGCAACAGCACTCTCTTCTCTGGGGATGTGCTGGATGGAGAACGTCCGGAGCCCCCCGATGATTGCCCTCACCTTGGACAAATATTTCACAAGGTGGGCTCCGAGCCTCGAACTCTCCTCGTATTGAGATGCCACCACCAATGAATCTGTGAAAACATCAACTCCTTAATCTCAAGCTCTTTGCCAAGCGAAGGCGGCTATCACTGCCTCGTATATGCTTGGTTGTTGGTTATGGGGAAATGCAAAGCGACCGCTTGTTCTATGGTCACCCTTGAGGACTTGTTAGTACCACCCCCGCACCGAGGGAGTGCTTTCCCGAGGCCCCGTCAACCGTTCATCTTCCATGTTTCTTATGGTCGTGACTCCCCGGCCCCGACTTCTGCGACGTAGTCTGCCAAGAATTCGGCCACTACCTGTGCCTTAATGGAGAGCCTTGATACGAATGAAATGTTGAACTCACTCAACTCGATAGACCACTTGGCCAGCCTACCCGAGTGCTCACTCCTTTGAAAAATCTTACGGAGAGGATGGTCCGTCACCACTCTGATCGAATGTGCTTGGAAAATATAGTCGGAGCTTCCTGGCCGAAACAATCAAGGCGTATGCCAGCTTTTCTAGGATAGGGTAACGAAGCTCCGCCTTCTTTAGGATCCTGCTAACATAATAAATGGGCAGCTGCTTTTTCCCCTCTTCTCTGACTAGGACGGAGCTCACCGCCACTGCTCCTACTCCTAGGTACAAGGTCAGATCCTCCCCCTCCTTTGGGCTTTGAAGCAGAGGAGCCAGGAGAGTTGCTCCTTCAGCTTTTGAAAAGCTTCTTCACACTTCGTGGTCCACTCAAACCTCTGATTCCCTCGTAGGACTTTAAAGAAAGGTGAGCACTTCTCCCCTGACCTGGAGTGGAATCTGCTAAGCCCGGCCAGCTTTCTGTAAGCGCTGCACCTTCTTAGCATTTTGCGGTGATTCTAGCTCTAGAATGGCTTTTTTCTTTATCTGGATTAGGTTCTACCCCTGCCGGGGTCAGAAGGTGCCAAGGAATTCACGACTTACCCGGGAAAACACATTTTAAGGGGTTCAACCTCATTTTGAACTTCATCAAGGTGGCGAACGTCTCCTTCAGATCCTGAGATGCGAGTTCACTCCATTGATCTTCACCATGAGATCATCAACGTAGACCTCTAGGTTCCGGCCCCTGGCCTTGGAAAACTCGATCCATCATCTGTTGGTGGGTAGCCCCTGTGTTTTTTAACCAAAGGGCATCATGTTTTAGCTAAAGCACACTTCCCTTGTGATGAAGGAGACGTCCTTGATGTCAGTAGGGTGCATCCGGATCTGATGGTAACCTGAAAAAGCATCAGAAAAACTCATAATATAAAAACCGACGGCTGAATCAACCAGCGCATAGATTCGAGGCAGGGGGGGGTAGCAATCCTTAGGGTATGATTTATTTAATTAAAGAAAAGTCGATACACATTCTCCATTTTCCACCTCCCTTTCTTCACCATTACCACATTGGAGATCCAATCTGGATACTAGATCTCTGAGATGAAGCCCACCTTCAGGAGCTTCTTGACCTCCTCGCGTATTAGCTCCTCTAGCTTTGTTGCGATGGTCCTCATCTTCTGGCATATGAGGCGCGTCCGGGGGTCCAGATTCAGGCGGTGGCAGGCCACGTCCGCATCGATGCCCGTCATGTCTGCCGCGCTTCAAGCGAAGACGTCGATGTTGCTTTTAAATGCAGGCCCGCATCCGCTCCTGGTCCTCGGGGCTCAAGCCCCCGCTGATCCGCACCCTTTGTACCTGCCCTTGGCTGGTGTAGACCTCCATCTCCACCACTTCCTCGGCCACCTCCAGCGCGACTGCTCCCAGCCGTCCCTTGCTTCTTCCTCCAGCTCCGGCTCTTCCTCCCCTCCTGCTCTGTCAACTTCCATCGCCTCACCCTGCTGCAGCTCAATTTCACGCCTCTCCGGGCTTCCTCCTCCGTCTGTTGGAACACATATTACTAATTTGGGTCAGGATCACTATGTCTCTAGGAATCTGTGTTTGACCTTCTTTATAGCTTAATAGGTCAATTAGAATTGAGTCTAAGGGTTAGAAGTCTAGGTTTGGAAGCTGCCCTGAAGACCAAGTTTTTTGGAGACTAAGTCCAATCGTCGAGCTCAGCACGACGATTCGTCGAGCTCAGCACGACGATTCGTCGAACTCGGTCGACGATCGTCTAGCTCAACTTCTGTAGTTCGTCGAGCTCCATTCGACGATCGCTGAGCTCAACCTCATAATATCGTCGAGCCCACTCGACGATCGCTGAGCTCAACTTCGCAATATCGTCGAACTCCATTCGACGATCGGTGAGCTCAGGTCGACGATTTTAACTCTGCATTGGATCCTTGTCTCTGAGCTCAGTTCGACGATCTTGAGCTCAGATCGACGATTATCTGCTATTGGATTTTCCAGTTCGCTGAGCTCAGCTCGACGATAGCAGAGCTCAGTTCGGACGATTTCAGTTATCTTTCAGAATTCAAATTTAAATCAGATAGAAGTTATTATGCATTTAATTCAGGAAGATCTGCCAGCTGTTTCATTTACTTCTGGAGCAAGTTTCAAGGATTTTTTCAAGGAACAATTCAGTGGACTTTCCTTGAGAAGAAATTATGCAATTAAGGCTGTAATCAATGCAGACCAACGGCTATCTTTGACAGAGTGATGTTCTATTCTGGCAGAGAATAAAAGACAGAATGTTTTTGAATGGGAATAGGAGAAGAACAAACAAAGAGAAGAATACATAAAATTGATTGACAAGAAGAGGATTACACAACTCAGAATACAGAGACTCTTTCAAAATATTCTGTCAACAAGAATTCTGAAGAACACTCATCACAGAGATCAAGCTTTCAAAAATCTTCAGATCTCTTCAGCTCTCAAGTGTTCAAGGCCAACATCATTTCAAGGCTCCAGACTCTCAACATTTCAGCTTGCTGAAATCATCTTTTGCTGGAGATCTATCTTTGAAGGCCTATCACCTCAGCAAAGCTCATCTTCCTGAAGATTTCTAGGATTCAGAGGGGAGCTTTGAATCAATCACTTAGTCTCTCAGTTGATTGAGAAAGAGATGACTGCCATCACTCTCTCACCCCCACTCTGTAAAGGGTTTTTCAAACTCCCTTCAAAGTTTGAATCTGGTTTTTGAGCACCTTGTCAAAAGCTCATTGGTGGCAAGACACCTGATCAAAAAATCTGATTTGGTTTTTGAGCACCTTATCAAAAGCTCATTGGTGCCCAGGACACCTGATCAACTCATCCTGCAGTGGATTCCTACCTAGGGTGGTAAAAGAGTGGATGTACCCAAGTTTGGGGAACCACTATAATTCCTTGTGTCATCTGGTTTTGCATGTTTTCTTTTTGTTTCTCTGGCCTAGATTCTCTTGTGCTTAGTCTCTGCATAGCTAGTTTTGTGATTAGTTTTATTTCTGCTTCCCTGCTCACACTCATTACAACAATTGTTGTAAAGCTTTGCAAAAGTTTTCCTTTGTGTTTTAAAAGCACCATATACTCTATTCACCCCCCTCTAGATATTCAGATCTAGTTTCCCCTTTCAATTGGTATCAGAGCCAGGTTGGTTTAAACATACCATACCTGATGGTTTGTACAGGCTAACACCCTGAACCCCAAGATCCCAAACTAGATCCTTCTATTATATTTTTTTTTATTAGATTTAGTTGCACAACTCATGGCCCAAAACAAAGATTATGCAAGCACCAGACCTCCAGTGTGCAATCTGTCAAAGTTTGCACTTTGAAAAGCAAGATTAGACTCTACATGAATTCTATTGACGAAGATATATTTAATTCTGTTTGACAGTGTGTCCAAGACCCCCAGAAAGCATAAGTACAAATGCTGTTCCACCTCCATCAGGAACAGATGCTGACATCAAAAAGTGGAAAGTATTGATGCCAAGGCAATGAACATTCTAGCTCAGACAATATCAGATGACATTTTTCAAAAGGTAGCTGAATGTAATTCAGCCAAGGAGATTTGGGACAAGCTCTCAGAAATTATCTCTGGCTCAGCTGATGAGAGAAAGGACAGAAGATCCCATCTCATCTCCCAATATGAGAACTTCAAGAAGGGGAGACTGAGTCAGTGGGAGACATTACATACAGACTGAGTCTAATTGTCAGTGAACTGAGGACATTAGACAAAGAGATCTCACTGACAGACTTAATGACAAGATCCTAATGGCGCTTCCCAGCACTTGGGATTCAAGAATCTGGCCAATTAAAGATGCCAGAAGTCTGAATGAGATCACCACTGAAGCCTTATTGGGTAAGCTCAAATCTTATGAGCTACTCATCAAGAACAGAGAGGAAGAACAGAAGGCTGCTTCACCAGCCACAAGAAAGGAGAAGACCATAGCATTCAAGCAACTGAGGATCTGCCTGAAGAAAAAGGAACAGGCAATGATGAACTTCTCAGCTTGTTGGCCAAAAGATTCTATAAGATGACCAGAAAGGGACTTTAGAAGAAGATCATACAAGTAGCAGGACAAGCCAAAGGTATGACAAGTCCATTGGCAATAACAAAGACATTATTTGCTTTGTTGCAGGAAACCAGGGCATATAGTTCCTGACTGTCCAGAAAACAAGAACAAGGACAGAAGGACAGAAAAGAAAGAAGAAGAAAGGAAAAGACTCCAAAAGGAGTGGCAATAGCAAACCTTCTTCCAGCAAAAATAAGCATACAAGGAAAGGATTTGTTGCTGAATCCTGAAGTGAGACTGAAGAGGAGTCAGAAGCCTCTTCCAGCTCTAGTGAGATGAGGATGATGCAGAGGAAAAGGAGTTCTGCATGATGGCAATCAATGGCTCACAACACAACTCAGAGAAGAGGAGTCAGAGTCAGACTCAGAGACTCAACCTGAAGAAGATCAGGTGAAGACCTATCCAACATCTAACCAGCAATGGTATTTGGATAGTGGGTGCTCTAAGCACATGACAGGGAACAAGGACAACCTCAATTCCTTTAGAGCCAAGCTTAGACCCAAAGTTATCTTTGGTGATTCCACTTTGGACAAACTAAAGTTATGGTGCAGTCCAGATTGGTTCTGTAACCTTCAAGAAGGTAGCATATGTAAAAGGACTGAAGCACAACCTAATCAGCATCAGTCAGCTATGTGATTAAGGCTACCAGGTGACCTTCAGCAAAACCTTATGCAAAATCAAGTCAGAGGACAACACAACTGTGTTGACAGGTAAAAGGAAAGGTAACATCTACCTAGTAGATTTTCTTTCAACTACTATAGATATCTGCTTGTTTAATTCAGTATGTAGACCAAATGTTTTATGTCATAAGAGATTAGGACACCTTAACCTTAGAACTATTGCTATCTACGCTCTCCAAGGACAACCTTGTTAGAGGACTACCTTCTGGCCCCTACAAGAAGGAAGGACTATGTAAGGCTTGTCAATTAGGCAAGCAAACTAAAAACAGTTTTAAGTCACTTAATAAGAGTGATTCACCTAGGATATTGTATCTGCTACATACACATGAATCTATTTGGGAACCCATCACAGTACAAAGCCTAGAGAGGAATCCTACACTTTAGTAATTGTAGATGACTTCTCTAGATTCACTTGGGTGTTGTTTCTAAGGAAGAAGTCTGATAACTTTAAGGTGTCTGACAGAGTTTTCTCAAATGTATAAAGATTGAGTTCAATACTCACATTGCCCTGATCAGAAGTGATCATGGGACAGAGTTTGATTCTCTTCTATGCAAGAGTTCTGTCAGAGTGAAGGGATCAGGCACACTTTCTCAGCTCCTAGAACTCCTCAACAAAATGGGTAGCTGAAAGGAAAAATAGAACCCTTATTGAATCTGCTACTACATTATTGTCAGATGCTCATCTACCTTTATCCTTTTGGGCAGAGGGCAGTGAACACCTCCAACTATGTGCTGAACAGGAGTCTGATACATAAACTGAAGGGGAAAGACTCCCTATGAATACTCAAAGGGAAGAAACCTAAAGTTGACTATTTCAGAATTTTTGGTTGTATTTGCTATATTCACAATAATGATAAGAAATATTTAGCAAAATTTCAAGCCAAAGCTGATGAAGGGGTGTTTCTGGGATACTCCATGATCAGCAAGGCCTATAGGGTCTATAATAAATCATCTTTGAAAATTGAGGAATCTGTTCAATATTCTGTGTGATGAAACTAACATGTATTTCAAGGAGAAGATTTCTTCTACCATAGAACCTTTACAGGACACTCTCTCGTTGAAGATATGAACAAGTTACAGGTTGCTCAAGAAGAAGAAAGCAGTGAAGATGAAAGCAATGCTCAACATATTGAACCACAACCTGAAGAGCCAGTTGTTGTACCACAAGAGGAAACAACAACACAGGTTGGTGAACAATCAACACCCCCTGTTGATTTAGTAACATCAAGAGACCATCCAATTACCCCAATAATTGGAGAACTCTCATGGTGTACAAACCAGAAATCAGGTCAACCAAAACCTGTTGCACACCTGCTTCCTTTTCAAATTGAACCTCAGTCCATTCAAGATGCAGAGCAAGATCCACACGGATCATTGCAATGCAAGAGGAGTTGCATCAATTTGAGAGGAACAAAGTATGGGAACTAGTGCCAAAGCCAAAGGATCATTCCATTGTTGGAACAAAATGGGTATTCAGAAATAAACTGGATGATCAAGGAGTAATAACAAGGAACAAGGCAAGGCTAGTTCTCAGGGATATTCTCAAGAAGAAGGAATTGACTACGACCAGACCTTTGCACATGTTGCCAGATTGGAAGCCATCAGAATATTTCTAGCTTATGCAGCTCACAAAGGCTTCAAGGTTTATCAGATGGATGTCAAGAGTGCCTTCTTAATGGAGACATCAAAGAGGAAGTCTATGTCAGACAACCTCCAGGTTTTATCTCTCCAACTTATCCTGATTATGTTTTTAGACTGAACAAAGCATTATATGGTCTCAAGCAAGCTCCTAGAGCATGGTATGAGACCCTAGCATGCTTTCTCTTGGAAAATGGTTTTATAAGGGGTAGAGTAGACCAAACTCTTTTTATTAGAACTCATAAGTCCCATACCCTACTAGTACAAATTTATGTAGACGATATCATTTTTGGCTCTACTGACTCAAAATTGTGCAGAAGGTTTTTAACCTAATGCATTCTAAATTTGAGATGAGTAGCATGGGTGAGCTATCCTTCTTCCTAGGATTGCAAGTCAAGCAACATGCTGAAGGCATCTTTATTTCTCAAACCAAATATGCTAATAGAGCTGGTTAAGAAATTTGGCATATCTGAGGCATCTTGTATGAAAACACTCATGCCTACCAATGCTGTATTGGATGCTGATGAACATGGGAAAACCTGTTGATCAGACAACATATAGAGCAATGATGGCTCTTTACTGTATCTTACAGCTAGTAGTAATACCAGATATAATGTTTGCTACATGTATATGTGCTAGGTTCCAAGTAAGCCCTAGAGAGTCACACCTCATATTAGTAAAGAGGATTCTCAGGTATGTTAAAAGTTGTCCAAATCTAGGTCTCTGGTATCCAAAAGATCAGCATTTGAGTTAACTGGATTCTCTGATGCTGATTATGCTGGATGCAGAATTGACAGAAAAGCACCAGTGGAACTTGTCAGTTCTTGGTGATAGACTTGTCTCTTTGGTCTGTAGAAACAAACATCTGTGTCAACCTCAACTGCTGAAGCTGAATATATGGCTGCAGGCAGTTGTTGTTCACAAATATTGTGGATTCAAAATCAACTCCTAGACTATGGTTACAACTTAGAGAAGTCTAAAATCTTTTGTGACAATACAAGTGCTATTTCCATAGCTCAAAATCCAGTCCTCCATAGTAGGACAAAACACATAGAGATTAGGCATCATTTCTTAAGGGATAATGTTGAAAAGAACAAAATTGAACTGCAATATATCCCAACTGATTTACAAAGGGGAGATATTTTCACCAAGCCTTTGGATGAAAAGAAACACACTTTCTTCCTAAATCAGTTAGGAATGTTAGATGGAGGAAGTCTTAATTAATACCCAAGATTTTGAAAGCTAAAAATTGACCAAGACTAGGCAAAATTCTGATTTTTCTTAATGTCTAGGACTTTCTGATCTCTGAACTGCGCTCGACGATTTCCCCACAGATCGTCGAACGGAGTTCGACGATTTCCAGAATCGTCGAACTGAGTTCAGCGCCCTCAGATAGTATGAACTATCTCCTTCGGTCAACGATCGTCGAACGGCGCTCGACGATTTTGTTCCCTGAACGATCGTCGAACGGAGCTCGACGCCTTCCAAGATCGTCGAACGAAGATTGACGATATTGGAGTCTCTTCAGATTCCTTTAGAAGCCTAGATCGTCGAACTGAGTTCAACGATCTTTCAATTTCTGCGTCGAACCCTAATATAAAACTCATTTTTTCGCCGTCGTTCTCTCTTGCGCTTTCAATTTCTCTGCAAGAATTTTCTTCCCTCCAAACAGTTTCTACTACGCTTGTTCGGTTTGTTTGTTAAGTTTTTGCAGGTACCATGGCCGTCTCAGTTGCTGTCCTCGCCGCAATGAAGTTTGATGCAGGATTTGACATTGATCTGGACTCCTTCAACACCACTGATCAAATCTTCCAGGACATCCTGAGTTTATTCAAGGATCAGCATTTGTCTGCCCTCATGACCACAAGAATCAAACTTGCCTCAGATGAAATAAAGGATGGGTCTATACTGCTCACAACCTTGACAACAACACCATAGTTGGATCTATTGCTGGAACTCAGGTACCTCTGACCCCAACAGTTTTAACAGAGGTTTTTGGCTTGAGAAATGGTGAAGACACTGCTGAACTATCTGGAGAGGAATTTTCTGATATACTTGCCAGGATGGGTCATCCAGAGGAAACCCTAGCAAGTTGTTTAAGAGGAACTTGTCAGTTGAATACAAGTTTCTAGCTGATGTTGTAGGCAAGGGCTGTTGGCAAAGCATTCTGCACATGACACCATCTCCAGACATCAGCTCTGCCTCATGGGAGCTCTGGTAGATAGGAAAAGCTTAAACTGGGGAGAGGTCTTCTTTGACCTGATAAAGAAGAAGATTAATAAAACCTTTGTAAATTTGGAAGAATTCTTGGAGTTTTCCTTCAGGCAAGGTGCCCTGCTCTGCTGGTCTCCTCTGGAGTGCACATCAATGCCTCCAGAGACTCACCTGTGCCCTATTTGGGAAGTGGGACAGGCAAATTAGCAAGCCCAGCAGGCCCTCTTCAACTGCTCCTTCAGGCACCAGGACTCAAAGAGTCACTCCCCCTCAGGTTTCTGCTGCTGCCAGAAGACCTGGCTGTTGCTGGTGCTGCTTCCTCTCCTCCTCCAAGTTCAACCCTACCTCCAGCTCCATCCACCACTCCAGTTCCATCCACCATTACAATCTCTAGCCCATCTCCAACATCTATTCCATCTCCAGCAACAACTTCATCACCTCCAGTAGACCAATTCCACCATTATTCTCATATCCACCACCAGATGTCACATCATCTCCATCCATACCATCATTCACCCTTCTGGATGAATCCTACATGGATGATTCCCCCTCTTCTCCTCAAGAATTACCCTCCTCCTCAACATCTTTCCAGATCTCCTCCACCACATCCTTGACCAACCATCATTCACTCATCCATATCCATACCCTTGTCCTCCATCTCCACAATCCCCACACCTCAGCCATCCATCCCTCCACCACTCAGCCCTCCACTTCCACTTCCTCAGCCATCCCAATACCATCTACCTCTGCTCCTCTTCTTGAGCAAGTAGATCTCTCAGCCCTTGCTGACAAGTTGTATGAGCTCATTGCCCCCAGGCTCTCCCTCCTCTTGGAGACCTCTTTGGCCTCTACACTTGTCAGTGGCAGCTCTCTCTGCCAGGC
Organism: Platanthera guangdongensis; assembly: GCA_039583875.1. NCBI lineage: Eukaryota > Viridiplantae > Streptophyta > Magnoliopsida > Asparagales > Orchidaceae > Platanthera > Platanthera guangdongensis. The sequence goes on from CM077163.1 coordinate 15,710,504, forward strand.
TTTCCTCTCTCCTTCCTCAAGCAGCACCTCCAGCAGTGTGCCTTGATACAAGGTATCTGATCCAGGCAGGGGGAGATGCCCTATGAAGCCCCTTCATGCTGCTGTTGCTGCTGCTTCTTCTGCTCCTGCTGCTGCTGCTGGGCTGTGTTTGTATCTGCTGCTCCTGTTGCTGCTGCTCCAGTTCAGGCTCCTACTCCAGTCTTAGCAATAGACCTAAGGTCTTTGCTCTCTGCATTGATACTGCATACTACAGCTATCTTCCAGAAGCTATTGCTGTCCATCCCTCAGAAGATCTGTCTAAGGCAATGGTGCCTTTCTCTGGCTGTGACCCCAACATTCTTTCTTCCTTTGTACTCTCAGTGATGACTGCTGCTGCTGCGATAAAGAAAAGGCTGAATCTGCTTCTGAAATTGTTCTTGCTGCTGCTGAAGAAAATGTTCCAACTGCTGCTAAAAATCAAATTGTTTCTGATGAGCCCTATTTCCCAGGATTCTCTGATGATAGAGGCTGTGGTTTTTGAGCCTGCTGTAGATGTTGTTGTTGTTTCTGAACCTGCTGCTGCCATAATTCCTGAAATAACCAGTGTGCTTCTACTGCTGCCTCCTGTATCTGTTGTTACATCTGCTGCTGTATCTGTCTCTGTTGCTCCTTCTGCTTCTGCTTCTGCCCCATCTGCTGCTATTCAACTAAAAGAAGATTTGATGAAAAGGATTGATGCTTTATATGATGCTCAAAGCTCTGAATCTGATGACTACAACACTGCCTCTGATGATTCTTCTGCCACCATTGCAAGGAAAAGGAAGGCAAGAAGTAAGGCAATGAAAAGGATTCCACCTGCCAAAGTTAGAGATGACAATGATGTTCCCTACTATATTCTGCACAACTGCCCAATTACTGAACATTGGATGCAGTTCTCTAAAAATCAGCTAAAGACAATGAAGAAGAAAAGGAAGTATGAGAAAGGTTCCACCCAGTTCAAGCACCCTCATCCTCCTCCACCACCTCCACCTGATGCAGGTGCAGGTGGCAGCTCTGCAAGCCAAGCCCCATCTAGAAGCCAGGCTCCCTACCAACCCCATGCTAGAACCTATCAAAGGGAAAGCCAGTCTAGGGCTCTTACTCTAGAGAGGAGGATATAGGGGAAATCAAAGAGAGACTCAAGTTATTCTAAAGGGCATTCCAGGCAGCACCCTTATTCCAGGGGAGGACATGTTTCTTCTGATACATCTTCTGGTCCATTCCCCTATAAGCTCAAAGAAACTGTGACTGCCAGGACTCCTCAAGATACTTCTTCCAACAGGTATGAGCCACCTGTACCATTTGAGGATCCTGAAAAGAACCCAGCCTCTTGGACTGCCAGAATGAAAGAGTTGGCTGCATTAGACCAGATAAAGAAAGCCAAAGAACAAGGCCTAGACACCTCCAATATTTCTACTATGTCAGAACAAAGACAGAAGGAATTAGAGAGATATGCTTCCATCAAATTTTTTGATGCAGAAAGATATATGGAATTGCATCCTGCTGCTGTGGTTCCCAGGGCTACTAAGCAAATTTATTTGGGTGCAGCTGATGACACCAGATCCAAACAAGAAGCTTTAAATCCTAACAGAGAAATCAAAATGGTAAAAGGCCAAGAGGAAAGTAACTCTGTAAGGTGACAATCCTTTGTTTTTCTGACTGCTGTCTGGATATCATGTTATATATTTCTCTGTGATGTTCTGCATTGTGTCTAGCTGCTATTGTTTTCATGTTTTTCTGATTGTATGATGTTATTTGATTTTTCCAAAGTCTGTAAATAGTAATCCTAACCCAAATAGGGGGAGATTGTTGGAACACCCTATTACTAATTTGGGTCAGGATCACTATGTCTCTAGGAATCTGTGTTTGGCCTTCTGTATAGCTTAATAGGTCAATTAGAATTGAGTCTAAGGGTTAGAAGTCTAGGTTTGGAAGCTGCCCTGAAGACCAAGTTTTTCTGGAGACTAAGTCCAATCGTCGAGCTCAGCACAACGATTCGTCGAACTCCGGTCGACGATCGTCTAGCTCAACTTCTGTAGTTCGTCGAGCTCCATTCGACGATCGCTGAGCTCAACCTCATAATATCGTCGAGCTCCACTCGACGATCGCTGAGCTCAACTTCGCAATATCGTCGAACTCCATTCGACGATCGGTGAGCTCAGGTCGACGATTTTAACTCTGCATTGGATCCTTGTCTCTGAGCTCAGTTCGACGATCTTTGAGCTCAGATCGACGATTATCTTGCTACTTGGATTTTCCAGTTCGCTGAGCTCACTCGACGATAGCAGAGCTCAGTTCGACGATTTCAGTTATCTTCAGAATTCAAATTTAAATCAGATAGAAGTTATTCTGCATTTAATTCAGAAGATCTGCCAGCTGTTTTCATTTACTTCTGGAGCAAGTTTCAAGGGATTTTTCAAGGAACAATTCAGTGGACTTTCCTTGAGAAGAAATTATCCAATTAAGGCTGTAATCAATGCAGACCAACGCTATCTTTGACAGAGTGATGTTCTATTCTGGCACAGAGAATAAAAGACAGAATGTTTTTGAATGGAATAGAGAAGAACAAACAAAGAGAAGAAATACAGAGATTGACAAGAAGAGGATACACAACTCAGAATACAGAGACTCTTTCAAAATATTCTGTCAACAAGAATTCTGAAGAACACTCATCACAGAGATCAAGCTTTCAAAATCTTCAGATCTCTTCAGCTCTCAAAGTGTTCAAGGCCAACATCATTTCAAGACTCCAGACTCTCAACATTTCAGCTTGCTGAAATCATCTTTTGGCTGGAGATCTATCTTTGAAGGCCTATCACCCTCAGCAAAGCTCATCTTCCTGAAGATTTCAAGGATTCAGGGGGAGCTTTGACATCAATCCACTTAGTCTTCTCAGTTGATTGAGAAGAGAAGACTGCCATCACTCTCTCACCCCCACTCTGTAAAGGGTTTTCAAACTAACTCCTTCAAAAGTTTGAATCTGGTTTTTGAGCACCTTGTCAAAAGCTCATTGGTGGCAAGACACCTGATAAAAAAATCTGATTTGTTTTTGAGCACCTTATCAAAAGCTCATTGGTGCCCAGGAAACCTGATCAACTCATCCTGCAGTGATTCCTACCTAGGGTGGTAGAAGAGTGGATGTACCCAAGTTTGGGGACCACTATAATTCCTTGTGTCATCTGGTTTTGCATGTTTTCTTTTTGTTTCGGGCCTAGATTCTCTTGTGCTTAGTCTCTGCATAGCTTAGTTTTGTGAGTTAGTTTTATTTCTGCTTCCCTGCTCACACTCATTACAACAATTGTTGTAAAGCTTTGCAAAAGTTTTCCTTTGTGTTTTAAAAGCACCATATACTCTATTCACCCCCCTCTAGAGTATATCAGATCTAGTTTCCCCCCTTTCACAGTCCTTTCTCCTTCCACTTCCTCCTGCCTTCCTTCCTGTGGCTCCGACTCCCCGCTCCTCCGGACCTCCTGCACACCTCCTCCTTGTTGCTTCTCAGTCTCCTCTCCCCCGACTTCCTCTTTGGTTCCTTCTCTCGTTTCCTCTGGGCTCACCTCCTCTTCCCCCGACAGCTTCTTCTCGCGCTGTCATCTCTTTCCCAACTTCTCTGCTTCCGCCATTCAAGATATGGTGTTGACCGCTGTGACGTAGCACTGTCTTTCCACCTTCGGATCCCCCTGACCCTGACCTGCACCCCCCACTGTTGAACTTGAGACATTGATGAAAAGAGGAGTGGACGCATCGAAAGGCACTGATGAGGGGACGCCCAAAGATGGCGTTGTAGCTGCTCGGGGCGTCTACAATCACGAACCTGCAGTTCCGTGACACGCCCCCAAACTCACGTGCAACCCTACTCCCCCTTCCACTTCTTTTCTCTCTCTAGAGAACCCGAACAACGGTCCATCGAGGCCAAGATCCTTTTGGCTTCCACCTGCATCTCATCGAAGGCCCTCTTGAAGATCACGTTTACAGAGCTCCCATTATCCACCAGGATCTTGGAGACCGTAAAGTTTTCCACCGCCGTATGGATTACCAAGGCATCGCAGAATGGGTCCTCATACTCCGACAGGTCCTCTAAAGAGAAGGTATTTTTTCTTGCTGGGGCGGGTTTGGGAGGTTTGAGGCTACCCCCTTTTGAACATGGTCTAGAGGCTCCCCTTTCGGGTGGCCTCGATCCCAATCCTCCATGGATTGCCCTGATTCCTCCCCGGGTTCCCACATCCACCCGGTCCTCACACCTATCCTCTGTCTCCCCTTGCTGCACTTCCACGATCCTTACTGTGGATCCTGCCTCCTCAATCCTCTGGCCTCTCTCATCTCCAAGAACTCTGGGCAGATGGCCGTGGCGTGACCTTCCTCCTAATGGAAGTCACAGAAAGGCAACGCCACCCCACCCCTTCTTCCTTCTCCTCTTCCTCTTCTTCCTCCTCCTCGAGCTCCTCTTCCCCGACCGATCCCCATTGCCTCCTGCTGATGCTGAAACGATCCCTCAACCCATGTCTCCATGCGGTTGATCAAACCTCCTTGGCTCACGGAAGTTATCCCTTCCCTGGAAGCCTCCTCCTAACTCTTGGGGCGACCCTCCTGAGGCATCCAACCTATCCGGTTGTTCGGCTCTCGGGCCCCCCGATGATGCTGTCCTTGCTGCCCCTGACCTCGGGGTTCCTCTCTTCTTCTCTCCTCTCTCTGCTCCCTCTGCTCCTTCTGCTTTCCCGCTCCTGGTTCCTTTACATCGTCTTCTGCCAACCTGGCTAACTTCCTTGCAAACGCCGGATTGGCCCTATCAAAATCTGTCTCCTTTGCCGCCCTCTCCATGAGCTCCTCAAAAGAGAGGGGGGCACCCTTTTCAACTCCATACTAAAGAAGCTTGGCCTCAGTCCCAGTTTGAAACGCAAGCATCAACGTATTTCCAGGGACCTCCTGGACCAGGAGGATCTCTCCTGAAACCGATCCACGTAGTGTCCCAATGTCTCATCCTGCCTCTGCCTTACCGAGAACAAGCACTCCGCCTCTTCTTACGCTTCTTCGATGTTGAAAACCTCAATAAGAAACCCCTCTGCAGATCCTCGAATAATAGATCGACCTTGTCGGTAACTGGTGGAAACCAGTCTCGCTCCTTCTCCCTTCAAGGTGATGGCAAACAACCGACACTTAAACGCATCCGTCATCTGCCTTATCGAAACCACGTCTTCAAACCACTGCACGTGCTGTACAGGATCATCCTTCCCCGAGTAGTAGGACATGTCGGGCTCCCGGATCCCCTCTGGCACCGGAGCCGAGATGACGAGTTCACTGAACGGGCTCTCGCCGGCTGCTTGTCGAGAGGGCACGTCTCGCGGCCTCGGCTGGCTGGCCTGATCCGCGAGACCGTGCCCAGGGAAGAGCTCTCGCACAGCTGCCTCCTTCTCGCCGTCTTTTGCCGGGATCTCCTTCCCGGGACGTTGGCCGGGAAGAGTTCTCGCGCCGCCACGTCCCTCTCGCCAGCCTCCGCCGGAACCTCCTTCCCCGGGCGCTGACCAGGGGCGTTCTCGCCTAAGAGCGGGACCACCTCGATCGGGACCTGAGGCGTCGCCCACTTCGCTCCTTGCCTTGCCGAGAAGGCCAAGCTTATGGTCTCCCATGACCTCTCGCCTGAAGTCCTCCAGCATCTTCCTTGTCGTCTCTTCTACCTAGGAGGGGGGAACCTCCGGAACCAGATCCTTCACCTTCACCTTCTGCCATAAGACCAAACCTCAAAACTTTTCTTGCACCGGCTACCTTCCACGCTCACCGCACCAGAACTGTTGAAGCCAAAATTTGACTCCGACAAATGTTCGCAAAATAGGGGCGTAGCCGACACCTACTAGGCTCAAGCTCCGACCTCCGACTGGTCGTGAAGGACTAGAAAACTGGCCCAAAGCCGCAGCAGGGAGGTCCCACCGCTTACCCGGAATGTCACTGAGAGCTTCCCCTCCAAAGCCAAAAGCTGCGCTTGGAGTTCCTCAGAAGGACAATGCCGATGATTCGGTGACGGACCATCCACGCTCACCGCACCAGAACTTTTGAAGCCAAAATTGACTCCGACAAATGTTCGCAAAATAGGGGCGTAGCCGACACCTACTAGGCTCAAGCTCCGACCTCCGACTGTTTTGGAAGTACTAGAAAACTGGCCCAAAGCCGCAGCAGGGAGGTCCCCACCGCTTACCCGGAAGGTCACTGAGAGCTTCCCCTCCAAAGCCAAAGCTAGGCTTGGAGTTCCTCAGAAGACAATGCCGATGATTCCCTCAGAGTGGAAAAAAAGATCCTTCTGAAGAACCCCTATGGGCTTATTTATAGATTTCGGAATCTGAACTGCCAATAACAAAACGTACTGGTCTGAAATTACCGGGTACCTCTGGCTGGGTCTGCCAACAGCCAAACTCCGCTGTTCTGAGGGGCTATACGCAGGCCACTAAGGGTAAGAGGGTAAAACTACCCGGGGTAAGAGTAAAAAACCACTATTGACATGGAAATATAAAAAATGGTCTCTTCTTGCCCTGTCGAGTGGAGAAACGCCTGTCGGCGAGATGGACCCCACTGCCCGTCTCGCCGGCGCCCTTCGCTATGAGGTCTTCTCGCCGCTGGAGGCCCTCTTGCCTCTGGAGTCCCCTCTCGCCTCTGGAAGGCCCTCTCGCCTCTGGAGGCCCTCTCGCCTCTGGAGGTCTCCTCGCCCTAAAAATGGGGTACCTTGCACACTGAAGAGACAATCATCTCGCATCTTGCGAGTGGGCCCCTTTGGTCCCATTCACCTGCCTCGACTTATTTGCTCTTTGAGGGCTTCTTGCGAGCCCGAGGTTGTACACAATCCCCGCTCTTTTCGAGATTATTCTAAGCTCAAAAAATGTCCAACCGAGGCTCGTTATTTAAGGCGCATTAAAAAACGTATTTATGAGGAATCTTTTTGATGCCCCCACCGGGGCCTATAATTATAGGATCCCTGCTCCGCACACTGGGCGTCCTACTTTGCACATCCTTCCCCCCAGCTTGAAACCTTCGTCATGACGCACAGTCAGAGCTTTCGTGAACGTCTCGCACTGGTGCGAGAGCAGCACAAGGCCAACGTGGCCTCTTTAACTCTTCATTAGTTTGCCCTCTCCCTCCATCATCTTGCCTAGAAAAGATGAAGGTCGATGGTCCGTCGCCTGCCGCAGGAGACCTGTCTCGCGCCTGGCCCTGGAAACTGTTCCCTCCCCTCATGCATCTTCCAAGGAGAAAGAGGTGGTTACTTGCTTCTGCCGGTGTCATCTCTGCAATCGTGTTCTCTCTTTCGTTGACTAGTGTTTTTTCAGGAGTTCTTGTGACTTCGCAGCACCCGGAGAGCCCGCGAGATGTTCTGTCGTCCCTACCGCGAGGAGTACGATTCGCAGACCTCTTCTACTCCCCCAACTACTCCCAGCGAGAGGAGGGATGACCCTTCCCCGTCCGCCGAGACATCTCGCCTTCCTGGTAAGAGACCTTCCCTCGCCCTTTTGAATCCTCTTCGCTATCTCACACCCTTCTACGAGTGCCTCTTCCACCCTGCCTCTGCACCCCTTGCGCAGATTCCTCGGGCCTACTCGCCTGTTGAGGAACAACCAAGGCGACTCTCCGTCTCGCCTCCTCCTGTAGATGGGATTGAAGACTATCTGGGTGCCCTTCGAATCCAGCGGAAATGAAGCGCAAGACAAGTGAGCTTTTTTCGGAAGCACGCACTCAATCATCCACTCCTTGCTGCAGGATAAGCAGGCCGCGAGAGGCGCATCGAATCGCTGGAGAACAAATGCGCTCGCCTATCCTCCGAAGCTATGCCGAGCTAGATGTTGATGGCACCAACCCTGAAGCCATCATTAATGAGACTGATATGCAGCTCCGTCTCGCGCGCCGTGGTCTTGAATCCATTCGCGCCTTCCACCGCGGAGTAGACCTCCGTGTGCGGGAGCTCGCGGTGGCCGCTGGGAATGGCACCCTATTGAAGGACGTCCGTCTCGCCGCTTCTTTTTATTTTTGAATGGTAATAATAACAGTCTTTGTAACGTCGTGTCGCCTAAGCATGAAGAAACTGGCTGCTACGCGGATGATCTCTGAATACGTATCTTTACTGCTGACTTTTTATTCCCTTTCTAATTTATTTTTGTGATTATATTATACTTATATTCTTTTTTGATTGTGATGGGTCGCTTCGATCGAGATTTAGCACGAGAGTTCAGGCAGCAGGGACAGTGAGTCTCAATCATTAGTAGTTACTATAGATTTGCTTCCACGATGAGTGACTTGTAGTGAGGATCATGATGTATCAAGCATGAGTCCTTTTTATTAGTACTTTGATTTATCGTTTACTGTGGACTCTCCCTTCATGGAGATTTATTTTATATTCATGGTGATTTTCTGGTGGACCCCAGCATTTGAGTTTACTTTACTCTTTGTACTTACTCGTCTCTTCTGCGATCGGTATTGTTGAAGCCAAATTTGACTCCGACAAATGTTCGCAAAATAGGGGCGTAGCCGACACCTACTAGGCTCAAGCTTCGATCTCCGACTTGTCGTGAAGGACTAGAAAACTGGCCCAAAGCCGCAGCAGGGAGGTCCCACCGCTTACCTGGAAGGTCACTGAGAGCTTCCCCTCCAAAGCCAAAAGCTGGGCTTGGAGTCCTCATAAGAACAATGCCGATGATTCGGTGACGGACCATCCACGCTCACCGCACCAGAACTGTTTGAAGCCAAAATTTGACTCCGACAATGGTTCGCAAAATAGGGGCGTAGCCGACACCTACTAGGCTCAAGCTCCGACCTCCGACTGTTTGTGAAGTACTAGAAAACTGGCCCAAAGCCGCAGCAGGGAGGTCCCCACCGCTTACCCGGATGGTCACTGAGAGCTTCCCCTCCAAAGCCAAAAGCTGGGCTTGGAGTTCCTCAGAAGACAATGCCGATGATTCCCTCAGAGTGGAAAAAAAAAGATCCTTCTGAAGAACCCCTATGTGCTTATTTATAGATTTCGGAATCTGAACTGCCAATAACAAAACGTACTGGTCTGAAATTACCGGGTATACCCCTGACTGGGTCTGCCAACAGCCAAACTCCGTTGTTCTGTGAGGCTATACGTAAGCCACTAAGGGTAAGAGGGTAAAAATACCCGGGGTAGAAGAGTAAAAAACCCATGTTGACATGGAAAATATAAAAATGGTCTCTTCTTGCCCTGGTGAGTGGAGAAGCGCCTGTCGGCGAGATGGACCCCACTGCCCGTCTCGCCGGTGCCCTTCGCTATGAGGTCTTCTCCCGCTGGGAGGCCCTCTCGCCTCTGGAGGCCCTCTTGCCTCTGGAGGCCCTCTCGCATCTGGAGGTCTCCTCGCCCCAAATGGGGTACCTTGCTCACTGAAGAGACAGTCATCCTCGCCTCTTGCGAGTGGGGCCCTTGGTCCCATTCGCCTTCCTCCTTGACTTATTTTCTCTTTGAGGGCTTCTTGCGAGCCTGAGGTTGTACAGGTATGACCAGCAGGATCGACGTTTTGTAGTGACAACCTTCTCGGGCGCGTTGTTGTCATTGCAAGACGGCGGTTGTGAGCATAAGACCCTGTTTGGTTTTGCAAAAAAGGGTCTTACAAAGACGACCAAGTACGATTCAGAGTGACTCGTTTCAAACAGGTTCTCTGAATCCACTGTAGCCGTTCAATATTGTGTCAAGTTGTCCACCTACGTCGACATACGATGTCGATGGCGCACTGCGATCAGTCTGAAACTCATCAGTATTGCCCCTCTCGAGACTCAGTTGCTTCACCACCAAATCAATTTGAGGCTAAGATGCCTCCTCGTACTGGCCGCCACTAGTTGCAGATGCGGCTCAGTATACCTCACCTGATTAAATACGACGGTTGCACATTGTCATCCTTTGTGTCAAGATGCGCACTCTGCACCACTGCAAGACTACGGTCGTGATCCGCCATTTCACCGACGCTTCAATGGTCCTTGCTCTCCCGAGCCCAAATGACTGTCGCCAATAACGGTCTATGCCTCCCCGGCTCCGCCCAAATCGGTCTTCGCCTACACCGCTCCCTCGCACACGTGCACCACAACCCTTACTCAAATTTAGCGTCAACACCACCTTCCAAATCAGCCCCAGAAAAAAAGTCGTCGGCGTCCCATCCGTCTTCGAGACAAACACCGTCGTCAAATCTCGACTCAGTGTGGCATTAGGCACCAACCACTTATCCAACGTCGCTTTGCTCCGGCAGGCCGACATCCCCATGTTCGTCGGTGAGAAATCTCAGCCCGAACGAGAGAGATGAGAGATGAACGGAGAGGGAATTGTCTTTGAATTGACTGCTCTTGAGATAAAGAAGAGTGGTGGCTTAGACTACGTTTGGCGCGGCTTATCGTAGCTTATTTGCTCAGGTAAGGTTGGACAAAAATGTCATTGTCGTAAAATGTATGTTTGGTACCACAAATGTTACAAAAAAGAAACTAATTTGAGACATAATGAATTTGATTTGATATGTCATTTTACCAACCTCACCGGAGCAAATAAGTCGGGATAAACCGCACCAAACTCAGCCTTAGTATTATTTTCACGACCACGGGAGAGAGGTTTACAGGCTACACATTGAAGGGAGGATCACACCTCTTTTTATAGATATGGTCATTCCTTTTTTTAATTATATTTATTTCTCGCATGGGCGGTCTGCATAAAAAAAAGTCAACAATGATTTTTCTTCTTCTTTTTTTTTTCTTTCACGTAGGTGGGCCTGCAAAGCTAGGAAAGTCAACTCCTTTTCTTTTGGATTAACATGTGGCAAGGATGGAAAGATTAAATAGCACATACATAATTTGTATTATATTATATTATTATATATATCATTATATATATATATAACTAAGGATTGTGTAAATCATATGATTCTGGTCGATCTGATCATCGTGCCCGAATTTTAACACAACTCAAACCAATCAATTACGGGCCATTCGGCGCCACATCGTCACGGGGTTTATCCATCTAAGAGGGCACTCGAACCCAACAATTCTCCCCCTTCCAGACTAGGAGGAAGGGCTCGCCAAATTGGCGACCTCCCCGCTAGAACCATCACTACAACAATGCATCTCTCTCACACAAACTATCGAACTCGATGTAGGGTCATAACAATCAAAAGTCATCTGACGTCGCTAGCTAGCAACAATATGAGAACCGCTCTCCTGTCCTATACCGTCAACTTTGAGACATGATGTCTCACTTGCCAATACATTTCTTCACACCGAATTGTCTGCGCTGCCCGTGTCATACACTTGTGGCTCTATCACCTCTAACCTTGTTGCTCCCCCGCACCTGCATTTCTCACCTCCATATAATAAAGGTCGGACATCATGCTACCAAGACCTATGAACAAAGAACCTCTGGTCAGTCTCCATCGTCCGTCATCAAATCTATTAGCATAATCATCTGCATCTAATCGTCCAACAGACATCAAACTGAATTGGATGTCAAGAACATGATGAACTCTTTGAGCACTAAATAGAATTTGTGCATGTGCATCTTAGGTGCAGATCACTGACACCAATAGCTCTATAAACTCTCTTGTTGCTCATCCTCATACCCGCAATCACGTGAGGTGTAAGTAGCAAACTGTGTTCTATCATTTGAAACATGTGTCCAAGCCTCTGAGTCCACCATCCATATATCATCTCTATGGAACGAGGTCAGTCTTCACCTTATCCCCACAAAGAGTAGATCGTCATCAAAGGCTATCACTACTGAATTCATGACCTCATCTTGCTTTCATGTTTCACGTGTCTGTAATTTCTTCCATGCATGACACTTCCTCTTGATGTGCCCCTTCTTGCCACAGTGAAAGCATTTAATGTCTTTTTGTGGGCCTGGAATTGCTCCTATTAAACCCTTTGTCATCTCTATCAATTTCTCCCTTATACTTAGTATATAAAACATATGAATGGTTGTATGCCTCACCTTGAGATTTTTTTCTCACCTACTCATTTAAAATCTCGCTCTTTTGCAACTTCATAGTCAAAACATCACCTGGGGATGAGTTTATCAGTGGAACTTGAACCATCTCCCAAAATGCAGGGAGAGACTTATGTGACCACAATGTATTGGCCTCATCGTCAAATGTTTACTTTCATGGCAATAAACTGGTCTAACACTTCTTTGGAACTCATTCACGTGATCAAGTATATTTGTGCCCTCATTATACTTGCAATCGCTAATCTTCGTCGGCAGTAAGTTCTTGTTTCATTCTTGTACTCTTCGCATACGAAGGATCAAACGTCTTCCATAGCACCTAACATCAATGATACTCACCACATGATTATAAATATTGCGCGCCCCACAAATCACCTAACAAAGTCACACACGTTGTTGTGGTATTTGATTGTCAATTTTGCAGGATCCATATCTTTGGGCATCACCTCAACGATAGATGAGTGTCAACCCTTAACGTAGATCAAGTCCTCCATCATCAGATGTCACTCATGATAATCAGCCTCATTCAACTTCATAACCATCTCAGAACTCGAATCCATATGCACTCAGTCCACTGTTAACCGTGATCACTGATCTTAGAGCCAACTAATTCAAAGAATATGATTAAAGAGGATAGGAGTGAACCAATGGTCGTCACCTACCCACAATTCACAAACCCGAAAATCCAATCGACTCGATTGAACCTCATCTATACCACTTGTTAAGAGAAACACGTTCGCATGGATCTGAGTGCACGCGAGAACACAAGCTAAACTACCTACAAAAGTCGTCAGCAAAATACGAAAAAACAAAAATAATCACAAACACAAGGACATATACATGGAAAACCCCCAAATATGGTAAAAATCACGGATGATCGAAGTCCAACCCAGAAAAGCCTCCAATAAGGCTCTTTTTGGCGCGGCTGCTGTAACGCCCCTGATTTTCCAAGGTTTATTTAAAACCCCTTAGTGACGTATTTTGACTTCAGGACGTTACTTGACACGTAGTTGGTGGATACCGTTGTCGGAGCTTGGCTTTTTCTCGTTGGTGAAAGATATTGTACCTAATCACCTAGATGGGGGGGGGGGGGGTGAATAGTGACTTGAATCTTTTTAACTTTTTAGGAAGCAAACGGATAATATCACAGAATTATATCTAATTTATCATAGCACACATTCAGCAATCACAGCAATCCACAAACACACAGTAGACACAGAGTTTATAGTGGATCCCCAAGCTTTGGGTACATCCACTTTCCCCCTTCGCCTATCTAGCAGTGTACTAGATCGGCAAACTTCTCCACTATCTCAGAACTCCAAACAGGTTCCTACACCTCAGGCCCAAGGCCCTACAATCAGCTTCTTCACAAAGCCTACACTCAGCCACAAAGGCTTACACTCAGCCACCAAGGCCTACACTCGGCCACCAAGGCCTACACTCAGCCACCAAGGCCTACACTTAGAGATTTAACTCTCCTACCCTCAGCCTTTATAATTACAGGCTTACAAGACTCAGATCCAAAGGATCCTACAAGATAAAAGTGAATACAATATATTAACTCAACAACTCAGAGAATAAAGAGATGAGATGTGAGTTTTTTGATGAGTTCTTGGAAGAACTCAGCTGAAATCAATCTGACTTAGCTTTCTTCAACAGCTTCTTGAAAGTAGAACTTCAATAAGATTGACTCCTTCTGCAGTTGATCCCTTGATCTCTGCTACTTAAGATTCAGAATAAATTGAACCCTTCTTCTCAGTCTGGTTCCAACAACTGATTTCTTGGATGGAGCTCTCTCTCTCCAACTTCTTAGATCTGCAATTGATAGCACGATCTTCTTTGTTTAAACACTTGATCAATGATCTGAACAACAACTATCTGTAGATAGCACAAGCCTATTTATAGGCCTTCTTCATGGTAACCCGGCTGGTCCGGTCCATAACTGAATTCTGACAACTCTGACAGGTGCAGTAGACCGGCTGGAATGGCAGCTGTCAAGTCATCCAGTCAGTTCTTGAAAATTCTCTAACTGTCTGAAAGTGTCGAGACTTTCTGTCTTTAAGTGTCGACACTTATAACCAAGTGTCGACACATGTTGTCGAAGTGTCGACACTAGTCTACAAGGTGTCGACACAAACTCCTTGTGTTATAGATTTTATGTCCTCGACACAGCTTCTTCTGTATGTGTCGACACTGATAATGTGTGTCGACACAAGTCCTTGTACTTCAGTATTTTTGCTGAATTCTTCTAAGTGTCGACACAACATCTTTGTGTCGACACATCTTCATGTGTTGTACTTGATAAGTGTCGACATTGCTTCTTGGTGTCGACACATGTCTTTCAGTGTTGATACTTGCTGAGTGTCGACACAGCTCCTTGTGTCGACACATTCTACTTCTGGTTGAGACTTCAGCTGTGTGTCGACACATCCCATTAGTGCCGACACTTGTACTTAGAATAATTTGTTGAACTTGCTGATCTTTGCTAAGTGTCCGACACAGCTCTAGGTGTCGACATTTTCTTCAAGTGTCGAGTCTTTTGTTGTGTGTCGACACATTGTCTGGGTGTCTACACTTTCTTTAAGTGTTGACTCTTCTGTTGAGTGTCGACACATTGTTCTGGGTGTCGATACTTTCTTTAAGTGTTGACTCTTTTGTTGAGTGTCGACACATTGTTTTGGGTGTCTACACTTATACTTAGTCTCTGCTAACTTTTTGCTGAGTGTCGACACAGCTCCAAGTGTCGACACTTTATGATGTAGACACAGCTTCACTGGGTGTCGACACAAATGTTAAGTGTCGACACTGTTTCACTGCACTTTACTTCATTAAGTGTCGACACAGCTCCTTGTGTCCGACACATTCTGTCTGGTGTCGACTCTGCATCCCAGGTGTCGACACAATGACTCCAAGTGTCGACACTGCTTGCCTGGGTGTCGACACAAGTCTTCTTAAGTGTCGACACTTTTCCTCTGGGTGTCGACACATGGACTTAGAAACTTTTTCTTCTTTCCTGTAAATACTTAACCTGCACAAGTAAACTCAAAACACATCAAATACATTTTGATGTATATCATTGAGTTGGGTGAGGCTTTTTTCAAATCAGGTACATTTGAACCAATGTACCCAACAATCTCCCCCTATTTGGAGAAGTCATAACCCTTAGTCAATGATATACACCATTCATAATAAAAATACAAAATGTTGTAAAACAGGATTATGTAAACAGGAAAGTACATCACATGTATTAACAAACATGCATATACAGATAACATCTCAGAACAATTATGAAATAAATTTAACACACATCAAATTTATCACACAATACATTGTTCCAATACTTTGTCATATTCATATTTCAAAAGTTTTGCAGATTGTTTATCATCAAAAATTACATAGTAAACTTAAGTAAATCTAATTCTATTCTTGATCAGCATCTTTGATCACTATCCCTTTTCCAGATTTTATCCTTGCTTGCACAGGGGCTTCAGCATCTTCTGTTTCAGCAGGCTTCTTACCTTTCTGTCTTTTTTTCTTGCTCTTCTGCTTTGATCTTTTGCCTCTCAAAGTAGTGAAAGGCTTGAGAAAGTACTTGCTAGGCTCTTGGGCAGTAGGAGGTAGCTTTCCATCTTTGGCCTTTCTTCTATATTGGACTATAGCCTCCTGCCTAGTCTCATGTTGTCTCCATTCAGCCTCAGAAAACCATTTGTTCATGTCATGCACATTATCTTTTGCAGCTTTCCAGGCAGTCAAATAATGTTTCTTGAGGTAGGGCTCCACTGCTCAAGTCTGGTCTTTGTTCAGCTTGTTCCCTAAACCTCTTCTTAGACAATCTAGTCTCTTCTTCTTTTCTGCAGTGCTTCTTGCATGGCTTCAGATATTGGCTGAACAACTTTCTCAAGAATGACATTGTCCTGACCCCCAGGTGGGCTATACATGGACTGTATGTCAGCATGAACCATATCAAAATCTGGAGGAGGGTAGATGACTTGAGCCACTTCAGGTTGCTCCCCTCCTAGATATGCAGGATGAATTCCAGATTCAGCAACATTGTCATTATCACAAAGAGGAGGATAACCCAGTGTAGCTCTGATAGAATTAGATATCCACTTGGCATGATCAGAGCTAGCTTTGACTAAAACTCTCTCCCCCTTTTATGACTTCTCTTGCTATATGATCTCTGACATCATCTTTTTGAAATCTGACTTGATTATCCAAATAATTAACTCCATCTTTAAGAAAGGTTTTTAACCTTTGGAGTTTGTCAGTTATGATTCTTTTGAGATTCTTGAATGGCAGTCTTAATAGCAGTGATTTCTTCTTGGAATACTTTGTAAAATTCTGCTTTAGCAGTAGCAGTAAAGTAGAAGGTCCAACAGCTATGTTCTTCATTTCTGTGATAATAGCATTGTGAGATGCTGTCAAATTGTCATTCATTTCTGATTTGGTTTCTAGAACATACCCCTGCTTCAGTGCTATGTCATCTACTTGAGCCTTTATTTTCTCTTGATGAGTTACCAGGTACAACTACTGCATTCCACCCATGTGGAAGCAGTCAGTCATTTCCTTCTTGTTAAGATTCATTTCAAATCTTATTTACTTTATATCCTGGGCCAGATCAAACTGCAATGATTTCTGCCTTCATCCACATACCTCTCAATGGCTTTCCGGTTCATCCAGTTTAATCTGCATAGCAACCATCAGAGCACTATAATCTATGATTGGGATGATACTAGCTGGACTGGGGTTGTGGTGCTATGGTTTGTAAGGCCTTCTTGTACTCTGACTCCTTCTTCTGAATACCTGAAATTTCTCTTCTTAGCCCTTGCAGCATCCTCATCTTCAGAAGCTGAGGAGCTTGCTATATCTACCCTTTCCTTTGTAGTTC